>OZ024773.1:2308284-2643284 GCA_964017025.1 Stenichneumon culpator | reverse complement strand
TGCCAATAACTTGTAGTGTTATGACACATTAAATAGTCGACCTGTGTTAAAATACATCACGAACAATGGCATTTTTTATTTTTCGTTCCTTCTGAACATAGTTCAGCACACATCTGCTAATATTCGCTTTCGAAATATTTTTTCACCGTTTCACAAATATTTCCGATGTATGAGAGATTAAGTATATTTCTGAAATATTTTCAAAATGTTTCCTCGGAATATTTTGATAGAATACTTCAAAATATGATTTTCATATATTTCACAAATATTTAGTAAGATTTGAAATATTGAAAGCATTTCTGAAATGTTTCCGAAATGTTTCGTTGCAATATTTCGGAATATTTAAAAGATTGAAAATATTTTTGAGATGTTTTCAAAATATTTCGTGCTATATGAGTACTTGCAAAAAAAAAGTTAATTGTTTTTATAGTTTCGTTATCAATCCGACCTAATTTCCTCGTGAATAGCTTCTAGCTTCTAATTTGCGTTCGACGGAAAAATATCGGCGGCATAAAAAAGAAGAAAAAAAACAGTTTTCTTTACCGACCGAGCCTTGGTAAACGAGAGGACGGGTGGGAGGGTTTTTCAACGCGCGTGGCCGCAAGCGTACCCTTAACGGGACTAGATTGTGCACGGGGCGGGTTGCTTTATATAAAAATACATCCGATGTTGTCTACTCTTGACGAAAGACGATGGATCAACGTACCAACTCCGCTCGAGACGTGTACAGTTTTGAAAGAATGTTGAATAAAAAAAGGAACAAACACGCCAGACACACACACACACACACACACACACACACACACACACACACACACACACATATATATATATATATAACGTTATAATGTCGAGTAGACGAGTAGCACTGGGCCAAGGTCACCGGGTAGGCGTACGTCACAATAATGGTTATTTTCGAGTTTTCTCTCCCGATCATCGCAGTAGCATCCTCGAAGTCTTATACGGGCATGAGTATGAGAAAGACCACGTGGCGTGCTTTAAAGCGATAAGTGTGTTTTCGTCAAGGGGTCATATTTGCAATATTAACTGAGAAATTATGTCCCCACTTGTAATATTTTACTAAAATCTGTACGAGTAATTTTGCCAAACGTTTTCCATAAATCCCCCTAAAGCTGGTTTTCACGAAGTTCCGGATCCGTGCAACTTTATTAACCCTTCCTCGTTTGTATTAACTGCACCAATATTAACCGCAACCGGTGTATCCCAGTAAAATTGAACAAATGGTTTCTTTCGAATCTATACTCCAAAAATAGCCATTCAAGCGTCTCACCGAAAATGCGAAACGACGGTGAAATCGATACATTTTCAGATGATTTTTGTATCCATTTTATTGAGAAAGTTATAATCACAATAATTAATTACGATATTTCGTTACAGAAGAGCTTCGGAGAATTTTTGGAAACGTGGCTGGAAAGGTAGCGAGTAATTGAAAATTCGTGTCGTGTACGGAACAATGGTGTGAGATAATGTATATTTGCCATGACAATTGACATTGTATAACAATAATATAGTGTATAATATTTACAAAATAAATTAATAAGTATCATAGACATACATATCGATGACTTGGCTTTGGTAAAATTAGGGCGCTATACGATGTTGTACGGGGACAGGTTTTTTTAAGATGTGGTTAATTGTTTTCATTGGCAATTTAGTCTCACGTTACAGAAATCGAGCGTCGCGTTGCCCGTAACCAACGAGGATCGTCTGAGCAACATTAAAAAAAATGGCTTCGAGTTCCGGTCACAGATAACCGTTTCGAAATTAATAGATACGGTTCTGGGCACCATTGCTATTTCGCAGGACGAAGTTTCGATGTTGCTCAATCCAGGGCCTGAGAGAAGCGGGCATCGCGCTGTACGGAGAGAGAGATTCCAGCCCCTGTTGCGACCGTATAGCCGCCGACGTATACTCC
Organism: Stenichneumon culpator; assembly: GCA_964017025.1. NCBI lineage: Eukaryota > Metazoa > Arthropoda > Insecta > Hymenoptera > Ichneumonidae > Stenichneumon > Stenichneumon culpator. The sequence goes on along the minus strand of OZ024773.1, from coordinate 2,641,348 downwards.
AAGTGAACCCGATGAGGTCGCAAACAGCTGCGTTTATGGCGCGGTGACTAGGAGTAGTGTGTTAGCGATACGATGACTGTGTTACGATTCTTCGATTGATGATTGTAAGTTAAATTCGTAGAAGTTGCTTTGGCATTGATCGAAGCGTATATCAATCGCTGACGAAAGAGCTCCCATGTTATGCGAGCCCAGAATTGATAGAACAGCCCACTTGGTACGATTATTGTGGTCGACAATTGCAAGTAGAGCTTAGAAGCACTTGCGGTGGACGATGCCGGGGCCGGACTCGTCGTACTCCTGCTTGGAGATCCACATCTGCTGGAAGGTGGAGAGGGAGGCCAGGATAGAACCACCGATCCATACGGAGTATTTCCTCTCAGGGGGTGCGATGATCTTGATCTTGATGGTCGAGGGAGCGAGTGCGGTGATTTCCTTCTGCATGCGGTCAGCGATACCGGGGTACATGGTGGTACCACCGGACAGTACGTTGTTGGCGTAGAGGTCCTTACGGATGTCGACGTCGCACTTCATGATGGAGTTGTAGACGGTCTCGTGGATGCCGCAAGATTCCATACCCAAGAATGAGGGTTGGAAGAGGGCCTCGGGAGTACGGAATCTCTCGTTTCCGATGGTGATGACCTGTCCGTCGGGAAGCTCGTAGCTCTTCTCGAGGGAGGTGCTGGCGGCGGCAGTGGCCATTTCCTGTTCGAAGTCCAGGGCGACATAGCAGAGTTTCTCCTTGATGTCGCGAACGATTTCACGCTCAGCGGTGGTGGTGAAGGAGTATCCTCTCTCGGTGAGGATCTTCATGAGGTAGTCGGTCAAGTCACGACCAGCCAAGTCCAGACGGAGGATGGCGTGGGGAAGAGCGTAACCCTCGTAGATGGGTACGGTGTGAGAAACACCGTCACCGGAGTCGAGGACGATACCGGTGGTACGACCGGAAGCGTACAGGGAGAGTACAGCCTGGATGGCGACGTACATGGCCGGGCTGTTGAAGGTCTCAAACATGATCTGGGTCATCTTTTCACGGTTGGCCTTGGGGTTGAGGGGAGCTTCGGTGAGGAGAACGGGGTGTTCCTCGGGGGCGACACGAAGTTCATTGTAGAAAGTGTGATGCCAGATCTTCTCCATATCGTCCCAGTTGGTGATGATACCGTGCTCGATCGGGTATTTCAGGGTGAGGATACCTCTCTTGCTCTGAGCCTCGTCGCCGACGTACGAGTCCTTCTGTCCCATACCGACCATCACACCCTGATGACGGGGGCGACCGACGATCGACGGGAAGACGGCGCGGGGCGCGTCGTCTCCGGCGAAACCGGCCTTGCACATACCGGAACCATTGTCCACGACCAGAGCGGCAACTTCGTCGTCACACATTTTGATGATTTTCTAGGGTATCTGCAAAACAAAAAGAAGATACACTCGTCATTAAATGCGATTTATGCTCAAAACAAACGTTACACAACATGAACGAGAAAAGTTAACGCAATTTTGGGACATTGCCAATGCCTCTGTATTTCAGATATCGTATGATTCTACAGTTACCGCGCGAATACATGAATTTACTCTGCTAAGTATATTAGCTTTCCCTTTTACAACGCTTTCCCAGGAGAAACAAATTGAACTTAAAACACTAACGGCTTGCAAATCAAATCACTCTCAAGCTTGCACGAGCTCCAATATAAAACGTAGGCGCAAATCAGTATCGCGACTTGAATTTCCAAAAGAAATAATCCCCTTCTGTCTGGCCTCGAACGACGAAAGAGCTTTTTTCACTTATCCGAATCGCACATAATCGAAGACACTTTATCTTCCGTAACTTTATCTTCGCGAACACAATTTTTCTTTTTAATCCGCGGAACAACCAATTACAAGCAGAATTCTCGATGTACAGGGTTTAATTATAAAATTTGGATAGATTAAAAACAAAAAAATATATATACATAATATAGAAAAACGCGCTTTGACAATGTCCAAGACGATTATTACGGCAGACGTTACCGACCGTAAGGGTTGGTTGAGAATCGGCGAACGGCTGAGGAGCGGCTGAGGTCTGGAAGCCTCGCGACGCCAGATATAACGTCCGCACAAGAGCAGCCGCTACCCAACATGGGCACGGTAGCTTTCCAGGGCTGGCCAACACATCTGCCCACGTCGCTAGCCCACGCCCAGTTCAACAGAAAGCTCGAAACAGTTGAAAAATATTGATGCATCGGGCAGCTACCTCCGCGCGAAGTTACTTTGGACGCCCCTCGAGTCATCTTCTTCGCCCGAAGCTATGCGCCACCCACCCAGTGACCTCTTATTGCTTCAATCGAATTTTTCCTCTATTCCAATTCGCTCTCATATCCGTAATTAAATTAATCATTAGACTTTCAGTTGGGCTTTCTAGATACTTGGCCCTGACATTTTTATAAAATTTAACAGAAGATAATAGCTACTTGTTTCGTATTCAGCGGAAGAAGTCTCAGGACTTCTTCCACGAGTCCGAAGAAGAAATTATCAAAAATGCTTCGACTCCGTTGTTATCTTCATACAATTGTCCCTGATGAACGCAAATCCCTCAAGAGCGTCGATCCTTTCGGTCTCGTCCATCTCTAAAATGTCGTCAGCATCCTTATTTCTTTGCGGACCGTCTGGATCCTCTGGGCCTGTCTTTTTCTTGGCCGTTCTTTGTCTGCCTCGTACTATACCCTTTAGGTCCTTTTTTCTTCCTTGTTCGTGTACTTCGATCTATCGGCATGACCGCTCCTTCTACTCGCGAATGTCTGTAAATTGCTGTTGCGATTTGACATGCAAATACCTCGTCGCCGCCCTCCTTGCTCGAAGGGCCCATGCTTAAGGGTGAGTGTTCGTCGGAAAATCGAATTCAAGAGGAATTCGATGGAAACTTCCGCTTACGTTTTAATATTTTTGCACAGATTTATTAATACAAGGACACGAAAAGTTGATCATACGATAGAGCGGCCCGTCCTGCGAATGCAGTCGGCGCTCGAATCAGCGAGTAGTTTCTACCCATTTTTGGCCGGGATTTCTCGTGCGGGTGGTTCCAAAATTACTCGGACACCGCGTCGGCAGGCCGCAAATCGTCGCTGCCTTTTCATCAGCTTATAATAAACCGTCGCTCCACAGGCAACGTTCTTAAACGGTCTCGATGCTGGAATAACCACGGCCAGCCGCAGTTCCTCGTGCGGCGAACCTCCGGCCAGCTGCCGCGTACTTTAAGCACGTCGTTCGCCGCTTCAGGCCTAAATCCGATGTATTTTTTTGCCGCTGATCACGAAGCCGTAACTTATTTTACATGAAAAAAGAAAAAGAAATCGAAAAGAGAAAATTATTTACGAAACCCCCTGGAGTGCACCGATGCTGCTGGTAAAAAAAAAATAAAGAAGATAAAGGTCGAGTCTTTCAGAGCTCTGTAGCAGATTTTTTCGGTATAAATGTGCACAGTTACTTTATTTAATACTTGACGATCATTTGAGAACAAAGATTCTGAGTTCCTTCTCGAAAAAGCCATACGATTGTTAAATACTTATATTATTTGGCCTTGCCGCGTCCGCGGCCTCGTTTAGGTTTCGGCGCAGTCTTGCTGCTCGTGGCAGCTTTGTTACCCGCAGCTGTTGCCTTCTTTGCCTACAACAAATACGATTGTTGATAAATTGAGAGATTCAATTGCGCGTCTTCTATACCCGAAAGCTTAACGATATTCAAGGGCGATTCGCACCTTGATCATTCTGTCGGATTCCATATTATCGTTATCGGTATCCGAGACGAAATCTTCATCCTCCCCTTCCATGAAACCTTCGTCCTGCGAAGCTTGATTAGTTTTCTTCTTCGGCGCGGCCGCGTTCATGAGGTAAGGCGCCGGGGCAGATGACTTGTTGTATGCTCTCGTGAACGCTGCTTTCACCTGGAAGTCGAAACGACCATCGAGTTTTCCAACATTAATATTTTATTATAAAAAAAAAATAGACAAACAAAAACGAAAATTTTATCGAAAGATCGTACCTTGCTATCGATGACCTGTAGGGGGTCGCGTTGACCGGGCCACAGCGAAACTTCGACCAGCGATTCTAAATCCTCCCTGGTTAAGAAGAGAATAATAGGTATATTAAATTACCGATAATTATTATTAATCATTGTCATCTTTGTTACCTGAGTAAATGGTAGTGATTCATGACGTTGAGGGATTGCTCAATTCCTTCGGTTTGCTCGAGGGCCAAAGGTCGAATAACGGCGTCTCTGAGGTGATTGAGATAATCGATGTTTATAGCTTCTTTGCTGGCACCGGTAGCCAGTCGGCTGTGTACCGTTATTTCTTGCAGGAGTCTATGTTTGTAATCAATTTTTTAATTCGTCAATACAAATTCACATACGATCTGTAAATTTCCGACGATACAAATTAGCATACCGATCGAATTTACCGCGTCTCGAATTTCGTCCGAGCCACGCGGGGAAATTAGCCTTCGCTGTAATATGACCGGACATAAGGGCTCCAGGTATGACGGACGAAAAGCAGGCCTGCGTCGGCAACAGTGACCATGCTCCGTTACCGCGGATCGCATTCTCTATAAGATCACCCATGGCCAAACTGTCCGCGGTTTTGGCGACCCTGTCCAACAATTCATCTCTAAAAAAAATATTAACCATTAGTTTCGCATCGCTAATAAAGCATGATGCATCATTCTAAGGCACATTCTGTGATGGTCGAAAAGTAATAACTTTTGTTTTAACCAACAGAGAAGCGTTCGAGTATTTATCGAAACGTACTTTGGTGCCTTGGGGGTCACCGAAAGGTAGTTCTCCTGAACAAACAACGCTGCGATATTGTAATCGTGGAAGAACAAATCACTCTTGTCGTGTATACTCATATTACGATGTTCATTGGAACTGAAAACTTTATTTATGACGTCCCAAGGGCCGAGCCTCAAATCTTTGTTCATCCGCTTTCCTTCGGCCTTATCTTTGCCATCGGATCCGCCGGACAGCATCGCCAAGTGATTGATAACTTGACGAATGTCTTGGTTCGTTGATTGTATTAATCGGTCGAGGTCCTCCGTGGAAATAACAATGTTCTCTTTGCAACACATCGATTTCATAGCTCCCTGGTGAAAAGAATAAAGTTTAGAATTTTTGAATTATTGTAATTTAATTTAATTTTGTATTTATTTTTTATTCCAATCAACAGAAACAACATAGATCTCACCCTTATTTGCTCCAGTCGTGGCTTCTGAAAACGAAGATCAAAAGTGTAATTCGAGAGTGTTCGCATTTTCGGATGACTACGATCGTTACATATGCAGATTATCGGGACTTCAGAACTTTTAATAAGCGTGATCAATTCTTGCAAACCTCCGCGATCCTCGTTACCCGCCATACCGTCAACTTCGTCCATCAATAGGACGTGTTTCCTCGACAGTTTAGAATTGCTAACATCTGCGAACGAGTGACTTTTATAATCTCAATAAATTTTCATAATTGAGAAATTATTGAAGGCATCGCATCATGCAGGCATCGCATCGTTGGACGGTATTTGGGATTCGAAAACAACTTACTGCCGAAATATCCTTTCACGGTTGTGTTTGACAGAATTCCCGCAACCTCTTCCTTAAGCAGCCTCTTACTCCTCGTGTCGGATGCATTGAATTCCAGAAGATCGTATCCCAGCTCGTCGCATACAACCTGGGCCGTGGTTGTTTTGCCGACACCCGGCGGCCCCGACAACATGCAGGCCTTGAAAAAAGCTCCGTCGTCATTCTTCGCCCACGGACCTATTTAATAATATTAATTTAAACTATTTGATTATTTAATCACTAGCAGCTTATCGGGGCTCGGGCACTTCGCGCTCTCACTCTCGACTATGTAATGTAGAAACCGGCAATTTATATTTCCGAAAAGTTGCCGGAAATAAGTCATCAGTTAGCTTACTTGGCTTAGCGACTTTCGTATTTCCGTTCTGATTTTTGTGCCAATTCCTTAACCAAAATTCAAGCTTCTTGGCGTTACTCTTATCACTGTGCTGACCGATTATCTGCTTCATACTCTTGGGTCTGTATTTATCTACTAGCGCCTGCGACCTGCCTACGTTGCTATCCTAAAATGTATTTTCGATTAACAATCGGAAGCTATCGATATATCGCTGTATTTCTTCCGTATTCGTTGTACCTTAAAATCTGTATTCGACATTGAAACATTTTTTTCTGTTGAACTCGAACTTTGAGCTTTTGGTTCGTCTTTTCGAGGACTCGATGGGAATTTAGCCGGAGGAGAAACTTTAGCAGTACCGGTACTCGTTGCTGCCCGCGCCTCGACCGCGTTGCTATCCTGAAATATATCTTCGTTAAGCCATCTGTTGCCATTCATGTACCGCTGAAATTTCTCCTCGATTCAACCGTACTTTCGAATTTTGTTGTAACTTTGAAACTTCTTCGATTGCTTTCGAGCCAAGAGCTTTCGGTTCTTCTCGAGGCGGCGATTCGCTTGTAATCGTCAAACAAGCTTTTTTTGAACTTGGACTCGACGTTGCCTTATCCGGAGACCTTGACCTCTTTCTCGCTTTCAAGCTGTCGTTTTTAGGGACGTCTTTCGCTTTACCCTCGGGCCTCGTTCGTATCAGATCAAGAAGTTCGTCCTCGGATATTTGCTTCGTTCCGAAACTTTCGGCCTTCGTGTACATAACAAAATCGAGCATATACGTAAAAAAAAACAAAGCACATTTAATCAACGTTTCTTAAATATTAAATGTAAAAATGAGTCGAGCTCGGTTCGTATTCGCCGAGTACCTTGGCTAATTTTGCAGGTCCAGCCTCATCGCCTACAACCATATAGTTCGTCTTCTTCGATACCTGTGCCGATACCCGACCGGCGTACTTTTTAATTAACTCTTCGGCGTCCTCGCGCTCCAGGGAATCCAGTACCCCTGTTACCACGAAACTCAGGCCGGCTAAACAATTATTGGCGCCCTGTTGAAATTAATCAGCGTCAATCACTCGTGTCTTTGCAATTGCCTTTATAAAATCCTATGAGAGAAATCGCTCGAAACAACGCACCTCCGGAATGGGCTTTGAGCCGGGATTTCTCGCCCCGCCCCGTTGCCTATATTTATCGTACAGAATCGCTCGTTGTTTTTTCTTGTCGATATTTTCCGCGTACACCTCTTCTGCAGCATCATTTTTCTCCTTGTTAGACTTGTTAGTCTTCTTACTCGTCTTCTCAATTACGATTTTTGATGCAGCTTTATTCTTTCCTACGGTATTCCGGCTGTTACTGCTTGCCTCGGTGGATGCTTGTTTGTCTCTGTGATCGCTGCCCGCGTTTCCGTTTAGCGACTTTGCTGTAAAAGTAACATCGATTAAAAACAATGTAAAAATAAACAAAAATATCAAATTACCATCGGTCTCTTTTATTTTCTTTGTCACGACATCCTCGTCGTATTCTTCCTCGCGCTGTCGTTTACCGCTGTTACCTTTTTCCAGGCTATTCAGAAATTCATTTTCCAGCTGCGAGGTGTCCAGCTCGCCTAGAACGGCGGCAAAATCGTCGTCATCGTGGAACTCTGCTTCCTACAAACATCCAATAACAGCGTACTCCAAATTAAGAGAAATTCACAAGGATATAAAACCTCAGCTGTGAAATCCACCGACCTTTTTCTGGAGTTTCGGCGATATCGCAGGAGCGTTTACCCGCTTTATGGGATTTTTACCAAATACATCCCGCAAAGAGACGGGTTTCAGTTGTTCTTTTTTTGTCGTTTCCTTCGCCACAGATTTTCCGATTGCTTTTACGACGGACGGAGCTTCGTCGTCCGAATCGCTGGAGATGACCTGTCTGCTTGGCTTGCTGGAGGGCTGAGCAATTTAACGAACCGTTAGCGTACGTATAAATCATTGATGTATTGGTATTAGTACTGTAGTTTTTATCCCAATCCCATAGGGGTTGCAGTCTCCGTCACTCCACCTCTTGGTCCCACTTCCTTATCCGTTTGCCGCTGGTTCGATTCTCAAGTCCACAGCTTCGTTTGTGCCCTGTTAGGTGTTGGTCTCAGGCATACGGCTATAGTCGTAGGCCTTACGTCCTATATCCAGAGCGACATCCTCGTCCGACACCTTCACCTATGGGACTTTGGTCTCGGGAATCGAACCTGCCACAGTCTCTCAATCTTTTGGTTTACCCTACCAAAACACTGGTCCTGCCATTGTGGGACCTACTATTTTTACGTTAGGTTCCCAATCACCGGAATTACAGAAAGCAGATAGAAAAATCCATTGATCCTTGACCGGAGATCAAATCCAGATGCAATGTGGCCCAAACCACCAGGACACTGCCCCCCTTCAAGGTGATTTGAAATATTGCCACCAGTAACAAAAACTGTACTGAATGCCATTTTGAGACCACAGTCTGCCAAGGAAAAAGGAAATTGCCCTTCCCTAGGGAATCGGCAGACACAGGGAAAGATAATTTTCTTTTTCCTCGGCGGTCTGCAGCCTCAAGACGGCATGCAGTAAGTTTTTTGTTAACAACTTGGCAGTGGGTAGGTGGGTGGGAGGGTGTTGCGCATCACCTTAATGGTGCATTCGTCAATGCAGTTCTACTCTGTTTGGCTAAATCGAGAAGTCTTCAAGCTGTATCCGCATTGCTATGCAGCTGAATGGATTTCGTTATATTCCAGTCTGCTCCAATTTCAGGGTTTATTTTGACATAAATGTGCTCTGATAAACGTTCTTGTGTTATCAAAATGGTCAAATTATATTCCGTTGAAAGAATCGGATGTATCAGCAATGTAAAAAACCTACTAAGCTATGGACAGTCACAAATAAAAGAACGCTTAGCGGAACAGATCTGCATTCAAGAACGCACTTTTGGTTTGCGTATATATTTATATCAAATAAACTGAAGTCAGCTCCGGCACAGCGGAGAGCGCTCACTTTCTTCTGCTGTTTTTTCTGCTCTTTTTTCGACGCTGCGGGGTTTGTGGCATCCTCGTCCGACGATATCACATAAACGGGTTTCGTTTTTTTCGCTGCCGGAGCAGCTTTTGGTGATTTTGTGAAAAATGATCTTATATCCTGAAAAAAATTAATGCGATTGCGATATTATTATTATTATTATTATTATTTTAACTTTGAATGTATTGCGACGCATGTGACGACACATCTCGACGATGCCTGCACCGAGATCGATCGTTTATATTGCCCTCAACGTTAACTTACCCTCGACATGTTTTCGCCTTTCGAAAAATGGAAATTTTCTTTTATTATCACACTGACCAGCAACGGAACAATATTCAAGTAATGTAAGTACAATTTTTTTTAAATTATCTTTTCACATTTTCCGACGAAAGAAAAGATTGATGTAACGATATATCGACAACGGCAAGAGTTCTGTCGACAATGAATCCAATTGGTGGTTGGATCGACTCGAAAATAAAGCGCGTTGCGCGCGGCAAAACTCGGCGACGACAGCGCTCTTCGAGTCGTCGTGGTGTTCGGTTTTGTTACTGTTTTGTGCGAAGCTACACGAAGCGGGAGCTGAAGAAATGAAAATAAGAGAAATGGACAGAACGCACGTGTTTACATAGCATCAGCGATGTCGAGGAATGTGGAGTGATTTTAGGACATGCAACGAGAGTTCCGGGCGCAGTAATGTTGAGTACTGTGTTGTAAAATATTGTTGAAATTTATTTGACGATAATTCCGAAGATCGTCGATCGAACGTAAGCCGCGGTTAACCTCAAAGATAAAATGGTCAAGGAGCAGTACAGGGAAACCGATGTCGCGAGAAAAATGTACGTCAACGTGTGATTCGTACGGTCGGTCTCGTCCGTTGTGGGAAACGAATTTGATTAAAAATGTTTTAATTTTTTTTAGCTCTCATGTCTCGTTCGGAGTGGACAGCCGTCACAACATGGAGCGACAGGCCCACATCCATGTTGTGGCGAAGAATCTTTACAGTCAGGACAGCCAGCATACTCCCGTGCAATTCGGAGTTCTTGACAAGCGAATGGTAACTCAAATATTCCGATGGCTTGCAATTTCATTTTATTTACATAAGTATAATATTTTTTCTTTTTAATTTAGGGTACTTGCTCCAATGCAAATCCGTGCACTACATGCGGCAAATCTCTTAACGAATGCATTGGTCATTTCGGATACATAGATCTTGAATTGCCAGTCTTTCATGTAGGATATTTCAGATCAATTATCGGAATTTTGCAATCCATATGCAAGGTAAGATATTTGGTTGCAAAAAAAAATAAAAAAGGATAGTGCTGTGATATATCATTAATAATAATAACAATAATAATAATTGGATGCTCTTTTGCATGAAAATAATGTATATTTCAACATATTGTAAGTGCAGTGGTCAAAACCTGGAATTATGATACTGATAATTATTTCTGGGTTGGTATCTTTTTCCAATTTTCATTTGATCGACTAACTTCGTAAAGTACTCCATATGCAAGGTAAAATGTATTGTTGCAAGAAAAAAATACAACAAAAAGCATAGTGCTGAGGTATATTGTAATAATAATAATAATAATAATAATAATAATAATAATAATAATAATAATAATAATAATAATAATAATAATAATTGGATGCTCATTTGCATGAACATAATATACATTTTTACATATTATAAGCGCAGTGGTGAAAGCCTGCTATTATGGTATACTGATAATACTTTCTGTGTTGACATTTTTCCGCTATTTTCGTTTGACGGTCCAAATGTATAAAGGTAAGGACCTTTATACATTGGCTTTATGTTATTTACAGTAGGTTTCCATCGAGCAGCAAATATAGAGTTTGAAATTTTTTGTTGCAGAAATGTTCGCGCGTAATGCTGTCCCCGAGCGACAAGAAACTTTACCTGACTCGAGTTCTGAACCCGAACTTGGGCTACCTGAGTCGCAAAGCCTTGAGAAAGCAGATATTGGAAAAGGCTAAAAAGACCACTACTTGTCAGTATTGCGGAGAGCTCAATGGAATGGTGAAAAAGGCAGGATTGCTTAAGATTGTGCACGAGAAATACAAATCTAAGAAGAAAACCGACGTCGTCGTGCAAGCTAAATTAGCGGAGTATAACAATGTATTGGAAGACAATAAAGAGCTGGAGAGCATTCTACAAAGCGGATTGGTTCACATTTTAAATCCGCTGGAGGTATAATGGGAAAAAATTTCGCCCGACGATTATTGTCCTTTAATACGAGAGTAAATTGATTTTTAGTTTTTTTATTAACTCAGGTACAGAGTATTCTCGAACGTATACCAGAGGCGGACGTGCCTCTGTTGCTGATGAATCCGAACTGTGCTCAGCCCAAAGATCTCATACTAACGAGAATTCCCGTACCACCGATTTGCATAAGACCGAGCGTGGTGTCGGATCTAAAAGCGGGTACCAACGAGGACAATCTGACTATGAAGCTGTCGGAAATAGTATTTATCAACAACGTAATTCAAAAGCACAGACAGTGCGGTGCCAAAGTACAAATGTACAACGAAGATTGGGAATTTCTTCAACTTCACTGTGCATTATACATTAACAGCGAAATGTCCGGAATCCCTCTGAATATGCAGGTCATTATTCGACGATAGAGGCTGCGTCGGCTGCGAATGCGCAAGTAAAGAGAATTGCTTCAATTTATTACTATTCAAATTAATTGCAGCCGAAAAAATCTGGTCGCGGTCTAGTCCAGCGATTGAAGGGTAAGCAGGGTCGATTTCGCGGTAACTTGTCGGGAAAGCGTGTTGACTTTTCCAGCCGTACGGTAATATCGCCAGATCCAAATTTACGCATCGAACAAGTGAGTAATCGTCTGCTCATAATTGTCACCTTTACTCACGTTGATATCTTTAATGAAATATATCAAATATATAATTGTCGAAACAGGTAGGTGTGCCGATTCACGTAGCAAAAATTCTGACCTATCCGGAGCGAGTCAACTCGTGCAACGTAGAACTCATGCGAACTCTCATACGCAACGGACCTGACGTCCATCCAGGTGCAAATTTCGTGCAGCAAGGAAAAACACAATTTAAGAAGTACTTACGCTACGGTAATCGTCAAAAGATAGCTCAAGATTTGCAGGTAACATCAGTAAATCGATGAAATAGTTGATTTGATCAAAATAAGAATAAATGGAGAGTATCGATAAAAAAAATTTAACAGTACGGCGACATCGTCGAGAGGCATCTGAGGGACGACGATGTAGTTTTGTTCAATCGACAACCGTCCCTTCATAAATTGAGTATCATGGCGCACAAAGCCAAGGTTCTGGAGCACCGGACATTTCGATTCAACGAGTGCGTATGTACACCATACAATGCTGATTTCGACGGAGACGAGATGAATCTGCATCTTCCACAAACTGAGGAAGCCCGGGCCGAGGCATTAGTTCTCATGGGGGTGAGGCGAATCATTTATTTATTTTATTTATTTACGGCCCCTGCCCTTTTATATATTTATATGTAGTATATATATGCACATAACATATTTATACGCAGTATTGCAAAGATAATAAGGAACATATTTTAAACATGTTCATATAAAATTAGGAAGTGTCTAATGGGACCATATCGTGTACGGTATGCACACCGTGATACGGTCACAGTATAATTACATCCCCAGTGCAAATATACTGTGATGCCGTGCACGGTATCAAGAGACGCGGTAGCGTCTCGACGCCAAGTTAAAAAAAAAATGTCATATCATATCATATAACGCTACCAAGTGTATATACTCCAATATGCCGGAAGTAAATATTGGCACTACGTTACCTCACGAATTAATCATCGAATCGAAATGGTGATAAGATTTTTACTATAGAATGTCTATCCAAGCTTTCGAGCTCGCTTAATTCCGAACACATTCGTTCGGTGGATTCTTGTGTACGATGATCGCGATCAGGAATCGATCCAAAATGTTTCGATTGTGCGCGAACCTGAATACGGGTGTGAGGTGATAAAGTACATCGGCAACGAAGCATCGGATCGACTTTTCAAGGACACTTTTATCATATAATTCGGACCCAAGCTTTCCAATGGGCCTAATTACGATCATAATCGTCCAGCGGTTCCCGAGATATTATGAAGTGAACCTGAAATACGGGTGTGAGGAGATCGATTGTGCGTGAGTTTACGCGATGATTTTCGGACGGCTCTATCTCGGCAACGAAGCATCGGATCGAATTTTCAAGGACACTTTTATGATATAATTCGGACCCAAGCTTTCCAATGGGCCTAATAACGATCATAATCGTCCATCGGTTCCCGAGATATGATGAGGTGAACCTGAATTACGGGTGTGAGGTGATGCGTGCTATACGCAAAAATAGTTCGGATTCTTCGGAAATCTTCACGATGGACCTGGGGAGTATTTTTATATCAAATGTAAACTGATTGACACTAAGTTTGGTCAATATTGTTATTGCAGCAATGGAAACATTTTTCGGTAAAAAAAATGCTTTCCTCCTCGAGATTAAGACTAAGAAGAAAATCGCACTTGCAGGAAAAAATAGGTGAAATCCACCACAAAATACTTTTTTCAAAAAAGTCAAAATGGTACGCCAAGTACTTAAAACGTTCAGAAAATATGTTTATGGAAAAACCTCTTAAAAATTAAAAAATCTACCAAAACAGATGTTTATCCGAACAATAAAAAAAATATATATGTGTATCAAAATGTAAAAAAAAAAATCGAAAAAAATCAAATCAAACCAGCCAAGTAGTATTACAAAAATCTATAAAAAAAATACAAGATGTAAAAAATCTTGAACAAAAAAAACTTGGCGTGCCAGTTTATTTTAATATAATTTTTGAATGAACTACGTACGACAGTGATCGGGAAAAAAAATTGGCACGCCAAGTTTTTTTTGTTCAAGATTTTTTACATCTTGTATTTTTTTTTTTTTAGATTTTTTTATTTATTTTGATACACATATTTTTTTTTATTGTTCGGATAAACATCTGTTTTGGTAGATTTTTTTATTTTTAAGAGGTTTTTCCATAAACATATTTTCTGAACGTGCCTAATTACACGGTATAAGATAAAGATACATAAGCCCAGCTGGGATATACCGTAGTACCGTGCACGGTTTATCGGCTATACGGGATATGGTAGGGATAAATTAGCGCATTTGATATACCGTAGTACCGTGCACGGTTTATCGATGACACGGGATATGGTATTAATAATTCAGCGCATTTGATATACCGTAGTACCGTGCACGGTATATCAAATCTACGGGATACGGTAGAGATACATCCACGCATTCATATACCGTGATAGGTACACGGTATATTCGAGAAATACAAGCTCAACTTGAAAATGCCGTGATGCCGCTTACTGTGCCACAATTACGATACGGTATAAATCTAAATTCAAACGAAGACTAGGTGATCGGAAAACCGTTCACGGCTTGCACGTGAACGGTACGGTACATAGTAACAACGACGAATTAGTTGCGGGTGTACTGTGAATATATGACCTGTGATTATGAAGATGCACCTTGAGCAGACCAAGCGTACGAAGCGTAGGTAAAAAGTTCCAATTATCATCTGATACATTATATTATCGTCATTATTATTAATATCATATATTTATTGTAATATATCAGCTCGGAATTACAAATAATTTCGTAAAACGTTGAAAATATTTTACGGGTGTAAAAAGGATTTTTTGTACTTTACATGTTCTGAAAAATCTGAGACTGTACGCGAACTGCTGCAGACGAATAGTGGTATTCTGGTGGACACACTTGTTCGTTCCTGGATGGACATCAACTATAACAAATCCAAGTAAGAAATACATACATGAATAAATTATTGCATCCGAAAATGTAAAGAACTTACTTTGATCTCAAGGTTGACTTCTTCTAATTTTTTTTTTTATTTTGCCGTGTCTTAATGTTTATCCACGTATCCATACTTCCACTAGGACGTCCTTTTCTTTTGATGGCCCCAGTCATTTTGATCCCCGACAACTCATTGGGAGATGTGGGCTTCAAATTCAGCAAACTTTGAAATCTTTTTTCAAGCGATTCGTGTATTAACATTAGATCATCGTTAGATGTCGATGCGGCTTGATTGTTGACTATCTCTTCAAAGAAAACGTTGAGTTGCCGACGCCAGAAAGATTCGATTTTCCGGATGATATCGACTATCTTCTTGAATTTATCACCCGAGAACTTCAGTCCAAGTATTACCAACTTATTTATAAGAGGTTCGATTACTTTTCGTTTTTGCAGTACCGTCTGCTTTTTTTATTTCTTTTGTTCTGTACGCAGTCTTGTTTACTTGAATCTTCGAGTTTCTCTTCTCTTGGACGAACGGAAATGCTGGCATTTCTCTCCAATGAGGTCAGCAATTTTTCAATTGTTCCTAGTTAAGAGGTGAAATCAGCTCCACACGATTGGCTGCATGTACTTTTCAGGTCATTGGTAACAGAGACAAGCATTTTTTCCCTTGCGGTAACCGTGGAAGTTTCTTCAGCTCTGACATCAGTAACTATAGGAAGTTCGCAGGCATTCTCGGTTACATTTTCGTTCGTCATCTGTTGAAATGACCGTTGATGTTTGATGCAATAGGCTTTCGTCCATCGCTCGTTGCACAGGTCCTCTGAAAATATAGGCAATCCGAGGTACTTCCTCACCGAGAAAATATGTCGACATGGCAAAAGCGACGATCTTGCAATTCCACATTCACATGATGATGAAGTTACATGCAACGATTCATTGTCTACTTCTACTGTGCATTCCACGACGTTCTGTGTAACAAACTGTACTTGATGGGATTTTTCGAGTTCGATTAAAATGTAATTGAACGCTTCTTGCGTTAACAGTTCTATATACTTGTATTCTGCACTGTCAGCTGAATAGACCACTGTTCGACGCCGTGTAAAACTCTTTGCTGTCTTTAGGTCCACTTGATGCTGATGTGACTCGAGGAATGTGAAAAACGAGTCTGCAAAGTCGACCAGAGAACTACATTTTTTGACTACCTGCTTAATTTTGGCATTGATAGATTCTAGTCGGTTATTTGTTCGATTCAACAAATTGCCCGATGTCATGCTATAACACGTCTATTCCTCTTTATTGCCATGCCAATTCTTGTCGAAGTAATCTAATACCGCCAGTGAAGCGATTTTTTTCAATTCTGTGTAATGCTCTTCATAATCTTTCTCGGAGGAACTGTAAGCTTAGTTTTGAAGTGCTTTCAAACACTTGTTTCGTTGAATTCTTTTCGAATTGACTTTTTTTTCGTCGACTTTTTACCTCGCTGATCTTTTGTCTCCTTCGTTGTTGTTTTATCTCTTCGAGTGATCTCGTCGTTTGTTCCTTTAGGATCGTCCATCTTATCCATGGTAATCTCGCGCGAAAAGATTTTCAGGGTGTGAAAGAGGCAAATATACACTGGCACATCGAGGAATACCTCTTTGAGGACGTCACGCTCGAGGAGGTCCTTGTCTCCCATGATGCAGTTTATTCGTTCGCAGGCCGATGAGTTCTCGTTCTTGAACGTTTCGAGAAACCATTTGAAGGTCGTATAATCTTCTCTTGCCAGCAATGCCACACCCACGATTTCACTCGATGCGTTCGAATCGTCTACAAGGAGAATCATAACGGTCAGATTGATCTTCAACAGCAGATAAGTTTCATCGATGAAAACCACTTCTGGCCAAGCGTTCATTGATCTCTTCATGTCAGGAGTCGAAAAGAAAAGTCCTTTAAAGTGACCTTCTTCAGTAAGAATTTTTACTGAACACCCTAAAAAAAATAAAAATCGTTCATTTTAAGTACTTGTGTGTTAACGTCGAGACGCACCGAAAGGTGCGTCACAGGAAGGACAATTTTTTTTTCTTCAGTCTTCAACATTCAATATAGTTTTTGTTACCAACTGGACGCGGGGAAAGTAGGCGGGAGATTATCCTAAGAGGAGATTAAAGGGCAACATAACCTTAAACATCTTTTACCCGACTTTTATTAAAGACGACTTAAGGAGGTTGGAGGGCTTCACACTTGTCAAACGAGTGCTACATTTTTAAAGTCGTTTATACAAACTTTTATGTATCTATTGATTATGATGGATGGTTATTTGTATTACAGTAGATATTCTTAACGTAGAAAAACATTAATTGCAATGAATATGCCAAAAATATTAACTGGCTTGTGCTAATTTTCGAAAAGGTACATATTCATTTAGTTTTTTTCAAATAATAATCCGTAATTTTTGCTTGATTTTGATGTACTACGGCTCATTCTCTTCCGAGAAAGATGCTCTACGAATTCACTATTTAGATATTCGATAGTATTTTCCGTTTAAAAATTACTGCCTTTTATCGATCGACGAAATTTGTTCGTAAACAAGTACGCGGTTCCAGGTGTAACATATTTTATTTCATTGTCCTCAAAACCAATATAACCGATTTACATTTTGTGAGCGCGGTGCCGCCTGTAATTGATTCACACATGACGCCACACCCACAAAATAGTATTGCTTTAAGGGCATGTGAAACTCTTGCCTCCCAACTCAATCCGTGCTTAGTCTGTAATAAAAACTAATCGTCGCTTTTTGAGAATATCCAAACTCGGGGTTCCAAAGGAAACAGGATTCCCCCGACCAGGCTGATAGCCTCAGTTGAATCCTATTTCCTTTGGACCCGCGGGTTTCGACACCCTCGAAAAAATACCATAACAGTTTTTATCACCAAATGAGTATGTTTCACCGGGCCTTAAGGTGATGTGAATTACCGCCACCGGTAACAAAAACTGTACTGCATGCCGTCTTGAGGCAGCAGACCGCCGAGGAAAAAGAAAATTATCTTTCCCCAGGCAATCGGCAGACGCAGGGAAAGACAATTTTCGTTTTCCTCGGCGGTCTGCTGCCTCAAGACGGCATGCAGTACAGTTTTTGTTACCAACTGGGCACGGGGTAGGTGGGCGGGAGGGTGTTGTACATCACCTTAAGGAGGTTGGAACGCTTCACACTAGTCACATGAGTGCTGCGTTTTCAAGTCGTTTATACAAGCTTTTACGCATCATTGATTATATGGATGGTTGTTTGTATTAACAGCAGATGTCCTTAACGTAGAAAAACCTTAATTGCAATGGATTTTCAAAAATATTTCTGGTTCGTGCTAATTTTCGAAAAGATATATATGCATTCAGTTTTTCAAAGAATAATCCGTAATTCTCGCTCGATTTTGATGTATTACGGCTCATTATGTTCCTTGAAAGATGCTTTACGAATTCACTATTAAGATGTTCGATAGTATATCCCGTTTAAAAATGACAGCTCTTTGTTTACGAACGAATTGCGTCCATGGATAAAAGGCAGTAATTTTTAAACGGAAAATACTATCGAACATCTAAATAGTGAATTCGTAGAGCATCTTTCAAGGAACATAATGAGCCGTAATACATCAAAATCGAGCGAGAATTACGGATTATTCTTTGAAAAACTGAATGCATATGTATCTTTTCGAAAATTAGCACAAACCAGTTAATATTTTTGGCATATCCATTGCAATTAATGTTTTTCTACGTTACGGACCTCTGCTGTAATACAGATAACCATTCGTCATAATCAAAAGATACATAATAGTTATTTTCGTTACAAAGGCGAAAAACATCGATCCTTCTCGACAAGTGTGAAGTGGCGCATGAGCCGAAGGCGAGTGAGGCGCTTCACACGAGTGCGAGAGAGATCGATTTTTCGCGCTCGTGTCGCGAACCGGTTATTCCGTTTTTTTCCCCGCACTAATGCGGGAAAGTTTACTTCCTGACACTAGTGCGGGAAAAAAATACGGAAAAGTTTAAATAAACGACTTTAAAAATGTAGCACTCGTTTGGCTAGTGTAAATCCCTCCAACCTCCTTAAGTCGTCTTTGAGAAAAGTCGAATAAAAGATGTTTGAGGTTATGTTGCCCTTTAATCTCCTCTTAGGATAATCTCCCGCCCATTTTCCACGCGTCCAGTTGGTAACATAAACTGTATTGAATGCCGTTTTCGGACCGCAGACCGCCAAGAAAAGAAAAATGGTCTTTCCTGCGTCTGTCGATTTCCTGGGGAAAGACAATTTATTTCCTAACGCATGCATGTAAAATTCCGTTTTCCGTTCCTGTGAAGTGTGCGCAGAAAGGCACATTTTCGCATCGCCTGCGGGCAAAATACTGCGCATGCGTACAAACGCAATATGGTATTTTTTCCGGCACTAGTGCGGAAAAGTGCCTTTCTACGCACATTTCATGGGAACGGTAGTCGTGCTTTTCGTGAATTTGTTAGGAAAAATTATGCGAATAGCATGGGCGTAGAAAAGGGTGTTCTGACTCGTGCGAATGCCGCACTTGCCTTCGGCTCGTGCGGCATTTTTACACTCGTCACAAACTCCCTTTCTACGCCCTTGCCACACAAATAACTATTGTAGTCCGCGGACTGGAGTCCCAAAACGGCATTTGCTACAGTTTTTGCTACCGGCGGCGATATTTGGCATCACTTTAAGGCAAAATGCAACTCATCGCTCGGTAACGAAAACTGTAATGAATTTTTTTTTACTGCTGCTCATATTTTTGCGTAAAATGCAACTTTGAGCTGAATTTGCACGAGAACTCGGAATACGACTTTGCTTTTTTCCTACAAAAATTAGCACCATCGAAAAAGTTCGTTGAAAAATAGCAACTATCTCTCTCGCACGCACAGTCGTTTCACTTAAGACACTGTATAGACGTATAATATCACGACATATGGTAACACACTAATATTTAATTATGTATATATATATACCGTATGTCTTAATGACGTAAGGTTCTATCGTCTCGCGATATTTGATGCGGTCGCTATATAGTCAGTTCCGTTAAGATCTTAGTCATTTGTAGTAAATTTCTCTTATATATAATACTCATTACCTCGGTTCTCTAGATGCTCTACCATTTGCGTGAGGTCATCGTCTTGACGAAGCTTCGCATTAATATTCGTCACTTTCATCGTGACAGATTTCCCGTATTCCTTCTGCAATCTGGCTTGCAAGAGTTTTTTGTTGCATCGGAGCTGCAAATGCTGAATTGCCACATCGCGCTCATCTGGTGTAAATCGTCTTCTTTCTGGCAGAAACTTGTAGAAAGCCTGCGCAGTTAATTAAAAATTAGAGCTGAACATAAAATGGAAAAGCAACTACATTGAACGGTTTAAGGTAGTCCTTGACAATAGTGTTCACTTCGCATAAGTTTCAGAGGGGATTACAAAACTTCTGGATGGTATAAAAATCTAAAAATAATCTAGCATTTTAAATGTGTTGAAAAGATTAATTTTGCAGAATAATAATCCGAAAATGTTATTAACAAATGAAAAATAAAATTGGTTAACATATCTTCCGGAACCTAACTTTTTTTCAAATAAAAATTATTCGTTCACCTTCCTGAATACGTATGCATTTTTCAGATTTTTAAATGCACTTTGATTCCTTTTTTATATGGGAAAAATGAGTAGTCACAAAATTCAAAGTAAATTAAAAAATCTGAAAAAATTCAGATGTATTAAAAAAATGAACAAACCATTTTCGTAAAAAAAATTAGGTTTCCGGGAGATTTGTTGACCAAATTCAATTTTTCATCAATTGGTTAATAACGTTTTGGAAGTACTATTATTATGCAAAATTAATCTTTTCAGCAACTTTAATATATTTGGTTTTTCAGATTTTCATGCCATTAAGAAGTATTCGCAATTCCCTCTAATTTCTTTGAAGCTTATGCGGAATGAACACTATTCGCAAGGTCTACCTTAATGAGGAAATGCAAGATTTCCACAGATATAATGTACAGATATAGGGTGCGATCTGAATATAGAACTACTGAGCTATGCGTTCTTTAATTTGTGGCAGCCCATTACTAGAGGATTTTGAAAAATTACCACCGGTACCTCCAAGTAAATTTAATGGGATACGAAATTTTTTTTTCCCGATTACACTAAAAGACCCTATCTCATGCTTGCAACGGGGATCTTGACGAGCGGGAGGAAAAGTGATTTAGCGGGTCGAAAAGTAAACTTTTCCTACCGCTAAATCACTGTTTCTCTCGCTAAATTATTTTTCCTCCCGCTCGTCAAGACTCGGCCAATTTCCATCCCCGTTGCAGGCATAAAAATATGACTACTTTTAGCACAGTCGGGAAAAAAATAGCGTATGTCATTCGGGAGGAAGCGTATTTTCACCTCGTGGGAATTACTGCCCTCGCTTCGCTCGGGCATCAAACTTTTCACTCACAGTGAAAAGACGCACTTTCCTCCCTTCTAGCATAATATACTAATTGCCTAAATTCTAAGCCCTCTTTGAAGTCGGCTTAGAATTTATGCAATTAGTATATTACAATCATTTAAACAACAAGTTTACGAACCTTCGAGTGTTCATGGTTTTCGTGCGTTAGCTCTGCGCGTGTGATTTCCAAAGACTTCTTATCTTTAGAGATATGAAACGTCACATACGCTGGGCACTCTATTTTATATGTTCTGTAATCAGATTTATTATTACATTGATTTAATAGATTGACGTTTTATGGACGCCTATGTGAACTTTGGGTTCGTTAAAGAAAGTGTTTATGATCTGAGAACATCAGGTGTACTATTTAGATACTGTGATATGGTGAACAGTACATTCAGGACCAGCCACACAATACATCGCGCACGGTATGCAGTAGAAATAAACAGCATAAATGAACCATGATACCGTATGCGGTATCTGTACTCTCTTACGGTGTATACATGAGAAGCTGTAATTTACATATTTTTGAAAAAAAAAATTACTTACAACTCAAAGTATTAAAGATACTTGGACGTTTTTATTCTTTTGGTGATTACGGCTGCACTAAAGTTCACTATTATATAAAGTATATTATATAAATATAATATACTTTATATAATAGTTTTT
This sequence comes from Stenichneumon culpator, assembly GCA_964017025.1. NCBI lineage: Eukaryota > Metazoa > Arthropoda > Insecta > Hymenoptera > Ichneumonidae > Stenichneumon > Stenichneumon culpator. The sequence continues at coordinate 2,619,434 of OZ024773.1, read as the reverse complement.
GGCAATTTAATTAGTGCATCGGTGTATAGGACAGGAGCCTTCGTCACCCTTCCTATCGATTAAGTAAATTAATAGTTTTTTCGCAGTAGTTTTTTTCCATATACTTATTAACAGAGATGTCATCAACAGTCGTCGTCCGCCCCCAGTTTCAGTCCGAATATGTGACGTGTCACGATATCTCGGTAATTCTCCAGCGTGCGGGAATTAACGGTATACGGTATACACGGTATACCATTACGGCATGCACGGTATACCATTACGACATGCACGGTATACCGTTAACGTTGTATACAGTGAATGTAATCATTATATCACGGTTAATTTCACTCGCTAGAAAATTACCGTGATATCGTGACACGTTACATATTCGGAAACTAGAGACGGACGACGACTGTAGATGACATCTCTGTTATATACGTATATGGGAAAAACCATCGCGAAAAAACTATTCATTTACTTAAGCAATTCCACTCTTACACATTATTTTAAGAGTAATTGTTAAATGACATGTTACATATACTCTATTTTTAACAGTAGAAATGTCATATGAAGCTATAATCACCAAAAGAGTAAAATTGTCCAAGTATCTTTAGTCCTTTAAAAATGAATTGTAAATATGTAATTTGAGACTTTCAAATATACAGCTTGAGACGGTACAAATACCGTACGCGGTATGATACTTTATTTATTTTCATTACATGCCCAGCACGCGCGGTAGACAAATGAACGGTATTAGCATGTATTTTATTTCACTCGGTGGGTAAATGGCGGTTTTGCGCACGCTTCGCGTGCGTAAGATCCCCATTTCACGCCGCGTGAAACAAATTGTGTACGATACTCGTGCGAAGAACGTTTTCTGAACACATGTGATTGTAGCACTGGTCTTCGGCTCGTGTTGCAAACCCACATTTCTCCGAAAAAGTTTTTTCGCTCTCGTATGAAAATGTACTATTTCCTAATGCATGCATGCACGTCAAATCCCACTGTCGTTCCTGTGAAGTGTGCGCAGAAAGACATTTTTTCGCATCAGGTGCGGGAAAAATACTGTGCATGCGTACAAACGCAATATGGTATTTTTCCCCGTACTAGCGCGGGAAAGTGTCTTTCTGCACACACTTGCCAAAAATGAAAAGCGTAATTTTCGAGAATTTGTTAGGAAAAATTATGTCAATGCCAAGGGCGTAGAAAACAGAGTCAGGGCTGCCTTTCTACACCCTTGCCATACAAATAACTATTGTGGCTGATTTCGAATGTATTGTACACCGTATAGAGCGTTACGATACGTGTAGCCAACCGTTACGGTATGCGTGGTATACTGTTACGGTATACCGTTACGGTATATCATTACGGTATACCATACGGTATACCGTTACGGTACCGAGTATACCATACGGTATAGTCGGTATACCATGACGGTATACACGTATGACGTTTACGGTACAGTATGCGGGATCATAGTGGGTATAAGGTTAGTGTGTAAATCTTATGTCAAAATCTGTGTTCAAAAACAATCTTACCTTGTTTGGCGGTGACCCTCCAACTTATTCACGTAAGTTCTTCCGTACTTGCATCCGTATTGAACATGGTAATACACCAATGATGCGTTGTCCTTCTTTGTCATGGCAGGAGTCAAATACAAACTTCGTCGCTTTACAAAGAGCTCCTGTATCAATTCTCCGGAATTATATATAAATTTTTCGATTTCCGAAAAACTTTGGAACCTCATCCCAACAGTGGGGACAAGATTTTCTTCGTCCGGTGCTGCCATTGCTGCGAAGCGTTCAGTCACATCGGGTAAAGTGATCGGGTGATGTTTCTGCATTTTATTGCCTGTACCGCGATCTTAACAAAGGTAGGACTTTTTATACACTACGTCGTCGGTTCCAGTGTTTTCGGCGCTCGGCCAAATTACTCCTCATTGGTTCCGTCGAATGAAGCGCGCTGTAACGTGGCGAGTTTACTGGTCGCGTTACAGCGCGCTTCATCACGTGAGCTGATTGGGTAGCCAACAGGCATCCGAATGAACAATAAGATTTCAGTACCAACTGACTAAAAAGAAAACAAATTGTGCATACATTAGAATAAAAGCCATTGCGAATCGTAGGCAACATGATTAAATCGCAATCGTATTCTGGATAGAAATGATAAAAACCGAATGCATTTAACAGTTAGTACTCGGAAAAAAAAAAAAATTTATCGGAAACATTTTTTTTCTTTACTATAATAATATCACCTTACTTACCATGGTAAGTAAGTTAATATTATTTATGTAAAAAAAAAATGTTCACATAAAAAATATTTTTGTTTTCCGAGTACTAACTGTTAAATGCATTCGATTCTTTTGTACTGACCTTTCACCTGGCCTGAGAACGTACTGAATTGAGTCTAAACTAGTGGCAAAATTCTAGTTAATTTGAAACTTTCTAGTCAACAGCCAATCCCATAAGCGAATTTTGAGTAGAGTTGAGTAGAGACTAGAATTTTTCTACTAGCTCAGAGTAAATCTCGGCCCGATCTCACTCGCGGCGGAAACTCGGTAATAATTTCTATATCCAGAATACGACTGGGATTTAATCACTTCGCCTATGATCCGCAATGGGTTTTATCTAATGTGTGCATAATTTGTTTTCTTTTTGGTCAATTGGTACTAAAATCATCTTGTTCATTGAATGCGTGTTGGTTACCCCGCTGATTTACACTAGTGTAGAACAAAAAGTCACTGAAATTGAACCACACTGACCAATCACTGGTCTATATCTGTTGGGCTGGTTGGCAGCAGGGTTAAAACATAACAGAATAGAACTGTACGCCCGCGTGAAAACACGTCTCATTGACGGCGTTAAATTTCTGTATCGGCAATGTCGCGATTAAAAAAAGACGAAAAATTTAATGACTTTGCCGAATTTGAAACGGCTCTCCACGATTTCGAGGCAACTCAAAATCAACACTTTTTCCGTGCAAACAGTAAAAAATTAAATAATTGTTGGCAGAACGGACAGGCGTTAGACTTGACAAAGGACGGCTACAATCCAGACCTGGTGTTCTTCGAGGCTTATTATAAGTGTCTAACGACGCGTCACAAGAAAAAAAGCTGAAAATTGAAATTTTCATATCGCTTCCTCATAAAAGTTGAAAGTTGAACGTTGAAAGTTGAAAGTTGAAATTTTTATATCACTTTCTCATAATGGCCCTTTATTCGCAAAGCTCCTTCTATGAGAAAGCATTTACTATATTTTTGGCTTCCTCATGGAGGAAGCTTTGCGAATAAAGGGCCATTATGAGAAAGTGATATAAAAATGTCAACTTTCAACTTTTATGAGGAAGCGATATGAAAATTTCAATTTTCAATATCAACGTCGTATTTAAATTTTAAGCAAAACTGCTGGCCGACTCAGGTTTAGTGCGAAAAAAAACCAACCTTACGCTTTTGGTGAAAACGGCTGTCAAATCTGTACTCCAGGCGAAAAAATACATGGAGTATCATAGAGTATTCATCGGGAAGCAAAGAAATTGCTGTTTGAAAATACCCAAAAACACTCTTTTTTGTAATTTTAGCTATAAAAATGCCCAATAAACTTTTTCGTTAGCCGTCACTCCCGGATTGTATTATAAGTATTTTTTCACGCTGATCACAAATCTGACACTTTTTTATTCGTAGATTAATATTTAATACGGACAAATGCGTCTTGAAAAAAAAAAAAAAAATTTCATGAAATTCAACAAAAATTCAAAATGACATAAAATTTAAACGGCTCGATCGATTTTCTTGAAATTTTAATGGGATCATCGGGTGATCATATTCCATCTGTGTACGCGTTTTTAGCCCGATAGCTAAAAAATTGCGAGCGCTACGGTGCGCACAGACTTTTTCGAAGAAATTAAAAATGGCGTACAAAAACACAACTGAACATTTTTGGATGAAATTTGGCAGAAACATTGACTATTAACCACACAAGCTGTGTGCAAAATTTCAGCCTGATCGGTGGAGGCGTACCGGAGATATAGCCATTTGAATTTTTCGCGTCTGATTCCCACACACACACACACACACACACACGCGCACGCGCGCGCACACACACACACACCCACACACACCCGGACATTTGTTCTAAATGTGATTTTTCGATGTTTTGGAACATTCTGAACACGTTTTCATTAAAATCTCGAAATTTTTTTTTTCACCATCACAAAGCTTCCTCTATCAGGAAGCAAAAGGTGTGTTTTATCATAAGTATTTTCTTATATCTTATAAATCCGACGTACCTTACACCGTGTCGAAGGACGATGGCATAAGCTACCGTTTTGAATAATATCTTTTGAGCTTCATAAATCGTACGTTTGTTTCGAAGTATTATCCCAGTTTTGACATTGTAACAAACTTCTTTGTTCCTCCAAATTATAATTAATTGGCAACGTAACATAGCATCCCAGATAGAAAAACGTGCCGTCAAACGGGTATCGTACCATTGGTACCGCCAACGTTCCGACGCGGTGCCGTCATTTTTCTATCTGGGATGGTTTCAACACCAAATTTATTTCCGTGTATAATGTGATGTCGCCAAACATTTCAGTGTTCAAAGTAATACATGATATCGATTTTACGTAATATCCCTAACACCGTTTAAGATACTACGTAAAATCTATATAATGTATTACTTTGAACACTGACATTTTTGTCGCCATCGCATTATTCACGGAAATAAATTTCGTGTTAAAACCATACTATGTTACGTTGGCAATTGATAGTAATTTGGGGGAACAAAGAAGTTTGTTACAATGTCAAAACGGAGAAAATACTCGGAGACAAACGTACGATTTACGAAGCTCGAAAGGTATTACGCAAATCGATAGTTTATTGCATCGTACGTCGATAACCGAGCGTAGTTGGTAACAAAAACTGTAATCGTCTTTTTTCGAGGGTTCCGAACCTCGGGGTTCCAAAGGAAATAGAATTCCACTACAGGGCCGAGAGCCTCAGTGACACCCCTTTGTTGCCTCGGGTTTTTACACCCTCGAAAAAAAGTCGTTACAGTTTTTTGTACCGATCCCGGCACTTCATATGCCCTTAAGGTGATTCAGTATAACCCCCCGCCCACCTGCCCCGCGCTCTATAGATAACAAAAACTGTACTGAATACAGTTTTAAGATCGCAAAACGCCGAAAAAAATAAAATTATCTTTCTCTGCGCCTGCCGATTCCCCTAGGAAAGACAATTTTCTTTTTTTCAGCGTTCTGTGGTCTTAAAACGGTATGCAATACAGTTTTTGTTACAGGTGGCAGTATTTTACATCACCTTAAAACAATGTGAAGCATATGGATCTCTCAGTCTCACTCTCTCACACTCTACTCGCTCACTCTCTCACTCTCATTGTGTCTCACCAAGTAACGCTATATCCGGTTTATATTACATTTGTAATACCGTGTACGGTACATCTTGCGATTCTACCTGAAACCACATCATTTTACTATGATGTCCGTCACAATATCACGGTATATTACTGTATACCGTGTATACCGTGACGGTTTATAATAGATATAATATAAATGGGATATAGCGTTACTTTGTACAGTCGAACGTTTTATTAATATCGTTTTAGACGGAAATGTATGCAACAATATTAAATTTTCTTTGTATAATTTCAGGACCAAATGTAAGGCACGTATCGTAATTCTGGTGTTCAAGAAAACTCATCTGATTCTGAAAAAATTCGAGAATGAGCACAACCACGAACTCGCCGAAACGATTGCCAGCCTCGATTCTGGTATGAAATTACACGAAGATCGTTGGTTTAATCCGATAAGAAAAAAAAATGATTTTTTTACAATTTTTGCTTCCTCATAGAGGAAGCTTTGTTATGGTGAAAAAAAAAAAATTCGAGATTTTAATGAAAACGTGTTCAGAGTGTTCCAAAACATCGAAAAATCACATTTAGAAAAAATGTCCGGAAGTGTGTGTGTGTGTGTGTGCGTGTGCGTGTGCGTGCGTGCGTGCGCGCGTGCGCGCGTGTGCGTGTGCGTGTGCGTGTGCGTGTGCGTGTGCGTGTGTGTGTGTGTGTGTGTGTGTGTGTGTGTGTGTGTGTGTGTGTGTGTGTGTGTGTGTGTGTGTGTGTGTGTGTGTGTGTGTGTGTGTGTGTGTGTGTGTGTGTGTGTGTGTGTGTGTGTGTGTGTGTGACTCAGACGCGAAAAATTCAAATTGCTATAATTCGAGAATGCCTCGACCGATCAAGCTGAAATTTCGCACAGAGCATATGCGGCTAATAGTCAATATTTCTGCAAAATTTCATCAAAAAATGTTCAGTTGTTTTTTTGTACGCCATTTTTAATTTCTTTGAAAATGTCTGTGCGCGCTCTAGCCCCTACAATTCTTTAGCTATATGTGTAAAAAGTTGTACACAAATGGAGTATGACCGCCTGATGATCCCTATAAAATTTGGGGACAATCGATAGAGTCGTTCAAATTTGATGTCATTTTGAATTTTTCGAATTTCATGAAATTTTTTTTTTTTTCGAGATGCAATTTTCCCGTATTAAATATTAATCTACGAATAAAAAAGTGTCAGATTCGTGATCAGCGTGAAAAAATACATAGGATACAAACCCGGAGTGGCGACTAACGAAAAAGTTTATCGGGCATTTATATAGCCAAAATTACAAAAATGGGTGATTTTGCGTATTTTCAAACAGCGATTTCTTTGCTTCCCGATTAATACTCTATGATACACTATGTATTTTTTCGCCTCGAGTACAGATTCGACAGCCGTTGTAACCAAAAGTGCAAGGTTGGTGTATTTTTTCGCACTAAACCGGAATCGGCCAGCAGTGTTGCCTAAAAGTTAAATACGACGTTGATATTGAAAAAGCTGAAAATTGAAATTTTCATATCGCTTCCTCATAAACGTTGAAAGCTGAAAGTTGAAATTTTTATATCACTTTCTCATAATGGCCCTTTATTCGCAAAGCTTCCTCTATGAGGAAGCCAAAAATATAGTAAATGCTTTCTCATAGAAGGAGCTTTGCGAATAAAGAGCCATTATGAGAAAGTGATATAAAAATTTCAACTTTCAGCTTTCAACGTTTATGAGGAAGCGATATGAAAATTTCAATTCTCAGCTTTTTTTGTTGTAGAGGGAGAAGCGAGTCCCAAAACGAAGTTGGACAGTTCAGCGAAAACTCTTCTGAAGCAATTGTCGGATGACTTGAATTCTACGCCAGCCAACGAGCGAACGAAAAAAATCAACGATATAAAAAAATTGATAGAAGGCGTGAAGCATAACTTTGATCATGCTAGTCGATCAACGAGTGTATCGGAGGATGAAGCCTCCACTGCCAAGTCTCTCCCGGCAAGTCCACGAAGATCGTCGAGCGAAGCAGAGTGCGTCTCCGGGCCTTCACAGGATAGTCAAAAAAGATCGACGAGTGCATCGAAAGATTCCTGTTTCCGAGGCTGCCGAAAAAATCGAAGAAAGAAAGGTGGCCGCGCATAAGGACGTATCTCCTAATCTTTTCGAAAATGCATTTCCGGATTCAATGCTGAGTGGCGACGGTGTTGGGGAGTATTATGATCGCGTCATGGCCATGGATGAATGTGTTGAGTCCGACGATCTCAACGCCGATCCTGACTCCGATAAGAATGATTGTGATAACGTTGACGTAGAGGCATCACCGCACAATCTTAATGAAATACAAATGCCACGTACTGTATCCGGTAGAGGCCGTCCCCGCGGTTCAAAAACGATCAACGTTATTGGCCTTCCTCGATCCAAGACTCCCTTCAAAAAATCGACTTATAGCCAAGACAAGGTAAATCTAGCACACTCAACGAGCACAGGTGCATCGAAGAAGGAACTAGCCACGAACGATTCTGTGGAGAATTCGGAACAGCCGACAGTGCCACATGTTGTAGCTCGTAGAGGTAGTCCTCAAAAATCGAAGGCGACTACCGATATCAGCCTTCCTGCACCAGTCTTCACAGCACCGATGAAGTTCGTCGCAAAACCGATTCGTATGCAACTGAAGCAAATGCTCCAGTGGTTGCACATTCGAGACGACATTTCCGTAAAGGTCTTGGATGGGAAATACAAACTCAAAGTCTTTGATTTGAATTTGAATCCATTAAACTTGAGAGATTCATTTGCGGCAGATGAAGTCGATATCAACGATCTCGTGAGCTTTTTCGACCGACGTGCTTTCAAAGAATTCGAAAGCATAGTTTGCGCGAAAAAGATATTAAGGCAGCAGACTTGCGAGGAGTGTCGTAAAAATTGCACCGATAGAGCGATCTTCTGCGTTGGATGCCTAATTTGGTACCATTACCAGTGCTTGTCAATAAAGCGTCCTCCAAAAAAACAATCCGATTGGTTTTGTCCGACGTGCGCACGACAAGATGGATAATTTCGACAACTTTAGGACCAACTAAGAACGGCGAAAGAACAATGCCGACAACTCACGGCTATCTTTGGACAATTCTTCTCGTTTTTTATTTACCGTACTAAGTTCAAATGAAAAATTTTATAACATGTTAGCATAAACTTCTTCGTGTTATGTTTTCCTACGTGATGATAAAACTTTAATATATCAACTGTTAGGAAGCAAAAGGCTGTAGCTCGTATGTTTGATCAAATTCGCTTATTTATCCCTACCGTATCCCGTATAGTCGATAAACCGTGCATGGCATTACGGTATATCAAATGCGCTAATTTATCCCTACCATATCCCGTATAGCCGATAAACCGTGCACGGTACTACGGTATATCCCAGCTGGGCTTATGTATCTTTATCATATACCGTGTAATTAGGCATACCGTGCACGGCATCACGGTATGTTTGCACTGGGGATGTAATTATACTGTGACCGTATCACGGTGTGCATACCGTACACGGTATGGTCCCAATAGACACTTCCATAAAATTAACACTTCCGCGTACATAGAAAAATAGAAAAAATATTACAAGAATAGAGTAACTTATTAATAACTTCACAAATTAATGTAGCTTTAGGCGCAGCGTAAGATCCTCTCCGGCGCTGCCTCTCTAAAGATCGCCAGCGATTTATTAAAAAGTTGAGCCCTTTTTAAATATTAATTCTATTCTTTTTTTATACAATTCATTTTAGAACAAAGCGAATTTAGTAACTCCGCGAAATGGCGAGTTGTTGATCGCCGCCACTCAGGATTTCATCACAGGTGGTTATCTTCTGACGCAAAAGGACACTTTCTTGAACAAATCGCAAGCGTCTCAATTGGCGAGTTGTCTTCTCGCCGGACCGGACGCCAGTATGAATATAGACCTGCCGCCACCCGCGATTCTCAAACCCGCCGAGCTGTGGACCGGCAAGCAAATATTCAGTTTGATATTGCGCCCGAACGACAATTGTCTGATAAAAGCTAATTTGAAGACCAAGGGAAGAGCGTACTCGCGCGACGAAGAGCTGTGCTTCAACGATTCTTGTATGTAGCCCCTTCGTTGAAACTTACGAATAATATCGTTCGTCGACGATTAAAAAAATAAATTGCTCGCAGACGTTGTTATTCGTAACTCGGAACTTATCGCTGGTTCGATGGACAAATCTACTCTTGGCTCGGGTTCGAAGCAAAACATCTTTTACGTTCTTCTTCGTGACTGGGGCGAAGACGCATCGACCACAGCGATGTGGCGACTCGCTAGAATTGCCAGTTATTTCCTCATGAACAGAGGCTTCTCGATCGGTATAGGCGACGTCACGCCCGGTCAGGGCCTTCTTCGAGCTAAGCAACAACTTCTTGACGCCGGGTTTGTCGCGAACCATTTTTGTACATTCATTTTATTCCAATCAGCTCGTTAGTTCTTATATTTTTATTTTATTTCATTTTATCTCATCCAGTTATGCCAAGTGCACGGAGTACATAAGACAAATGGAGGAAGGAAGATTAGTCTGTCAACCTGGCTGCACCGAGGAGGAATCACTCGAAGCGATGATTCTGAAAGAACTCTCGGTGATTCGTGATCACGCGGGTAAAGCTTGCCTGAAAGAGCTTCATCCCAGCAACAGTCCACTGGTAATGGCGTTATCCGGGAGTAAAGGAAGCTTTATCAACATATCACAGATGATCGGTACTTTGTTCGATCGAATGATTTACTTGCAAGATGCCAGACAAAAATTCAATCATTTTCATATCGAATTTCCTTTTATTATTTTTTCAGCTTGTGTAGGTCAGCAAGCTATAAGCGGTCATCGTGTGCCAAACGGATTTGAGGAGCGAGCACTGCCGCACTTCGAGCGACACTCGAAAATTCCAGCCGCCAAAGGTTTCGTCGAAAATTCTTTTTACTCGGGACTCACGCCGACCGAGTTTTTCTTTCACACAATGGGAGGTCGCGAGGGTCTCGTCGACACGGCGGTCAAGACAGCAGAGACCGGGTACATGCAAAGAAGATTGGTCAAGAGTCTCGAGGATTTGTGTCTCCATTACGACATGACGGTCAGAAATTCGGTAGGCGATATCGTTCAGATTTTGTACGGCGGTGACGCCCTGGACCCGACTTACATGGAAGGTAACAATCTCATCTGAGGCTCGATTGTGTAACGTTTGTTAATTAATATCTACCGTTTTATCCAAAAAGGCAAAGATTGTCCGGTCGATTACAAAAGAGTTCTCGATCACGTTCGAGCCAAGTCTCCATACAAGAACGAACAATCTCTCGAGGGTCAGAGCGTGATAAAAGCTACGACCGAATTACTGAACGGCGAAGAGTATTCCTGCTTGAGCGACGAATTTAAGCAGGAACTGGCGTAAGTTGCAAGATATAGAAAACGGTGAAAAAAAAATCGCTTGCGAGCTGCCAAAGAAAAACAAATGTTATCTCAATTCTATTTTCGATTCTTCCAATTCCATATGACATTGAAGCAAGGATAGCAATACTGTCACGGTGTTCGTTTCAATGCCATATGGGATTGTAAGAATTGAAATACCATTTTTATTTCTTGAGCAGCCTGCAAGCGATTTTTACTTGAGTCATTGATTTCATATATGTATCCGAGTATTAATAAATTCAGTGTATTAATCACATATTTGTCAGTGTATTAATAAATGTATTCATATTTCGGCAGGGCATTTTTAAAGACGATATCCCGCAAGATAACTCGGCTCCGGCAGAACTTTTCGTCGAAGTCATCGGTCGTACTGCAATTGGAACGTTTGACGGTTTCGCAACTGGTCGAATTCATTCACACGTGCAAGGAAAAATATATGAGGGCTAAAATCGAACCGGGTACGGCGGTCGGTGCCCTTGCCGCTCAGAGTATCGGCGAACCCGGTACGCAGATGACACTGAAGACTTTCCATTTCGCGGGCGTGGCGTCGATGAACATCACTCAGGGTGTGCCGCGCATCAAAGAGATCATCAATGCTAATCCAAAGATCAGCACACCGATCATTACTGCAGCCCTCGTCAGTACCATCGCGCATACATATATATTTAAAAAATTGCGATACCGTCGTCTTTGTTTTGTCAACCATTCGGGGTTTAAGGCATTCCATAAGGTCCATTTTTTTTGCAATAGAAAAACGATACGGACGCGGAATTCGCTCGACGCGTCAAGGGTAGAATTGAAAAGACAACGCTGGGCGAAGTTACCGAGTACATAGAAGAAGTTTACCTGCCTGACGATTGTTTTCTGCTAATAAAGTTGGACGTAGATCGAATTAAGCTTCTGAAGCTGGAAGTTGATGCAAATTCCATACGTTACTCGTGAGTGACGCGTTTGCCTTGAAAAAACGTACCGATTTTTGTAATTTTTTCTATTTGAAACTTAATCGTTTCAGAATATGTACGTCAAAATTGAAGTTGAACCCGAAACTCGTGACCGTACGCGGAGACTCGATAATAACGGTGAATCCGAGCAGGCAAAAGCACAGCTTGAATTACGCTTTGACTCAGCTCAAGGAGTTGGTGCCAAATGTTGTCATCAAGGTACGTGTCCAATTGACGAAACTTTGACCATTTCGGCCGATGGTATTTTTTTTTTATCGAAGCGATCCGTTCCAACAGGGTTTGCCGACAGTTGCGCGGGCCGTTATACACAATGACGATTCTAGCGGGGAAACGAGGTACAAGGTGTTCGTGGAGGGTGACAACATGCGTGAAGTTATGGCGACGCCGGGAGTTCTAGGTTGCAAGACGACCTCTAACAACACCATCGAGGTAAAGTCATTCGTGGAAACGAGCTAGCTTCATTCAGCAGCGTCTCTTTTTTTTCTTCTTTTGTTATTTATTTTATTTTATTTCATATTTTTTTAAGGTATTCAAAACATTGGGCATCGAAGCAGCGCGAGCGACGATAATGACGGAGATCAAATTGGTAATGGAAAATCATGGTATGAGTATAGATCGCAGACATCCGATGTTGGTCGCTGATTTGATGACGAGCAGAGGAGAAGTACTTGGCATAACACGCCAGGGCTTGGCCAAAATGAAAGAGTCGGTCTTGAATCTGGCATCGGTGAGATTTCGTGGCTTTCTTTTCTTTCGTTCGTTTTAATTTTCCTCACAAATTTTAATTCGCGTTTTCTCCCGCAGTTCGAAAAAACGGCCGATCACCTCTTCGACGCAGCGTATTACGGCCAAAAGGATGCCATATGCGGTGTCTCCGAGTCGATAATAATGGGCATTCCAGTACCCGTAGGCACTGGAATTTTCAAGCTTCTTCACAAATATCCTTTTTTTAACTTTAATAATTACCACACGTGCACGACGAGCGAAAGAAATTTCTATCTAGGCTATGAAAAATATTTTTCCTTAATAATTTATTCACATCGGACAAGGAAGATCCCAAGGAACGACGTCTCATATTCGACGATCCACTTTTTCACAAGAAGATCCCCAAGGTTACGAGAAGTTGAACAATCTGTCGTGGATGTTATTATAAGATTTATTACAAAGGACGAGAATAGTCACAAACGGAGATGCATTTTTAATAGATTAGCGTTACCTTGACCTACTTGTAAAAGCAATTTTATGGTCTATTTACGATCGTTTCACAGTTATTCAACAGCGCGTCTGTCCAAGCACAATCCGAGTGTTCGTTAATTCACACCTTGAATGCAACGCTGCTCTGTTCGGCTAAATCCGGAAATATCCGAGATGCATCCACGTGTATACGCAGCTGAAATAAGCGTTCTTGTATTCCAGTCTGCTCACCGTCCAGGATTTAGTTTTGACGCAAATCGACTCTGATAAACGTTCTTTTGCAATGAAAACGCACTAAATGTATCCCGCGGCAAGAATTGGATGTACTGTTGGTAATTAACTTAATTATTTTAAAAAAAACCACTAGCAGTACACAGTCACAAATAGAAGAACGTATAGCTGCGCAGATCTGCATTCAAGAAGGCACTCACTGACTGCATTTAAGATACTCATTAGATAAGTACAACATTTAAAATGTTCTGTGAAAAGCCCCTTCCGGTTTCAAAATCTCGGTTTTATCCGAAATTGACGTCATACACGAAACACGTAATTTCCGGTTTCAAAGTCTAAGTTTGCGATCGGAAGTGACGTCATATCGGAAATACGTCATTTCAAATTTCTCTACATGACGTGACTTCGAGTTTAAAATGGAGATTTTTAACCCACCATTGACCTTGCAGAGAACATTAAAGTGTGCTCTGGCCTTCATATCGAATGTAGTCAACGACGGAAACGGATGAATTAACAAACACACGCAAAGGCCGTTACCATGGAACCTTTCTTTGTTGATCCAAAGCGATTCGTACCTCTCAACCTCCTCGTACATGGAGACAAATTAATGTAACTTCGGCTCGCGCCGTTGAGGTAGGGTCCTGTAGCGATTAGTTTACGCGACTCTCGGATTGACACAACTAACGAGTGCGAAAGAAAAATTAAAAGATGGTTAATCAGCGAGAATTTTGGAAGGAGGTTCGAAAAAATAATCCGAAGTACAAAAAAAAGCCCCGGGTTGTCCCGGCTTTTACTATTCAGGCTATGCAGGTGAGAAGGTTTTTCCGATCCATAATTTTTATTTGTTTATTTTTCCTGCGTAATACCACGAAGATACCGATAATTTAAGGAAAACACGGTAGTCGCGAAGCCCCCAAGATGCGGCTTGTACAAACCGGTGCCTCCGAAACCTTCGTCCTTTCGAAGATTCTACGAGCGTGGAGTGTTTCCTATATCGATGGAGAGCGACGGATTGACTATAAGCTGGAAGGTTAAAATAGAGGATCTGGACTTTCATCATTATCTACCAATGTTCTTCGATGGATTGACGGAGACCGAGCCACCCTATAATTTTCTCGTCGAGCAAGGAATATCGGACATGCTGGAGCACGGCGGAGCTAAAGTTTTACCGGTCGTGCCTCAATTGATTATACCGATAAAAAGTAATTTATTCAATTCGAACTGCCACGAGCCGAATAAACCGGAGGGATTTACATGCATTTTTTTATTTCTCGTAGATGCGCTAAATACGAAAATACCCGAAATAATTTGTGCGACAATGCGAGCGCTGCAACGCCTCGTTCGATCGGGCGACTGCATCGGCGAGGCTTTGGTTCCCTACTTCAGACAAATATTGCCCGTTCCGAATTTGCTCAAAGACCGAAACGGTACGTCCCTATTGCATTTAAATGTACTTATCGATTATGAGAGTAATTTTAATTGCATTGAAAAAAAAATGTTCAGTTAACCTTGGCGAAGGGATCGATTATTCGCAACAGAAAGGGGAAAATCCTGCAGACTTGATACAAGAGACTCTAGAAATTTTGGAGCGATACGGCGGTGAGGATGCCTTTATAAATATCAAATATATGGTCCCGACTTACGAGTCGTGCGTGATGAATTAACATATCGCCGCTGTTATCTCCAAACTTCGATAACGCTTCGATCCACCGTACATCGAAATTGTCCCGGAGTCGTTTTTCAACAGTGAGAAATCTTGAAAGTGAGCTTTCGTGGACTGCTTCTAGCACTCTTGACGTATATATATTTATATATATATTTCAATGAAAAAATATAAAACCTTTAATCGGTATAAAAGGAAAGTTGACTCTTGTTTCATGACTTGCCGGGATCCTCCTTCAGCGTAACTGTTTTATTCAAGACAAGCTGGAAATAAAAAATATCGTTAATCCTTCCGTTTATTCTATAATTGGGAGATTCATCGTAATCGTTGTAAATTACCTTGCCCGGTGCAGTGTCCGGATCGACGGAGAAAAAGCCTAGCCGTTCAAATTGATACTGGGTAAAAGGCTTCGCTATAGAACTCAAACTCTCGTCGACGTAGGCGACGATCTCCTTCTTACTTGTCGGATTTATATCGCTCAAAAATCCATTAGGAACTTGGTTGCTATCCTCTGGATTTTTATGGTTGAATCTTAAAAGCAGACAAAATTATATTGAAAATTTGTATCGACGATAGATTTGATTAACGTAAAACGTTTCATTGGATCGAGTCACTTACAGTCGTTCGTACAGCCTGACCGAAGCGAGCTTTGGTTTTGACACCCAATGTATGAAGGCTTTAGGTTTGTTATCGTCTGTAACAGCCTCTTGCTTCACGACAAGATTCGTTATGTTTCCGCTCTGATCTGTTTCGATCCGTTGCAGAGTAAGAACAACACCGGCGTGCTTGAGTCCTACCGACTGCTTCGGTGTTAGACGTCGAAAACCTTTTTCCTCTTCCTGCAACAATATCGGCGAATTATTATCATTATCATTGTCATTATCATTATCATTATCATTATCATTATTATATCGAAGATAGTTCGATTTATGAAACGGAAAATTTGACACACGCACTTTCTTAAAGTCGGATGCCTCGATGTAGACGATATCGAAGAACGTAATCGTATGCTGACCCTTGTCGGGCTCGCTGGGGAAGTCGGACACCGACACAGCGATCGGAGATTCTTGCGGGAAGTTAATGATTGTAACTTTAATGGGATCCAGTACAGCCATGTGTCTGGGCGCTGTAACATTCAAGACGTCTCTGACCGCGGCTTCCAGAGCACCTGGATCGACGACAGCCTGAGCTCCCGTTACGCCCATCTGAGCGCAGAAATTGTTTATCGCGAGCGGCGGAAAACCCCGTCTACGCAAGGCCGTAAGCGTAAACAATCTGTGGCAAAAAATTACGATTATTATTTTATTATAGTATCTTTTTATACCACATGTACGCTGCTGATTTTACCGACCTTGGATCGTCCCAGTCGGAGACTATTCCCTCGTCGATGAGTTTGGCGATTTTTCGCTTCGATACGACCGTGTAACTGACGTTCAATCTGCCGTATTCCCATTGAACCGGGCAGTAAAGATCGAGAGCGTTGCAGAGCCAGTAATACGAAGATCTTCTCGATTGAAACTCTTTGGTGCAAAGTGAGTGCGTTATGTTCTCGATGCTGTCGCACAGGCAGTGCGTAAAGTCGTACGTAGGATAGATGCACCATTTATCGCCAGTTCTATGATGAGGTGCGTATTTTATCCTGTACGCGACTGGATCCTGTTTTCCCTCTTCCAGAGTAACCTTCATTCGGAGAGTCGCTTCGCCTTCCTCGAGGAGACCGTTCTTCATATCCTGATTGACAACGATTAATATAGATTTTTTAATATCATTCCGCTAATTGATTTACCAAAAAAATCGGGCTACCTCGAAGAGTTGGAGACTCTCGGAAATGGGCCTGTCCCGCCACGGACTCGCTGGTGCATTGAATCCCTTCATATCCTCGCCGCTCTGATGACAAACGTACGCGTGACCCTTCTCGATCAGTTTAACCGCCCATTCGTACAGCTGCTGGAAGTTGTCCGACGAATGAGTGATCTTTGCCGGTTTGTAACCGAGCCACTCGACCATTTCCCGTATGCCCGTGAAGAATTTTTCCTCCTCCTTTTCAGGATTAGTGTCGTCGTAGCGCAAGTAGCACAGTCCGTTGTGAGCAGCTGCGTATCTGTGTAAATATCTTCCTATTATTTGCACCACGTTCATCGATAAGTAATTGTGGGAAAGGAAAATTAAAATTCACCCGAAATTAATGTTGATGGCCTTGGCATGGCCAATGTGCAAAATTCCGTTCGGTTCCGGTGGGAATCTCGTTCTAACCAGGCCGCCGGTTTCCTCGAGATGTTTGGCGAGTAGAGTACGAGTGTTCGGCGTCACGACGTATCCTTCGGTTTTGTAATTTTCGCCTGGTTTGTGAAAGTGCACTCTGGTTTTCATCAATTCGCTTATCGTCTTGGCTGCGTCTTTCTCTTGGCTCACATCACCGGGTTTCTGGTCTACAATTAAACGGCGGTTGGAACGCGACTCCTATGTAGGCTCGTTTCATGCTGGCCAGGCAATTTATTTCGTTCTCACCGTTTTTCGGGGTCTTATCTTTATCGGCATTTTTTCCCTTAGACTGCTTTGCCGCTTTCGGGACCGGCGCAAGATCGGCCTCAGTTCGCGGACCCAACAAATCGAGCAGTTGCACATCGACCTCGTTCTTTATGGCTTTGCCGTCGGCCCATTTCAACGCTTTGCGCACCTCTTGCAGCAGAGGTCCAGCGTTGAAGCGATATCTGCAATCATCGCGAAGCCCCGTTACAATTATTATTCTTTCTCTATTCAAGGTCTAGAATGGTATGAATTCCTTTTCACGAGCTAAAATTGACCCATTATAAAATGTAGCCCATATAATGGAATACCATTCCATAATCTGAAATTCAATAATTAGAAAATGTATGGCCATTTATGGGTTAAATTGTCTAATGATTGAATTTTAGTTTGTGCAATGGAAATTTGTCACAGACATTCAAAGTGAGTATCCGTGAGTGTCTGTGAGTGTTATAAGAGTATCCAGAGACCTTGCACTTCATTATTAAATAGATTATTATAATGGAATAATAGAAAGATCATGCCTTCTTTCGCATATCTCTTTCTCGTGTTTCTTAATCAAGTCTTCAACGGCAGCTTCAATTTCCTCAGGAGTGACAACGATTCCTACACCGCAAGCCTCTTCAAATTTTTGAATATCCAGAGAACCGTTTACATCGCTCAGCAGGTAATCCAAAGCTGCATCGACTCTCTGAACTGTGTCCAATTTATTCTGCGCTATGTAGCTGGCCACCAGAGGAAGCTCATTGACAATCTGTACTTTGATTTTGGATGCCAGGTGGTACAACAAAATCCCGATTTCCGATGTGATGCTACCGTGCTTCTCGGCCTGAAAAAAGGAAAAAAAATCAATTTTGTACGTTACGATACAGACACAATATAGCTTTCAACAGTTCATCAGGTACGTCGGGTCATTTAAAGCGGGGTGAATTGATGAAACCGATTACGAGACTATCGGGAGCGTGAATACATTTTCTCGTTACAGACATTCACAGTCGAGCAAGGTTAACGTGAATGCAGCGAAAGTGCCTTGTGAATTGCATTACCTCGGTTATGGCGTTTCTAAGATTTTTCGTAACTTGAACATTTTTCAAAGTTTCCTTGGCCTTTTGTTCGCTGAGACCGACAGATTGGAAGAGCTTAACAGCCTCGTCCATGTCGTTGTTCATCTTCGACCGGCTACTGGACTACTCGTCTGACGGAAAACGAGACGAATAAAGACAAAGAGACTCTACCATATGCTGAGCTAAGGTGGCGCTGTCGCTACGTTTGCGGCAGTTTACAGTTGTTTCGGCGTGCTGAGCTGCGCACCCACGTGTCTTGCACTAATATTGCCGATACACGAAGTGGAAAGTACGAATTAAAACCGTGATTTTCTAATAAACGAAAACACAACAATGGGCAAGAAGGATAAGAGTAAGAAGAAGGTCAGTGGCAGCGTCAAGACTGCAATGAAAACTGAGAAAAAGTTGAACGCTAAGCAGAAAAAAGAATTGGCCGCGCTTGGCGAGGTAAGACATCCGTTTATTTATTTACTTGCTGTTTTAACACCGATCGTAGCCAGCGGAAGAAGCATTTAGCAGATAACGATCGCTAGTAGATTATATTCGATCGCGTGTTGTTCGAAGGATGACATAGAGAAAGTCGTGGCTGAAATCGAGAGAGAAGAATCCCGTCGACAGCGAGTTGTCGAAGCTACGGTGGAGACTCCCTCGCGCCGGGTAAACTTCACACTGACCGCGCATCCTTTCAAAGAGGAATTGATCATGTTGGGCGGGGAATTTCACGATGGTCGACAGGTTTGTCCCATAATTTTTAATACGATGAAATAATTGGTTTGCTGCATTGAATCACCGTATGATCTTATTTTTATTATTTTTCACAGACCACCGTTTATGGAGACATGTTCTTTTATAGTCTGTTAAAAAAAGAATGGACGGTCGTGAAAGCTCCGGGTGCTCCGGCCCCGCGATGCGGTCATCAGGCTGTCGCTACTCAAACAAACCGAGGGGAGCTCTGGGTCTTCGGCGGTGAATTTTCGAGTCCGTCGGAATCGCAGTTCTATCACTATCGTGATTTGTATGTTTATCACATAGGAGATAAAAAATGGGAGAAAATAACGTGAGTTTCGTTGCCTGTGAGCGGTTTGTAATACCACATAGGAAATATTTTTGAAATGTTTCAAAAATATTTTTTTGCAATATGGAAAATATTTTACCAATATTAAAAAATATTTCTAAAATATTCCAGAAACATTTTGAAAATGTTTTTTGTCCGTTTTTAAAACAGCTGTATGTTGGCAACATACCAATATCTAATCAATATTTTACCAACATTTAAAGATATTTGCAACATATTTTAAAAACGTGAAAGTTCAGTGCACACCTACTGATATTTGCTTTCAAAATATTTTTTCACCGTTTCAGAAATATGTAGATGTATTGAAAGATTGCGTATATTTCAGAAATATTCGGATAGAATACTTCCAAATATTATTTCCGTATATTTCAGAAATATTGCGTAAGATTTGAAATATTGAGAATATTTACGAAATATTTTAAAAAATGTTTCGATGCAATATTATGGTTGAATATTTCAAAATATTATTTTCAATATATTTCAGAAATATTTCGTAATATTTGAAAGATTGAAAATATTTCTAAAATATTTTGTGCTATATGGGATTAGGCGATTCGACAGGATCTCCGTCTTACGTGCTTCCGATTTCTTTTTTATTTTCAGAGCACCAGGAGGGCCTTCGGCGCGAAGCGGTCACAGAATGGCGCATGTCAAGAGGCAGCTTGTAATCTTCGGTGGTTTTCATGATAATCTTCGTGACTACAAATATTACAACGACCTTCATATATTCGACCTGACGAATTATCAGTGGAACAAGCTCGTAATCTCAGGAAACATTCCTGCCCCGCGTTCCGGTTGCGTGCTGCTTCCGACGGCGCAAAATACGATCGCCGTTTGGGGCGGTTACAGCAAAGAGCGGATAAAGAAAGACGTCGACAAGGGTCACGTTCACACGGACATGTTCGTTCTCGTTCCGGAAAGTGAGTCGATTCCGCACTCGCCCGGGCGTAAATTATCGTTCTCCCTCTGTAAAACCGGTATTAACCGAATATTCATTTCTCCAGAGAACGACGAGACCGGTACGAAGTGGAAATGGACACTGGTAAAACAGACCGGGCTCGGAATATCGCCGCGTTGCAGCGCTTCGGGGGTTATCGTCCAGCCGAATACGGCGTACATATTCGGCGGTGTGTACGACGATGTGGAGGACGAGGAGCAGCTCGAGGGTACGTTTTTCGATCAATTGCTCGCTCTCGATTTGGAAAGATATCAATGGCGGAGCGTCAACGTCGGTGGAAGGAAGGAATCGTCCGTCGCCAAACGCCGAAGAAGAAAACCCAAGGAGGAGGACGAAGCAGCGAGCGGTTCCGAATCCGAGGAGGAACCAGAAATTAGCGCACCTGTGATCGCCGCCGACGATGGAATCTTTACCGTAATATCACTCTCGTAACGCTTGTTTGCTTTCGGTTTCAAAATTTTACGCTGATTCTCTTTATACACGAATGCGGAAAACAATAGATGACCGTTGGCCCGGCCCCCGCGTCCTCCGCACCGTGCACGGCTCAGCCGCAGGGACAAACTACGTTCACACCATCTCCGCGTATAAACCCGGGACTGGCTGTGAAGAACGGCGTACTTTACATGTACGGCGGCATGTTCGAAGCTGGCGACAAACAGTATACGCTCAACGATTTTTATTCCCTAGGTAATACACTAACGATACTTGTGACTCGATGATTTAACGTAAAACACGTAACGAATATTAATATTCCGGCATGATTCAGACACCAGGAAGCTGGACGAATGGAAGATCATCGTCAAGGACGATCTTTCGACACAGGTGTGGCTAGACTCGGAGAGCTCGGACTCCGCGAACGATGACGAGTCCGAGAGCGAGACTGACAGCGACGACGCCGACGAGGTGGCAATGGACGTAGACGAGAAATAAATGATCCTTAGACAAATCCATAGGTTACCGGTAAAAAAATGTTGGGCCCCGCTCGGTTTTATACGAACGTCGGGAATTTTTCCAATTCCTCTTGTAAATTCTTAATCTGCAACAGAGAAACGATTAAAGCATATTGGTAACAAGCTATTGCATTCCGCTTTATCCTCGCTACACGCACGTTTTCTTTATCGCGTAGTCGCTCTCCTTCCGGCTTCGACGCGTATTTCGTCCGGGACGTTATCTTGAACAGACTTTCCAATTTCTTTTCGGTCTGCATCCGCTTCTTCTCCATTCTGCCTCTCACCAGTTCAACGTCGCTTTCGTTCAGCAGAATGAGAAAGACACGGCACTGCAGTCCGATGATATCGCACATCAGGCTACCCTGTCTCGGTCGATAGTCAGATGCAGGCACTATCGCAATATTGTCGACTCTCGTCACAGCGGTAATGAGATTAACATTGTCGGTGAAGTTTGCATAGTCCTCCGAGCGGTCAACCACAAGGTGTACTGTGCGCACAACATAGCGTATCAGACAAATAAACTTGCGCGATATTGCAGAAAAAAAAAACTTAAGGAAAATTAAGACCATAATCGGATCTCGGATAATCGGATAGCTTACCTTGAAGTTCTGATTTTTTATTGACCTGAGCTACAACGTTTCTGATCGCGAATACGACTTTGAGAACACGCTCGAATATCGCTTCCAGATCAACGTCCCTGAGTTCTCTCAGTTCGCCAGTGCACGTTGGGTATTGCGCTTCGAGCAGCGAGTTCAGCGACAGAAACGAAGAAGGCAATTTATTGGCGCATCGAGAGTACAGGTCGTCGCTGAGATAGGGCATCATCGGCGCAATGACTCTCAGTGATGTTTCCAGACATCTCGTCAGGGTGTATCTGTGACATTCTATGACTTCTGGTTGGTCGCTCCTGAAACCCGGCTTCGTCGCTTCCTGTGTATTTTATATCCTTTTTTGATATACAGAAATAGTATATTATGCTACAAGGGAGGAAAGTACGTCTTCTCACCGAGTGTAAAGTTTGATGCCCGAGCAAAGCGACGGCAGAAATTCACACGAGGTGAAAATACACTTCCTCCCTTATGATATACGATATCTTTTTTCAGACTTCGTTAAAATAACCACATTTCTTGCGTCGGAAAATCGCCATGTTTGCCAATGACCATTACTCCCCCGGGAGTAATAGGGCTTCCAGAGGTATTAACCCAGATAGAAAAATCACGGCATGGCGACGGAACGGTGGTGGTACCAATGGTACGTTACCCGCTTCACGGCACGTTTTTCTATCTGGGCATGAGCCCTATTACTCCCTAGCGAGTAATGAAATTGTACTGCGTATGCGCAGAGGTTAATAATGATCGTCGGTCAATAATAGGCTATTTTTCGCCCGTATTGCACGCAAGGAATGTGGCTATTTTAGCGAAGTCGGAAAAAAAGTAATTTAGCTGGAGGAAAAGTGATTTAGCCGGAGGATAAGTGAAACTTTTCCTACCGCTAAATTACTTTTCCTCCCGCTCGTCAAGAATAGGCAACTTTCCACCCCGTTGCAGGCATGAAATAGGGCCTTTTTAACGTAGTCGGAAAAAAGACTGTATGGATCGAAGAGCGACAGCAGTTAAAAACCCGCTCCAGCTTACCAGATAAAAATCACAGAACTCGTAGTGAAAAAATTGCTTCACTGCCTGGACCGCTTTGTAAAAGTGCTTCTCCTCGAAGGCGTCGTTCACTTTCATTACCATCAGAGACAATCGGCTGAAAATCCAACGATCGACCGCCGTCAGGCGTTCCGGTTTCCCCAAAGGTTTGTCATCGGTCATCCGAAGGATGTACCTGCTCGCCTGCCAGATTTTATTACAGAAATGCTTATTCGTACGGCATTCTACAATGTTGAAGCTGATGCGACTATCTGCGGGGAAAAAAATCTCGAGATTGTTACCAGCCGACGAGACAGATCTGGAGTTTACTGGACGGCAGAGGTGAACGGTAAACTGACTTTTGATATTGTGTCCGCAGAGAGTAAAACGCAAAGCGTCTGCTCCGCACTCCGGTATACCGTCAGGAAACATCTTTGCATTTACGGCGAGACTTCTCTTTAATTCGTCCTTACTGAGAATGCCGGTTCTCCAACTCTCCTCGGCCAGATCGTTTAGATCCTTCAGACTAACGCCATTTATAACGTGCTCCGGTCTTATAACGTTCCCACGGCTCTTCGACATTTTCTTTCCCTGAGCGTCGCACACGACACCGTGGAACAATACTTCCTGTGACAAAAAAAATTAACCAAAACAAAAAAACAGTCTAATATTTCTTCTGTAATGACAGAACCAGTAGAAAAATCACATGGCAAGATGTCGTTGAACCTTGAACGGCAGAGTGTCGGTTAATTCCAGTCCCAGCATAACCATTCTAGCTACCCATAGAAATATTATATCGTGACCGGTCTCCATAAGACTCAGGGGATAGTGTTTCTCGAATTCCTGTGACGAAGTGAGAAGATGAAGAAACACGCGTCAGTATTACGATGAAGTTTAAAGGAATCAGTATGTCGAATCGTAAGTGTCGACTAACCGGATTAGGCCAGCCCATCGCGGACAGCGGAAGAAGCGCCGAGGAGAACCACGTATCGAGTACATCCTCGTCCTGCTCGAGTTTCGCGTTTCCATATTCGTCGTTCCGGACAAGAAGCTGCTTTCTGGCCTCTTCCTCGGATCGAGCGACTATCCATGATCCAGACTCCGAGCCATCCTCGTAACGATAGCCCGGTATTCTGTGGCCCCACAAAATCTGACGAGACACGCACCAATCTCTGGGACCATTAAAAATTACATATGAGAGAAAGTCTGCCACAAAAATTGTTGATACAAACGGCTTACCTGTTGCTACCGAGCCAGTCGCACCAAACTTCCGCCCACTCCGGTGGATCAATCTTGAGCGATCCGCTCGTAACAGCCTCGATAGCCCGTTCGGCCATTCCCTTCGTTCTAACGAACCACTGTTCCCTTATAAGATACTCTACGACGTCCCCGGATCGCGAACAAATGGGTACCAGCATCTCGTGATTGTCCAATCCTCTCAGTGCTCCTTGCCTCGCTAGTTCGTTCAAGATTTTTTCTCGTGCTACGAATCTGTCGAGACCCTAAAAATGTTCGTGTTTCTTTTATTAAAACTTCTCGCGGCCTTCCTTGTCCATTCCCGTCGCTCGCCGTACTCACTCTTAACATTTTGGCGTCGGCAGTAATTTTGCCGTCGTTCCCTATCACATCTACCGGCTCCAGGCTGTGCCGCGTCGCAACTTCGAGATCCATGTGATCGTGGGCCGGTGTGATCTTCACTGCTCCCGTGCCATAGTCAATCTTCACCGACGAATCCTGAATAATAGGTATAAATATTTGTCTTATCGGATGCCAGACTTGCCGACCGATGTAGCGGGAGTATCTCGGGTCGTGCGGATTAACCGCGATAGCCACGTCGCCCGGCATAGTTTCGACTCTCGTCGTGGCAACGACCAGTTCCTCGTCTGAAAAAAATAAACAAAAGTAAAACGAAATAGTTATTCACCAATTATTCTATACTCGCGAGAGAGTACTCGCATCCTCGCTCACCGGAGTCTCGCAGCTTGCAAGCGACTCGTGCTATCTGGCCGAACGGTACTTTTTTCTCGTAGCCGGGAACGGTCAATTCCGTTTTCTCGGTAACGCGCACGTAGTCGATTTCTATGTCCGATATAGCGCTGCGCAACGTCGGCGACCAATTTATTAGAGCCTTGCTTCTGTACAAGAGTCCACGCTGGCTGAGAATTACAAACGCTTCTGTGACCGCCTCGTTGTGTTCCTGGCGGCAAAAAGAACTAGTTTACGACTGTACATCGTCGATCGCCGACAATAATAATACGAAACCAGTTAATACCTTGCTCATTGTAAAATATTCTCTGCTCCAATCCAAGCTCGCTCCAAGAGCTTTCAATTGGTTTCTTATCCCATCTCCCTTTTCTTCCTTCCATTTTTCTACATGAGACAAGAACTCCTCTCTTCCCAGATCGTATCTACCGACTGATTTTGTTCTGTACAAGTATTTCTCTACCACAGCCTGAGTTGCTATCCCCGCATGGTCCAATCCTGGGACCCAGATCACTGGCCGGTTTCTCATCCTGTGCCTGAAAAAACCATTGATAAATCATGGTGCTAGCATAATCGGTCCTCGCTGGACTGAGAAACTCAGAGAGTACCATCGCGCCAGAGTATCTTGGACAGTGCTGGTCAAGGCATGTCCTAAATGTAAAACTCCCGTTACATTCGGAGGGGGTAATATCATCTTGAAGGTTTCTCCAGTATTGGTCTTGGGAGGAAAGTAATTATTCTTCTCCCAGAGACTGTACCAGCGCTCTGCGTCATTCCAATTGTAGGAACTTGGTATGTCTGAGGATCGAAGCGAAACGTTGCTTATAAAAAAAAAGAAAATGATTTTCGCGATATGAAAAAAAAAAACAAAAGATTATTTACAACGTACCGGCTAACCGCTCGTTGCAGTCTTTGCTGCAGTAATTTCTTTGAACGTTAATGACACGCACGGCGTCTCTCAGCCGGGGCTGCTTCATTGTCTCGTATATTGGCTAAAGATAAAAAATTTCATCGAGCGTATCTGCCGCGGTGAATCCACGAGCCTTTTTCCTCAAAAACTTTAATTTTTATTTTCTTGGTTAGGACATTTATATCTTTTGGCCGGTTGCGGCAAAGATGCTGCGCGTGTGCGGCGCTACGTGAAGGTTGGAGAGAGAAAATTGAGGTCGGTAAAATCCAATCGAACGCGACTTTGGAGTAGGCGAAACGACGACTCCGGAACCCCCTCACAGCACGCTCGCAGGCTCGTGGTAGCAGTAGTCGCGGCGGTCGCGGCATACCCCTCCATAAATAAAACGAATATACCCGAGCGACGAACAGTCAACAAAGTGTTGGAGAGAATAATCTTGGAAATATCGAGCAGAGAGGAAATATACTTCGTGCTTGACTAAATCGATCGAGTGCAGCAAATTTTTTCACAATGTCAGATTGGGACACGGTGCCGATTACTCTGCGGAAACGGGTGACGAAAGGTGCTGCTGCGAAGTCGGAAAAGGTAGTACAATCCATGTGTTTTTTCCTCATAGAAAATTTTGCTCGTCTGAGGTTATTTTTTTTTCTTAAAAACCCGGTGTCCAATGAAAAAAATACACGATGTCGCCGTGTTTACAGGCGGTAAACACAGCGCGCCGACAGGGAGCCCCGGTTGACACTCAAGTTAAGTGTAAGTATGTTAAGATTTTTTTTTTTTAATTCGCGCAAAAAGATCGCCACATAAATCGGCGGAGATGAGATTTAGTACACACTTCGAGTACCGCTCGCAGGGGGTGGCGGAGCCAATAAGCAGCATGTAACTACGAAAAATACTGCCAAGCTCGATCGCGAGACAGACGAATTGAAGCACGATACCGTTCCGCTGGATCTCGGTAAGCTAATTCAGCAGGGTCGTCAAAATAAAGGAATGTCACAAAAGGACCTCGCTACTGTAAGTACAGTTTCGTTAGATCGCCGTTTTACTGACGGATTTCCGAAAGCTCACGATTCATACATTTTTCTGTTTGCATATCGTTCGCTTATGGGAACAGAAAGTCAATGAAAAGGCTCAAGTGATCAACGACTACGAAGCTGGTCGAGGTATCCCCAACCAGTTGGTTATCGGTAAGATCGAACGAGTCCTTGGAACTAAGCTCAGAGGAAAAGATCGCGGCCAGCCGTTATTGCCCCCTGGGACGAAAAAATAAATCTCAGGGGGGTGGGGATTACACATACTTTTCTCAACTATTTACCCATATTATATACACACACAAACGCCGTCTAGTTATTGAGACGCCGGTACTAGAGGATTCTAGGACAACCATTTTCTTCTGTCTCCTTAACTTTAATGCTAAACAATTTTTAATTGTCTATAAATTTCTTTAGATTTCCAACCCGGCTGTATATCATGTAGTTCGACAATGAAAAAAAAAATATATATATATATCGGCACTCATCGCACTTCTCAAAGCTATCGTAAGAACTTGTCGAGCCTCAATAATATTATACATATAAAGAATTGGATAATAAAATGATTGATAATTATTCTACACGGATGTAGATTTTGAACCTCACTGACTTCCAAAAATTTCTCAATTTATTCTGTTTTTTGCCATTCAGCTTTATTATCAAATGAGCTCTTTGAGCTTCAATAAAAGAATTATGCTGATTAGTCCTTTCGCAGGGCAAAGCTGTCGTCTACGATGCCCTCTTTGGTGATGATTTTAATGCTTATTCCATCTCCTGTATAAATATCTCGCTCCGCTGCAGAAATGAATACGTCCTTGATAATTGCCAACGCGCGTTCCTTGGTCAGCGGAGGACGATCCTGGCTACCTTCCTGATTTTTGTATCCAATCTGAAATGATCACAATAGAATTATTTAAAAAATGCTACAGCTTTGCCAGTTAAGCAAAATTATGAAAAATAAAATCCAAATATTTTTATTTTCTCTCTGTTACCTGATTGTCCAGAAGGGGCTGCAAGAGAGCTCCGGCGGATCCTCCTGCGCGATATGTCGATCTCTCGCAGTGACCGATTGGATCGTAACTGTAAATACAACCTTTGCCATTCTCATCTAGACCGGCAAGTACGTTGGAGATGAAATATGGGAAGAATCTCTTGTAATACAGGACTGTTGAAAGCATCTGGGCCGTAGCTGGAGTAGACATGTCTTTTTGATGTTCGTGATTGTACATCTTAAATTTGAAGAGGAAAAAATGATTAGTTCACAGTGCTTGAGATCAAAATTCATCCACTTCCTGCTTACCTGCATGCGAGCGGATAATATCCGTGTGAGCGTTAATGTATCGCACCAGCAGCCGGAACATCCTAGCACCGTCGTTTTCGAAAGGGGAAAGAGTTTTTGTTGATCGCGGGTGTAAATTGAAAAGCCAGCGCTCAAACGTGTGTCCGCTGCTATGATGGAAAAGTCATCGCCGGCAAGAGCGATGACACTCCTAACGAGCAAATCCAGTTTATTTAACAAAAAATA
This sequence comes from Stenichneumon culpator, assembly GCA_964017025.1. Classification (NCBI taxonomy): domain Eukaryota; kingdom Metazoa; phylum Arthropoda; class Insecta; order Hymenoptera; family Ichneumonidae; genus Stenichneumon; species Stenichneumon culpator. Next base: position 2,590,942 of record OZ024773.1, on the reverse strand, counting down.
AATAAAAGAATCCGGTTTTAATAGGCTATGTGCGACCCTTGTCGACTTCGAACGCTCGTCAATATAAACATTTACCCTCCGTTATCGGCGTATGGACTGAAGTAGACTTTCTTCGCTCCTTGAACATCATAATCGGGCAACGATCTTCCCTGGAATTCACTCACCAAAGCCATTGTGGTCGCAAACTTTATTGAAAACTTTGAAATCAACGTCCGATCGGACTATCGGAGACGGCGACGATGACAATTCGGTTATCGTGCTCTCTGCGCTCCCCCACTCTAGTCACGGACATCGAACTTTCCCGAACACTGCCGACAACTCACGATCGCTGATCTACAAATTTTAAACGCAACCCACGATGCTCCCAAATTCTTTTACAAATATTGCCAAGTGCTATTTGAACGTTCGACGCTTAATTATACTAATATCTTAATTCAATAATTAATAACTAATGAGTTATGATTGAAACCCTTTTTCTATAAATTCCAAGCAGATTTTGTGACATGGACGCTGCACGCTCTCTAGCTATCGACTATGGAATTTAGAAACCAGAAATACGTCCTCTGGATTGAATCTTGCATTTTTCGATCCGCAGTGACGTCGTATTAGAAATACATCTGGTGTGAACACCAGATGTACACTTCTGTACACTTCTGGTGTGAAAATCTCATTTTTCGACCGGAAGTGACGTCAAGATACCGGAAATACATGACTTCCGGTTTGAAAATCTCGTTTTCCGACCGATAGTAACGTCATACCGGAAGTATATCACTTTCGGTTTGCAAATATAATTTTCCGACTGGAAGTGACGTCAAATAGAAAATACATTACTTCTAGTTTGTAAATCTCATTGTATATCGCTCGGTGGGAAAATTACGGTTTTGCACACGCTTCGTGTGCGTAAAACCTCTATTTTCACACTTCATGGAATAAAATTTGGTACGATACTCGTGGGAAAAATGTTTTCTCAACCTGTGTGATTGCATCACTTGCCTTCGGCTCGTGTGATACCGGAACCCAGATAGATCAAAGGCGGCACTGCGACGGAATGATGGCGGATACCAAATGGTACGATACCCGCTTCACGGCATGTTTTTCGATCCGGGAAGTGGTGTCATACCGGAAATTCATCACTTTCGATTAGCAAACATAATTTTTTGACTAGTGACGTCAGTGACGTCATACCGGAAATACATCACTTTGCAAATATATTTTTTAAAATTATATTTGCAAATATAATTTTTCGACCGGAAGTATGTCACTTCCAGTCGAGAGATGGGATTCTCAAACCGGAATTGACGATTATTTATGACCCTGAAGATATCTGCATCTGCATTTTTTTATGCATTGTCAGTCATATATTTTTATCGGTGCAACCGATTTCAAAATGCCTAGGGACTTTTTTGTTCGTGGACCGATTCTCTCGGTGCGGATTTTTTTTTCTCTGGAACATGAACAAATCGTCAATTTATACTGATTTTAGAGCGATTGTCAGCCCTATCTTTTACGGCTAACAATAGCTCTAAAATCAGTAAAATTGACGATTTGTTCATGTTCAAGGGAGAAAAAAAAAATATCCGCAGTCGGAGAATTGATTCACGAACAAAAAAGTCCCGAGGCATTTTGAAATCAGTTGCATCGATAAAAAGATATGACTGACAATACATTGAAATTCAAACCTTAAAAAAAAAAAAAAAAAAATTCCGCACTTCAGGAATCAACTAACAATCAAAAAAGTCCTAAGGAATTTTTTTATTGCACATACGGGTAAAAAGATACGGCTGACAATCGCTCTAAAATCAGTATAAATTGACGATTTGTTCATGTTCCAGGGGAAAAAAATCCGCACCGAGAGAATCGGTCCACGAACAAAAACGTCCCTAGGCATTTTGAAATCGGTTGCACCGATAAAAAGATATGACTGACAATGCATGAAAAAATGCAGATACAGATATCTTCAGGGTCATGATTATTTCCGGTCAAAAAATGAGAGAGAAAGGCAATCGACACATTTATGTGTCGCAGAGCAATTCTACTCTACGACGATCAACAAGTGGCACGGCAGGTGAGAAGAAAGAATATATGAGTAATCATGTATGTAATCATATATGAGTGAGACACCGGGAAAGCCAGTATCGCGACGGAGCGTGGGCTAAGAGAAGGGGGAGATTGCAAATCGGCGGGACTACTCCGATACTCTTGTATGACGTACATATCCAGTACGCTATTTTATTAGAAACAGCAGATAACAAGCAGACACACGCGCAAGTGTGAGTGACAAGTGTCGTCGCTCGACGACGGTTCAGTCGCCGGTGGAGTAGAAGAAACCGCTCCTGTTGGTGTATCTCACACTAGCCTAGTACGTACATGTCACAAAGCGAGACGAGATAGCAATAATAGCTGCTGCTGTTGCTGTTGGTGGCCATTTTGTGAAGAGATATTATGTTCGACGAGTTACCAGTGAATATTTGTTCTGATTGAATTCGACATGGTGGAACGAGCGTAAGGGCCATAGAAACCACGTACAAGCCGAGTTAAAGAATCGAAGAGAGTACGTGGTGACTCCTGTAAGGAGATCGAATAAAAAAAGGTCTTGCCACGTGAGAATCGACTCGCTAAATCTCGAATGACTCTTCCAGTAAATCTCATGACTCCTCTTTCCGTCAATCTCGTCGCCACTTTTTACACGACAATAAGTTATTCGAATTGAAACACGAGTATGCCATGAGCATATGGAATCTCGCTGCTGTTGGTGAAAACGTAATTGGTACATTGACGTTCGCTTCGTACTGTGAGTTTCCGTTGTCAATTTATGAATCTGCACGCTCTCTGAGGCTCTGGAAATATAACACCGATATGCGCAATATTTCTTGTTTACGGGTCCATTCAGCTTTCTGATTTACCAAAATTATGAGCGGATGGAATGGTAACTCTGCAAGCTAAGCATCAGCAACAGCAGCAACAACATTCGTCTCGGCGGCAGCATTCGCACGAGCAACAGGCTGTTGTCGAGGACGATGGTTGTAATCGGCAGGTTTTCGATCGGGAGAACGCAGCCATTGCCGAGCGATACGAAACACGGAAAATCGACGGCGACTGGACGATCCGAGAGCTCCCGATAGCCGGATTGGAAGTAAACAATAAACGATCGAGTCGCATCGAGGAGAGCTCCGCGGTCGAAGAAAAATTGGCGCCGGGATTAACGAGTTGCGGAAGAGTTAACGGAGACGTTGACGGTAGCAACGGCGAATCTACGCAGTGCAGTGATTTCGAGGACGATGACGAGGGAGAAAATGATTTGGGTCTGGCGGAAGAGGAGGAGGAGGAGGAACACAACGAGGGGGACGACAGCGAAAGCGAAAGGTCCGACCGTTGGATCAGGAGAAAAGTAGTGACTACTAGGGTGCAGCACGATGCTACTTCGAACGACGGAAACGGACAGGCGGTCGTACTGCCGAATCTCGATGACACTACTTTTGGCCAAGTCTGCATTACGAATTCCAGTAATGTTCACGTCGGCAACACAAATTTCTACAAGGGCCCCGTGACGATAAAACAATTCGTTTACACGAACGCGTATCCTGTGCAGGATAAAGAGGATGGCTCTTTCACGGATCGGGTCGAGGCGAATTGCAGCGGCCGGATATCGGATATTAACCCGAACGATGTGCCGGTAGTAAAGGGCGATCCCAATGGCCCGATTCTACCCTCTTACCGTGATTACGATACAGGTGAGATTGAAATCACAAGACGTGCTTTTGCCACTCGTATCACATTGGGCACGTAGTTCGCTTCCGTTCTTTGTCTTTCATCTCCGATTTGACTCTGCACTGTCGATGTGTGTGATTTGAGAGTAAAAAGAAAGAGTATAATGTACCGTATTGCTGAAAAATTATCAAACTCCGATAAGATTGTACGAAGATTGGAGAAATTTCGGCGATCGAAATTGCCGTTGATTGTTCTTAATTGGCGTGCCTAATCAGTGCTTTAGTACGTTACGTGAAAGGGGCGTTCGACGGTCGAGCCGTTAGTCGACGGAGTGACGAAGTATTTCGCGAATTTAAGTAAAGTTCCAAAAGCAGAATTACCGATGTTCGACTCGGTTTGGTCAAGGCTAGGACTTGTTCGATCGGAGGACGATGACAGTCAGTTCAACTTTATCAACAGAAGAAACGGTCGGCAATAGAAGAGTACGCGACATCGCGCGTAGTTCAATTTCCTTGTTACAGGCCCAGGCCAACTATCATAATTACTTAGAAATCACGTGTAACAGTGTATTATGCATATGGGGCATTCCATACCGATTCGACCTACGTCGGACCCTCGACCTCTTCTATTCGGTTGGTAATTTTTTATAATATTGTTCTAACTCTAAAAATCACTTCAAATAAGAAAAAAATTTAATTAATTTGCATTAGTTACAATTTTTCAAAGTGAATATATTTTTTGCCGGAATTAAAAATTCTCAAAAATCCTGTATCAGATATGAAAATTTTCAAGCCTAGAGCGAAAGTGGTATCGCATTAGTTTCTATTTTTTCAATTATTTAAAATTATATAAAAAAGCAAAATAGAAGCTAATGCGATACCACTTTCGCTCTAGGCTTGACAATTTTTATACCTGATACAGGATTTTTGAGAATTTTTAATTCTGGCTAAAAATATGGTCACTTTGAAAAATTGTAATTAATGCAAATTAAATTTTTTTTTCAATTTGGAGTGATTTTTAGAGTTAGAACAATATTGCAAAAAATTACCAACCAAATTGAGGAGGTCGAGGGTCCGACGTAGGTCGAATCAGTATGGAATGCCCCATAAATACATAGTATTAATGAAGAAAAATCTTTTGATGAGAGATATTCAACCAGATATTTGATAATCACATTTTAGTAACGAAATGGCTGTGGACCTGGCGATGCGCCGCGATATTGTGCGTCCTAGCGTTGAGCCTGGTGACAATAATCGCGGTTGTTTCCGTAATTTTGTCACGCAATAACGATGATACATCGAAGAAAACTATACAAGAGTCACCGACCTCCGGGGCCAATGAGAACGGTAAATATTCCAAAAGACATCGATAATATTGCGCACTGTATTCGCATTAACGCGTATTATCGTCTTTCGTTGACTTTTTTTTTAGATACTCTGGCGAACGGAGTGAGATTCATCGAGCGCGATATGTGGGGTGCCCAGCCACCGACGCAACCACCGGACAAGCTCCAACAAGTACCCGTTCCGTACGTAATAATTAGTCACACGGCGACTCAGCCGTGCACGGTGCAGAGCGAGTGTGTTTATCGGGTTCGGGTCGCGCAGACGCTTCACATCGAGTCGTTCAAGTGGGACGACATTGGATATAACTTTCTGGTCGGAGGAGACGGTCTGGCTTACGTTGGCCGTGGCTGGGACGCCAAGGGGTCGCATGCCTTCGGATATAACCAGAAGAGTATCGGGATCAGCTTCATCGGCACATTCAACGACGTCGCACCATCGCGGAAGCAACTGCACGCCGCCAAAAAAACTATAGAGTTCGGCGTGAAGCTCGGAAAGATTTCTCCAACGTACAAGCTTCTCGGACATCGACAGGTTTCGGACACGTTGAGTCCCGGCGAGGAGCTATACAAAATTCTCCAGACTTGGGATCACTGGTCTCCGACACCGCGTCCCTCTATTCCAACCAGCCGGGCTACAATCAGCAACAATCCTCATCCGGCAGCCGCCGTGCCTCTTGCTCTACTCATTCTTCCACATTTAATTTTACTCCTTCGGCGATTCTCGATCTTTCTCCTCGAGGCTGTACTCGAATTTGACAAAAGTCGATTTGTCACTTCCGTTTGTCGTTAACGAAACGATTGTTGAATAAAATAAAAATACTATGTATATTTCCATAATTTGCGTCGTAGTGCCGTTAGTGATAATTCGAGCGAATCGTCTCCTAAGAAACTCCTGAGACATAATTGTACCGTCATTAACGTAGATACGGTGGGTATTTTTGTTTACTACCGGCCAAACCAGACCGGATAAATACGTACATTTGTAAATAGATATAGTACGACAGTCGAATCGTCCATCCGGTCACGGACAATCTTCGTCGTCATCCTTAACTTGAATCTTCCTCTTCTTCTCGTAATGTTTTATTCGATTCTCAAGACTTTCTGCAAATGTTTAGATTTATATGTTATCAGGAGAAGCAATATATAGCGTCCCAGCGCCATGTGCTCAAAAAATACATGATCTTTTATTATATAAATATATATTATACATGCATCGGCAATCGGCATTACTGGTTACTAACCGCAGGTCAATCGTTTCATCACTGGCTGATAAACTTTCGACTGTACACCTTGCAGCAACGGTGAGGTTTTTCCGAAAGTCGAAAGAACGCTCCCATCCAGGTGAATTTTCAAATCGTCCAGCATATCCCTCATCATCGTCGATCTAATCGATTCAAGAATAAAATAGGTTCATCACCGCCGATAGCTCAATAGTAGAATAAACGGAAAAGATCGCTCACTTTATCGCATCGAATGTCCAATCCTGCTCGAGACTTTTGACAATGTCGGCCAGCTCGTTTTGATCGTAGATCCAGTTAACATCGTCGAAACTGCAATCGTACAGATTCAATGGCAATTCGTGAGCGAGGTTGTACTGAGGTTTAGAAGGGCACGAGTCCACATCGAGAAGTTCGGCAACGACTCGGGGCTCCTCCTTCTCTTGGCCAACGAGCAACAATATACCCATTATGCAACGTATCTGATGCCACAGAAACGCCTGACTCTTTATGACAAAGTAGCACATGTCGTAACCTGAAAGAAACAAATAAATAAATGAACATAAAATAATACGGACAATGAGAGTCGATCTTGCGCACCTGATGGTTTTTCCGCGGACTTCAGCTCGTCTGGAATAACTGGTGATACTACTCTGGCTTCCGAGACTGTTCTCTCGAAGCGTAGTACTCCGTTGCCGACATCCATTTTACAAAAGTTTCTGAAGTCATGGTGACCGACTATTAGCTGAGCTGCCTCGTTCATAGCAGATATATTCAAGTTACCCCTTGGAAAGTAATACTTGTACATTCTCTGTTTGCAGTCAAATCTGGCTGACTGAGAACTCCCAGCGGGAGACCAAGCTATACACTTTATGTCTCTCGGCAGCAGTCTGTTGAGAATTTTGCAGTATTCCAGTTCCTTTTCGACCTGGCTCTGCTCATCCGGCACGAGACGACTGCGAACATCCAGCGATATCACTTGAGAGAATGCGCTCACTCCCTTGTCCGTACGTCCGCATCTGTGATAATTAGAGCTCTGTCGCGACTCTATGCAACATGATTTTTTCAGAGCATTGAATATGTGCTCCTCCACTGTGTTATTGTTGTCCTCTTGTTCAACAAAACCATGGTAATTCCAGCCCAAGTAGAAGAACTTCAGGAACACATGCCTCGTGGAGGATCTGCAAGAATGGGGTCATCAAAATGCATTTTTTTGTAATGAACTCTATATGGTGAAACTCACCGTGAAAAATCAAAACGTTTCTCTCCGTTGGCTATTTGTGATTCATTTTTCCTAAAATTTCGCGCGGCCGAATTTTCAGCCTTTTTTATTATCCTCTTTAACTGAAAATTGTGAGCTTCCAGTTGCACGATTCTGTCGACCAAACTCTGCAAACAATCGTGAATTGTCGATACTCTTGTCGTCTCGGAGTGCAAACGAAATTCCTCGCCATACCTGCTTATCGAGCGTCTCGAGTTCCTCTCTGGTAGAAATGTTTTTGTTATTTTTACTTATTTTCGCGACAAATTGGGCCATTTTGATCCTCGCGATATCCTCCAGCCGTATTGTCGGATATAACGGATATATCTAACGGGTTTTACGTTCGGAGATTACAAAAATTGTTTACACCGAACACTCCGGTGGTTGCACAGATCGTGCGTTGCCGCGGCTACTCGGAGACGACGTTCCTCTCATCGAGCGACACCGAACAAACTTTCCAAAGCTGAAAGACGATTCGGCGGTCGGGCAGCCAACGGTGACACCGAGTTGACGCAACTCCAACGGAAATCACGAGATGAAGAAATAAAAGAAAAAACGAAGGAAGAGAAAAAAAGAGAGGAAAGAAGAAAAAAAAAGTACTTTGTCAATCGAGTGACGCTCAAGTAAAGCGTCGAGTAACAATTGTATACTCGCGTCCGCATACCAGAATCTCTGTTAGACAGTGAATTATTGTTTCGTCGTCGATAGGAGTCGTCGGGCCGAAGAATTTTTGTTAGTTTCGTGCGATCGGGTGAGCATTATCAAGTTAATTCAGATTATCATCCGCAGTGTTGATTGCGAGCCGACCATCCGAGAGAACATCGTAGCTCAAAGTTCCCGAGCTATATTATCATCCGATTCGGTATTTCGGGGAACGCGTGTCAGTAACTATATATTCGTTAAAAAAAAAAAAAGTCCATTACCACCGATTATAGAGAGGCGGTAAGGGGCATTTTTTGTGATAAGAAAAGAGACGCACAGCTCTCGTTGGGCAATACCGCTCGGGTTTCGCGACTGATACATTGAGTCCTGTCTGAGTCTATATAATTGCCGTTATTAACGCAGCTCTCGACACAATGGAGGGCGGCGGTGTCTTAACGGCCGAACGGAGTCCGGCCCGTGCAAATCTTCACGTCGCATTCACGGAAAAGGGAGAAGTTAAGGAACGTCGTGAGAAGTTTCTGACGGCCAAGTATGGCTCGCATCAGATGTCCCTCATCAGAAAGAGGCTCGCGGTTGAAATGTGGCTCTTCGACGAGTTACAGAAACTCTACGAATCCGTTGTAAGTACAGATTGTAAAATTAGATAACTTCTGAGAAAAGCCATCCACCAAATGCGTCGTACCTTTGCAGAGTGAGAACGGCAAGAGTCGCGAAGTCGAGGTCGACATAGACGAACTTCTGGACATGGACAGCGATGATCACAGGAGGAGTTATCTGCAGGTAATAAAATATTCATTTCTAGTCCAACCATGGATGTCGACTAACAAAACTCATTTTTATGATTTAGGATCTGCTGGTGGACGCAAAAAAACCTCATGATGTAAAGGTAAGCGATCGTTGTTGAAATATTATCAATTAAAATACACATTGCAACAAAATGGGTGATGACACATCAAAGCAGTGAGCATGGAGAGGTAAAACGATTTTTTACGGAAATACTTTTTGAGCAATGACGATGTGTGTTGCAGAAGTTTATCAATGATTTGCTGGAGAAAGCCAAAACACTGTGAAGAGTATGCGTCGGCAATACGGCGAGATTTTTTACCGTCAACCGGTAAATTCGGTGTCGCGAAATTTGCTCACTTTTGAGAATGTAACGGTGAGCCCCGGATGTCGATCCCGCGGGATTAACGATACTCCGGTGCCGGCGGCGGAACTTGGTAAGATGGGTAAAATTTAAACGAACGTAAAAACGGACGCACCGCTCACCGGAACGGAAATTTCTCACAACTATGGGAGACAAGACGCTCCGAACCCACCTATTTTTTATCCCTCACTGTGTAATAAGTAGTATGTTTCATATCGGAAAACGAAACGATTTCATTGAGATTTGGAGCCGACCCGACTCTACAAGTTAACGCAACAAGCAAGGCAGGAAAACGAGCACCGGGATATATATGGGCGCTATTCGGAACGACAACTAATAATTATAGAGAAGAGAACCAAGTGCCAAGTAGATATTGTACTAAATGCGATTAAAAAAAAAAAAAACAAGAAAATTGCAATTGACATAATTCAACTACAATGTCTATTGGTCCGCGATGTTACGCAAGAAACATTAGCATACGTAACGTAGAATGTATTTTGTCCTTATCGCACAAAAATGCAACGAAAAAAAGTGAAAGGAATGCTACCGCTAACGCAGCTCAAAGGGTCTTCGAATACGTAGTAGAAACTGCCAATTTCTTCGCACAATTTTCTTTCTTCGAGTCGATTCGCCCGATTCACCCGTGATCGACGCGTCCCGTGACCGTCGATTACTCTCTCGCACGGATTAATTGAAAACCGATGTTTTACTACTATACATTAAGTGTCATTAAGAAAGAAAAAAAAAACGCGCAAAAAAAAAAAAACCTCAGGGTATATCGACATTACTCCGGTACTGGTTATAAATCACGACTGTCCGATAGAATAAAATTATGACGAGTATTCAGTTTTGTTTCATCACATTGTAAAAGATCAATCGACAACGCTAGAATAATCGACATTTGTTTCATTCGTTTATGCGCACTTATTATTTTGTCGTACTTAAAAATATTGACTGTTGGCCAGTAAGTAATTTTTTTTTACGTTTCGATATTGTAAAAAACAAGAAAAAAAAACATCACTGCCTTTTCAAAAAAGTAGTAAATAATTGCGTCACTTCTGTCACCTCAACTAGAGTAAACGAGTATTTGGATCTCGCCCAATCGCTTCGTAGATACATATCTCTCAGTTATATCAGTGCATATCTCATTTTAGAATATAATAATTGATTACTAGTAGAGATGTGAGAAACAAGTGCGTATGAGGCGATATTTAGACACCCTAATAGATTAATTAATCACAGTTCTTACTTCCTCTTTGATTGCAATCTCCGACGTTAGATAAAACGCTTATCCGTGATTAGTTAATAAACCCTGCCAAACGATAGTTCATTTATTATTGACAATCAAGGCTGTTTAAGAATGAATTTTCTTGTTTAATTTAATCCGTGAGATGGCGAAATAGCAGCTTTTTCTTTTATCAATCGTACCTACATAACTACCGTGTCTATGTTATCACCTATATTATGGACTCGTCGAATATTCGGCTATTCACACGAACAAACTTGCGAAGCCAACCAAAGTCTCCTAGTCCTGTCTTTATATATAATATATATATTTATATATATATATAATATATTCGACATTTGATAAAACTCGAATTTGCATTAGAGTACAACAACGGTGCGACCTTCGACAAGCCCGAAAGGTGTACTAGGTAGGTTCGATGCTAAAGAAAGAGCTGTATGAAAATATTGATAAAAAAAGCATTTAGTTTTCAAAGTATACGTATGGCGAAACATCAACGACTCGACGATCGAGCGCGTACTATTATTTTATGCCTAATTGTACTGCATAACCACCGCGAGCTCATTAATGTATAGGCTGCAATCACAAAGAAAAAAAATCATTATCTCACGCACACATCCTGTGAACGTACCGGTTACATAATAGTCTGATTTAAGCACTGTGGGACATTCTTCCAATATCGTCGCCGATCAACTATATTTTCAGTCCACTTTCTTTATTGACTTTATATACATTTTTGTACTTGCATCCAAAGTGAAGATTGTAAGGATGCGAATAACCGAGCGTTAGAGTGTAGTTACTACTAATACTCCTCCCACTGTAGCCGGCCTATAAGCAACCGGCGTTTGGCAACCGGAGTGAGTTTAGTCGTTGATAAAACTTTTAAGCCGCACCAATTATACCATCGATAATAAAATAAAAATTAAATAAAGTAACAGAAGAAAAATAAACTGCACGACTCAAAGTATGTCGAGGAGAATGTGTACGGGGACATCGATATTGTAGGGCTTTCCGTTGCTGCTGCGTTTGCTACCGCAAACTCAATTGTCGTCCAATTTTTTAAAATAAATTATAAGTACGCATACCTTTGGACACTGTGTCGTAGCTGTTTGCGATTATTTTAAACGCCACAATGTACCGTTTCGAATAAGCATGTAAAATATTAGATATTGAAAATAAAGGTTTTGTTTGACGATACCTGCATTTAAAAAGTCAATTCATCGATCCGCCGTTAAGAATACACATTTATTATACATATTCAAATTTACACATGACACGTACGATAAAGATTCGTCAATGCTTGGATTTTGATATTGTAGTCCTGTAAAGATAAGCAGATTTATGTTAAGGACTTTATGTTAAGTTGATTAGGCTCGCGGGATCAATTAAAAAAAATTTCAAACTTACGTTTGCATTTGTTTGCTACCACTCAGAACGATGTACGGTGATTGAGTCTCCTTCTGTTTCGCCTGAAGCAAATTGAGCGTCCCCAGTGGAGTATCGGTCGAGGACATGCGTTTCATTAAAACCTCTTGTTCGGCTTTTTTCATTCTCTTCTCAACTTTATTCTTTCCGGGTCCTTTTCCGTGGAACTTGTGAGAAAGGTATCTGAAAGCCTCTTTGGCACACAAAACGTGACCGTCGTCATCGATGTACTCCAGTTTGACGTTGGGTTTGAAACTATCCCGTTCTTTGAAGTCGGACGTCGGTCCGTTGAACCTATCACGTCGTCCGAATTTGTCGTCGTCCCTACGAAGTCGAAGAAGCATCGATAGGTTCAGACATGATAAATATAGTATCGGAGGGGGGGGGGGGGGGGTCGAAATTTTGAACGATCTAAATGACCTTATATCGAGAACAAATATAGGGTGAATCTTCGAATATACGAAAATTCAAACACTAAAAACTTCGAGTCCTGGTAATCTATAATTGAGAATATTACGAGTGTTCATAATTTCGTATTTATTATAGTGAAAGATCAAAATGTCGAACAGTTAAAATAGCGATAGACTAGAAAGACAAATGGTCAGAATAGGGACAGCTTACGAAACGTCAGTTCTCACGTTTGTTAGCTCTTTCGATGTAATTTTCAGCGATTTTTGCCTTTTGCCATTCATTTTCGCTACTTCGGCACTCGCTATTCTGGTCCTACGCTATTGCGCGTATCTAGGTTTTGCTCATTCGAAATCTGTATTGTCGACATACTTCTGATAGGTGTGTGGGCTATTAAAAATATCAGGCAGTCTTGGTTTTAAACTCCAAAATTTCAGCCTTTCCAAATCTGGTCATTGAAAATGAATATATCTAACTTCTGAAAATGTATTTTCGAATAAAAGAGCCGCTCGAAAAAATAATCTTGCGATGAAATGGTTATTCGACCTAGCGCAATCTATCGGAAATACAATTTTCGAAATACGCATTTTACGAAATTTTCATATTCGTAATAACGAAATTTCGAAATATTGGCGGTTCTAAATTTCGTTCGTTCAAAATTTTTACCCCTACCCTTCATAATATCATATATTGAGAGAATTTTATAAATCGTGCAAGTCTTACCCATAAGTCTTGTCCTCTATGGAATAATTCTGAGCTTGCAAATGCGCGAAGCGGGAGGCGGAAGGACGATTGGTGTCTTCCTTCTGAAGATAACCCTTGCTCATCGCAAGCCGCAAAGCACCGCCGACTCCTTGACCAAGCGATGGTTCGACGTCTAGAATCGCTGCCTCCATCGCGACTGGTTCTATCGCGGCTTTCTCTGATGAATTGTTAGAAGAATATTTAGCCAGTTTCGTTTCGTGTATTTTATAATTTTTCGTTGCTTTTATTATTACGAGAAGTCTTACCCAGTTGAACCGTGTTCCATGCTCCTCGGCCATCACCCTCCTCCCCATCTATGGAAGCTTCTTCCTCGGTACCGTCCACAGCAAAGTCCTGCGAGCAGAAAATTAAAAACTGTGAGTTTTTTTAATTCACCACTTTCTATAGCTGGCTTACGGTGGTCCTTAAAGTTAAATTTTTGGAATTCGCTGAGGTCCACCCGTAATACAGTTAGGTATAAAATACAAATGGGCTTTGCGAAGGGTACCCGAAATTAATGCATTTTTAGACGTCACTACCGGCTATTTAAAAAATTAATAACTTCGGAACATCTAAATTTAAAGTAAAAGTGAAAAATTCAGCATTTCCTTGGAACCATCCCGCACTTGTAAAGTAGATAAATAAGAAAAAACTCTGCGAAATTCCTATGAATCCGATACGCTTTAGATGTCTCTGTTGAGGCTTAAAAAAGTAAAGTTTTCGACAATTATAGCTATTAGGTACAAAATGTACCTAATAGCTGTAGTAGATGGTGAAAAATGTAGATGGTGAAAAATGTAGATGGTGAAAATCTGCCGTGGAAAAATAACCGAATATTTCACTTGAAAAGATATGTTTGTTGTAACAAAAGTTAAATAAAAAAACCGAAGATTTGTTGCTTCCGTTAAAGGGAGTCGACAAATTCCTGCAATGGAATAAAGTATAAAATACCTCTATCGACGAACGAAGGAAACTTTTGATTCACCTAATTCTCTTCAATTAAGTAAATAAATTGTTTCGTTCGTTCATCGATCGGGATATTTTATACTTTCTGACCATTCCAGGAATTTGTCGACGACCTTTACCAGAAACGCCAAATCTTCGGTTTTTTTTTCCAAATTTAGCTTTTGAATACCAAACATATCTTCTCAAATGAAATATTCGGGTATTTTTCCACGGTAGATTTTCGCCTTTTACAACATTTCGTAACTATTAGCTATAATTGTCAAATACTTTGGTTTTTTAACCCTCGGTAGCGACCTCTAAAAATATTTCCATTTCATAGAGATTTTGCAGAGCTTTTTCTTACACGCTATACTTCGGCAGTGCGGGGTAGCTCCAAGGAAATCTCCAATTTTTCAATTTGACTTTCAATTTAGATATTCCGAAGTTCAACATTTTTTAAATAGCCGGTAGCAACCTCTAAAAATGTATTAATTTCGGGGTCCCTTCGCACATCACATTTTTGTTTTATAGCTCACAATAATACGGAGTGACCCCCAGAAAGTTCAAAAACGTTCAATTTAAGGACCACACTAAGCTGGCTACATACGAGATAAATTCCAAATATATTTGCGACGTATTACACATTCATATGTTTTCGTCACTGGTTGCAGTCGAAATACATCCAGAGAAAATGATGAACATTAGAAGAAATTTATGAATTAAGGAACGGAAAGAATGACGTTTCATAGGCATAACTATATTGATACTACGTTTACCATTATTTCCTGATCATTCTCCTCACGATTCCCTGCCAGTCCATAAGTTGGAATGTCGCCGAGAGTCCTGCAGAATTCAGCTGTCGCGTTGAGGATAATGTTTCCCGACTGATTGTCCTCCGAGTTTTCAGTCTCCCGTTTAATCGTCGCGGCAATTCTGTCAATACTCGACGTGTGCGGTTGCTTGAGGCGTTGTGCTTTTCTTAAAGCTAATTCAAATTCCAATTCTCTGTCATCATCCTCGATTTTTATTCCGGTAAGATCTTCCGTCGGACCTGTATATATATGGGTATATGTTATATCATAAGAGGAAACTCGTCTCGAAATTGACCGAAATCATCGAACGGTGTTATTTATATCCAGTGCTTCAGTGTTTACGCAACCACCGATCACCGTATTCAGATATTTTCGAGAGATAAATGAATACATAGATGTTATCGGATATATATATATTTTTAAATGAAAACGTTGCTACTAATTTGTCGTATGAAACTCACCCTCGTAATCGTCCATATCGACGGCATCGTCGGCGGGTTCCTCCTTCGTTTTGGAGTCAATGCCCCCCCTGCGAGTTCGCCTACTACCAAGGTCTCTAAGATAATCGGTACTTTCCGATACAAGATCATCAGCTTTCAACATCTTTTTCTGCCTTATCTTACGTACTTTTTTCTTCGTCTTCCTGAACTTCGCCAATTCCTCGTCGTTGTAATATTCGCTCGCCAGCTTCGGTTCGGCCAATTTCAGTGACTCGAGTTTCTTATTTGCCAAGCGATGCTTGACTATCTCGTTACGGCGTAGTCGCAGCTCGTTTGCGTCGTCGACACCGAGGGCGAAGCTCTGTTTCTTCTCCCCCTCGATTTCCTCGTCGTACTTGTCGAGGACGGTGCCTTTCGGTAATCCAAATTCATCAAAGTTTTCCTCGTCATACGCGTCGTAACCGGGCTTCTTTGTTTTATTTACAATACTCTGCTTGTACCGCTCGTCGTCTTTCATGTTAACGTTGACGAGCACGTCGTTATCCTCATCCAGCACGTCTTTGTCTTTCAGTGTCAGAATCAACGTTTGACCCTCCGCGAATGTCTCCTGAAAAATAACAAAAACCCTTTGTCTCGATAGTGCATTGATAACAGGTATGCTGAAACATTAATTAATTAATTTGCACGTACAATATCATGCTCTACTCTCAGACCCTTCAAATCTTTCTCGGTATAGGCTGTTCCGCGCTGGATTTCCTCCTCCTCCTTAACCAGATCTCCAATGCCAAATTCTTCGTCCAATTGATCCAGCATCTTGGCCTGCAAGCAAAAAAAAATTATAAACAAAGCAAGAATATTAATATGCTACAAAAAATACATAAATGAATGAGCCATTATTGATTGAAATAAATAAATACATAAAAATCGTTACCCTCTCATCCGCCTTCTTCTTCTCATTTTGCAGGCGGCGATTTTTCGCTACCCAGGCTCTGGCGTCATCGTCCGAACCTTCGTCCTGATCCTTGTCCTCTCCCAGCAATTTGACTTTTGCCAAGTTTGACTCGATCTGCCTTTTCTGCTTCTGGACATTGAGCTTCTCCTTGATTTTCTGAGTTTTCAATGCGTCGCTTGCATTCGTGGCGGGCTTGTGATAAAATTCTCCAAGGTCGTCTTTGATTTTGTTGGAGTCCGACTTGGACCGCGTTGCCTCTACTTCCAGAGGTTTCAGGCCAAGCTTTGCCCTTAGTCTGTTGGTCTCTTCTATGGACAGGGACGCTTGAGAGGAACCCCCTTTGGGCGGCAACGACGCATCTTCGCCGTCGACTTTCGATATTTCGGGAGGCGGCGGCGTCGGTAGATGTGCGCCCCTCGAGATCTTTGGGGGCGGAGGTGCGCTCACTATTTCAACTTTGAACAAACGAAAAAATGCATTAAATTTACAGCTCGCAGCATTGGTAAAGCTAGGATCGGTATTAAAGAAAAAAAAATCACGAAAATTTTAGTCACCGTCACTGTCGTAATCCTTGCGTTCTTTCCTCTTGTGTTTCTTGTGATGTCTGTGCCTGTTTTCCGACTTTTCTCGCTCGGGCGAGTATGATCTTGATTTGCTGCGGTGACGCTTCTTTTTCGTATCCCGTGTTTTCTCGCTCTTGTGACGTTTGTTCGATCCCATCGTCACAATTCGCTTCCAATGTTCCAATGTGTCTCGGCAATTGTATCTTTAAAACAAACCTAAATAGCTCTTCCTCAATCTTACAAAATTCACAAATGGCGTCAACAATTGCTCTCCGGAATGTGTTTCGCTTTTCCGCCACGCACGAAACGCTATCGCGCCGGCTTCGTTGCTGTGTTCATTCGATATTGTGACGTCTGCGGTTCCGCTACTCACCCGATGCCGTGTCTCTAGACCGCGAAGTAGAGAAATAATACATGATGGATAAAGTAGATTTTACGAAAGTGGACAAGTCGATAAGCAGACGGCAGAACCGGGTGACGATTCGGTTAATTATGCTTACATATATAAGTATAACTTTTGGTTCTATCTCAGTTCTTCGCCCACGTGGTCGAAAGCAATAAATAGTAATCCGAAACTCAGAAATATACAAACTTCGAGCCTTCGTCAATTTGAGATCTTTATTGCAAACGCCTGGCAAGCCACATATAGTTTTGTCTAAGAGGGCCAGAGCGAGGGTCTGTGCACTTTCAAAAAGGTTTACAAACGAACTGTCCCGAGCGACAAACAAAGCATCGAGCTCTTACAAAGACTTTTAGAATTTTCCATCGACAAAGAAGGCCACATGTGGCAGTTGAAGCATAGACGCCAAGAGGTGAAGCGAATAACTGAGATAGAGATAGTATGATAGAAAGTAAGAAAGAGATTAAACGAATATGCAGGACAAAATAAACAGTCGCGCAGGCGGTGCCCTGGTTGACCACTTAACGCTGGAAGTACAAAGTTTCCACCCTTACGAAACTTGTACCTTTTTTCGGAGACGCGTCGAGGCGCGATCCTCAAAAAAAAGTCAGTCATCGTTAAGACACCAAAGAGCAAGAAACTTCGAGTCGCGAACTCCATCCTTGTCGACTCATTATTTGTCGGATTGTAAACTACTGTTAATCGATCACAACATACAACGTTATAACACGGGTAATACTTAATGTGAATATATACACGATTTCATATCTTCTCTAATTACTGTGTATCTAATTTATTCGAAGACTCTATACCAATTTAAACCCCCTCTCGGGACCCACGGAGCGAATTTCTATTCGCCGCGGCAACACGAATCAGGTTCAGATACAGTGGCTCGTGAAGAGCCAATCAACAATAAACTCCCCAGCAACACAGTCCGGGACGTAACAATGTACCGATGCGCGCGCGTTATCTCGGACACTGTTGCGAAAAACTGTCAGTAAACAATAAATAATATACTCGATCGAATTAGTGTATTTTCATCGATGGAGCGATGAAGAAAGAGCGAACGGCTGACAACAGCCGTCCATTTAAATTATAAGTATTTTCTTATCTCTTCTGCGATTGTTCATCTTTCAGCACAAAATATTATCCGTTGCTTACATTTATCCTTTTTCATCGCATTTTGGAGGTTACGGACTCAACGCGGTTCGATAAATTATTATGAATGAAAATCGCAGCTCGCTTTACGACGAATAATTTTTTATTTCTCCTTCACAGCCCACCAAATACTCAGTTTGACGGGAATTAATTTTCAGAGGAAAAGTATTATCGTAAGTGTTCTCGCGCCTTCCGAGTTTGGTTAAGTGTTTTTTTTTTTACTCCGCTCTACTCGCCAGTTTTGAAGCCGTTGTCCTTTTGATAATTCAACAGGGCTTCGTCGAGCTGACGATCGTGCCTCTGAGAGATAGTCTGAGGCTGATCAAACTCAATGCCAGACAGTGCAGGATATACAGGGTGTGTCTGAACGACACTTTCGAAGCTCCTTTTCAATACTTTGATCCATTTTTGGACATCTGTCAGGGAGACGGCAAACAGTGAGTAACAAGAAAAGTCAGAAAATAAGTTACAGCAAACAGGATTTAATAACTTCAATTAATTAATTTGCTTTATCTGTTTTAGTAGTAGTAGTGAATTTATTGCCAATACATAACATGTAACAGTTTTTGATGCCTAATAATCTTGTAACTTTTCACTTATATTACATATTGTCAATTGGTCATTGATCACAGCCCGATTTATTTTATTTGTTTGATGTTTGGAAAAATCTTATTACAATTATTAAAAATAAGTAGCGGTCACATTGGCTCACATGTGAGAAACTGTGAGTATCTGTGAGTATCGGTGTGAGATCCACTTGACATAAACTTTATTATTATGCAGATATTTTGATAATTTGATAATTTATTACTTTGACGGATATCTTCTTTATATTCAGCATATAATAATTCTTAGTGGTAGTAAGTCTGTGTTTATTAACAATACATACAATGCATTCGCAATTGATACAGTTTTTAAACATTTATACGTTTATACAATTATAATGGCATCCACATATTGTCAATGGGCCATCGACCAAAGTCCTTCAGCCCTAATAAATCTTAAATATTAGAGCTGCTGAATAAAAAATTATGAAAGATAAAAACTCTTAAACTTACAAAACTGAAAGTAATTTAATAACTGGCATGAGACTTGCATGTGACTAGGCGCTTCTCTTTTTCATTATTTATTGTAAATCCCCTGGCCGAGTCGTGTCTTAGTACTGGTATGTGTGCTGTCCTCGCATAAGTTTCAAAAGAGATCTCGGTAAAACTCACTGCCGAGAATTCATTACCCAGTCATGATAATATAGTTATAATATAATTATGGCTGTAAAAAAATGTGTAAATAAGATGTACCGGAGTGGAAGTTTTTATGGAAAAACTGGTACATTAAGTTCAAAGTACACTTGTGATAAAAAATTAATATATTTTTTTATTGAAAGTAAAGTATTTTCAATGTTTTTAATACACTGAACATTAATTGTTCATCACAATTATATATCAAATTAATATACCACCTTTGGATAAAAACTCCAGCCTGGTACATTAAATTTCATACAAATGTTTTTTTTTTTTTACGATGATTATAATCAGTAGATAATACAGTTATAATGTAATTATTATAATGATTATGCATATCGTAATTTTTCCAAAACAGGAGATCGTTGGAATTTTTCTCCAATCTGCATTTGGCGGCGGCGCAGAGAGTGGATCCCGACAATAACGCCGGCGAGCTTGTGATCCAAATACCGCCAGATGCAGCTCACTTGGTATCGGAAGGCAGAGGTCTCAGAGTGGGCATTGAGTTCTCTCTGGAGCAGCCTCAAGGCGGTGTACACTTCGTACTGCCCAATTGCGAGGGTTCCCTCGCTGAGGTATTTAAATTTTTTTGCCATTCCATCCGAATGCGAAACTCTCGATGAATTCTGTAAGAAAACTAATGTTTGATTTAACGATTCTCAGAGAGGAGCGCATATGTACACGTACAGCTACGAAAATTCGTCGAGACTCTGGTTTCCCTGCGTCGATAGTTTCGCCGAGCCGTGCACATGGAAATTGGAATTTACCGTCGACGATTTCATGACCGCCGTTTCGTGCGGCGATCTGGTCGAGGTCGTCTACACGCCGGATATGAGAAGAAAAACTTTTCATTACGTTCTAAACATACCCGCCTGCGCTCCTAACATCGCTCTCGCCGTTGGGTAATTTATACATATGAAAATTAAAAATTATTATTATTATTATTATTTATTTACAGAAAGTACGTTTACACTTTTTACATCTGCTTCTATATAAATGCTGTCACGTAAAAACGTATAAATCGATTTAATTCTTGAAAATATTGATTGACTCTGCTTCAATTGCTTCCACTGGTAATTCGTTCCACGCGTCTACCACTTTATTTGATAGTGTATCTCCATGGGTTTTTTTCTGAATAGCCTCTTCTGCAGCTTTTGTCGGTGGTCACGGAGACTCGGGTTTCTCGCTTGGCAGAACAATCTGGTGTTGTCGATTGCATAGTGCCCATTTAATAATTTATATTTTCCTATCGGATTTCCTCTTTTTCTGTCTCTTTCCGAGATTGCTCAGATTCAGCCTGTTGAGCCGCTCCGCGCATTGAAGATTTCGGAGTCCATGTGGTAACCTGCTCACACGATGTTGCACTCGTCCTTGCACTAATAAGAAAATTATATTTGAAAATGTACATATTAAATTTAAAAAAATTTTAACTCCGCACAAGTTTTGAATCGAGACTAGTCGATACCAACCTGTCCGAAATTTTTTAATTTATAATGACAATGATAATAATTGCTTTTTCGGAATTTCTATTTTTCAGACCCTTCGAGATATTCGTCGATCCGTACATGCATGAAGTTACACACTTTTGCCTTCCCCAACTGCTGCCGTCACTCAAAGTTTCGGCAAAGTATATGCACGAGGCGTTTGAATTTTACGAGGAAACGCTGTCCAACAGATATCCATACTCTTGCTACAAACAGGTGTTCGTCGATGAGATCGACGAGGACATCAACGCCTACGCTACCATGAGTATTCTCAAGTACGTTATAAATCCGTCCTTGTAATTTTTCCGATTTATTGAGGTAAACTTTGAAACTTATATGTATTTTTATATATATATACTTCAAGCGGTGCGAAAATGGCAGTTTTGCATAAAGTCATTAATTATAAAGTTAAAGAGTCAAGAAATTGAAAAGTTTTATTGCACTAGTATCGTAATTTATATTTATATTTATATTTCAGTACGAATCTTCTTCATTCCACCGCTATAATAGATCAGGTGTATATTACAAAGAAAGCCATGGCGCAGGCGATCGCCGAGCAGTTCTTTGGTTGCTTCATATCTATGCAAAACTGGTCGGACACATGGCTGCCCAAAGGTATATCGACCTATCTTACTGGACTCTACGCTAAGAAGTGTTTCGGCAACAACGAGTACAGAGAATGGATACAATCGGTAATTTTTTTTTCGCCGATCGCACCGCTTCTCGACAATTTTTTTCTCTTTTTATATGCAGAAAATTGTTAATTGAATGTCGTTTCAGGAGTTGCAAGAGGTCGTAAAGTACGAGGAGGAATTCGGCGGAATAATATTGGATCCGTCCCAGCCGCCCGCGCCGCTTCCCATAGCAGCGAACAGTCCAGCTCCCGCGCCCCGAGCTCCCGATCCTGGTTTCTATTTCCCCATTAAAAATTTGCACACGATGTCGCCGAAGTACATCCAAGTTCTTCGTAAAAAGGCTCATCTCGTTATACGAATGTTGGAGCACAGGATTGGCCAGGAGCTTCTGCTTCAGGTTTTCAACAAACAATTGTCCCTCGCCGCTAACGCCGCACAACAGAAAATCGATTCCGGACTGTGGTCACATTTTTTGATAAGCACTAATGTATTCACGAAAGCTATATTCACCGTCACCGGCAAGGACATGGCTGTTTTCATCGATCAGTGGGTCAGGACCGGCGGACACGCGAAATTCAGTCTGAGCTTTGTTTTCAACAGAAAGAGGTGGGTTCGACGAAATATACTCCTAAAAGATTTTTAGAAATATCGAGAATTAAAAAAAAATGAAATTTCCTGTTAGTCGAACAGTAAGGAAATGAGATCGAGATTTAAAAAAAATAAATATATTCGCACAAATTTGGTGCCTCTAAGATATTTCTAGAAATACCGTGAATTGAAAAAACGGTAATTCCCTGCAAATTGAAAAGCGAGGCAATGAGATCCGCATGTAAAAAAAAATTATATTCTCACAAATTTTGAGTCTACATCATTTCCAGAAATACCGAGAATAAAACAAATGAAATTCCCTGCAAATCAAAATGTAAGGCGATGAGATCCGTATTAAAAAATACTATCCTCATAAATTTTGTGCCTCCAAAATATTTCCAGAAACACTGTCGAATTGGAGATTCGTCAGGACACGACGCACTATCGTGGAATCCGGAAGTACGTTGGCCCATTGCTCGTCAATATCCAAGAGTTGGACGGCACGTTCAAGCACACCCTGCAGATCGAGGGAACTGTCGCCAAGGCTGACATAACGTGTCACAGCAAGAGTCGGCGAAATAAGAAGAAGAAAATTCCATTGTGCACGGGCGAGGAAGTCGATATGGATCTGTCAGCGATGGAGTGAGTGACGAACGAATCGTTGGTGTTTGGCGTGAAAATGAAACTTCAAGGAATTTTTTATATATTTTTACAGCGATTCTCCGGTACTGTGGATAAGACTCGATCCGGATATAACTCTGCTGCGCGCCGTGCAGATCGAACAGCCGGACTATCAGTGGCAATATCAATTGCGGCACGAGAGAGACGTTACCGCGCAGCTCGAAGCTATAGTCGCACTGCAGAATCATCCGACTCCTGCGACGCGCCTGGCGTTGACCGATACGATCGAGAACGAACATTGCTACTACAAAGTTCGATTGCGAGCAGCTCATTGCTTGACAAAGGTCAGCTACCGTATTCGAAAGCAATTTTTTAAATTCATTAATTCATTAATTCATTAATTCATTAATTCATTAATTCATTAATTCATTAATTCATTAATTCATTAATTCATTAATTCATTAATTCATTAATTCATTAATTCATTAATTCATTAATTCATTAATTCATTAATTCATTAATTCATTAATTCATTAATTCATTAATTCATTAATTCATTAATTCATTAATTCATTAATTCATTAATTCATTAATTCATTAATTCATTAATTCAAAACCGGTGCGGTGGTCTAGTGGTTAGCGTGCTCGCCTCTAAAACCTAAGCATCGGGAGGTCGACGGTTCGATTCCCGGCTTCGTATGTTTCGCCGAGAAGGGGAAAACATGGTAGAGACGAAGCTCCAGATATATACATCGGTCACTCGCACGCGGTAACTCCAAGTGTGAGTGTTGGATGTATATCGCTGTACTCCATTGTTTTCATTCTCGGTGAGACGCGACGAAAGCCCGCCGTCGGGTATCGAACCTGAGACCGTATCGGCGTAAGGGACGTAGCGTACCCATCGCCCGGGACGCCGAGTCTGTGTATCAGATTCGACGCTCCGCAAGCTATCCCTGGTCAGAGTGTAAGTTATCGTGCTCGGGCTTCATGGCACCGGGATATGGTGCATCATAACGATGCTTCTAGGTATACTAGTCGACTATCCTAGAATACTTTGAGTCTTACCTCCTTAACCTGGGACTCTGAGGAGGGCGACCATGATCCCTAGCTTGACTACATTTAGGGACGCCGGGGGACGGGGGACTAGGTCAATGATACCCTGAGCAACCGGCAATTCAAAGTAGGGATGAGGTGACTTGGGGGTCTGACCCAGATACCCTGTGGAACCGGTAATAGCCCACGAGGGGTTGCTGGGGGACGGGGGACTGACCAAGATACTCTGAGCAACCGGAAGTCCCTAATGAAAAGGTGTCAAAGTCGCAGAAGTAGGTTCGAAAGGGGCCCGAGTACAATGGTCCAGGTAGACTGAGTGCTCGTATCGCGAAACAACAACATTAATTTCTTAATTTCTTAATTTCTTAATTTCTTAATTTCTTAATTTCTTAATTTCTTAATTTCTTAATTTCTTAATTTCTTAATTTCTTAATTTCTTAATTTCTTAATTTCTTAATTTCTTAATTTCTTAATTTCTTAATTTCTTAATTTCTTAATTTCTTAATTTCTTAATTTCTTAATTTCTTAATTTCTTAATTTCTTAATTTCTTAATTTCTTAATTTCTTAATTTCTTAATTTCTTAATTTCTTAATTTCTTAATTTCTTAATTTCTTAATTTCTTAATTTCTTAATTTCTTAATTTCTTAATTTCTTAATTTCTTAATTTCTTAATTTCTTAATTTCTTAATTTCTTAATTTCTTAATTTCTTAATTTCTTTGGCAAATTTTTTCAACAGTTCGAGTGGAGCAAGTCGTTTAGCAATATTGTCGTAATTGGATAACGTGGATAAACTCTTGCAGGTGGCAAACGCGATGGTCGCAACCTGGGCCGGACCTCCAGCGATGCTCGCGATATTTCGTAAGCTCTACGGATCCGCGTCCTGTCGTCGAATAATAAAGCAAAATAATTTTACCAATTTTCAACACTACTTTCTGCAAAAGGTGAGAGTAACTATGGGCTATTTAAAATTAACGTGATCGAGCAGCGACTGTCAGTACCGAAAGTTGCATTTTTTTCGCTTCTGGCGCGGATTTTCATAAAAATCATGAACCAGAAATCAGATAAGTGAATGATTCATGGTCAGCCGGAAAAAAATACATTGGATATGTCGAGCGCAAAAAATTTGTTCCTAGCCCCCTCCCATTGTTTAAAAAGTAACGATTTCCGGTATTTCCGTTGTCGTAACATTTAATCTAATTTTACAAAATAACTTTGAACTTGGAGTATTGACAAGTGTTGTTGATTATAAAATTGGCAATTATCAGACGATACCGGTGGCTATGGCAGGCCTCCGAAACGCTCACGGCATATGTCCACCGGAAGTCCTCGCATTTCTCATGGATCTCTTCAAGTACAACGACAATAGCAAGAATCGTTACTCTGACAATTATTACAGAGCCGCGTTGATAGAGGCTCTCGGTGCAACGGTGACGCCTGTTATAAGCGTTCAACACGGGTAAATGCAATTAACCTTTATAATTCCAGACTCTTTTTTAACGATAAAATAACAATTTTTGCCAAATTTTTTTTTCCTCCTCAGAACTTCGATCACGGCGGAATCGTTGTCGATAGACACGAAAGCTATACTAGAGGAGGTAACGAGAAACATAAATTTGGAGAAACTGCTGCCTTGCTACAAGTACACTGTGAGCGTTGCGTGTCTCAAAGTCATACGAACTTTGCAAAAGTTCGGTCATCTACCGAGCAATCCAAATCTGTTTCGGGCTTACGCTGCGTACGGGCAATTCATAGGTGACTATCATAATTTTTTTTTATCTATTAATAACGTGCGATTGCGAATTATTGAGCGTCGACACATTTTTAATTACTAAAAATCCCGGAGTGTCTTATTTTTCGAGTCGATATTTATAAACTTTTTGGATTATTGTTACTGCTTCGTCCTGCCCCCAAAACTCGTCAAGTTCCACGATCGGTTATTTTTATTATTTTAATGTCATTCGAATTAATATCACGCCACCGGACGTAAATATCAAATTTCTGCAAATGAGACGAATCGTTCTTGTTGTATTAGCCGAATTAACGAATACGTTTTTTTTTTCATCGAATTCAGACATCAGGATGGCGGCTCTAGAGGCCCTCGTCGATTTCACAAAAGTTGACGGCAAGTGGGAAGACCTGGAATTTCTCTTAGACATGGCAGAGAGCGATCCGCATCCGAGTGTGCGTCACAAGCTCGTAAGACTGATGGTGGAAAATCCACCGTTCGAAAGAGCACACAAGCATCGTTTGGACAAGCCAGAATTGGTCGATCGAATATGGACCCTGATAAAGTGAGAGTTCGTTCGCTATTTTTTTTATTCCAGATCTTAAAAATTAACTAAAATATTGAAATATTTTTACAGTGGAATGTTATCGCACGACGCAAAATTGCGATGCGATCTAGTAGATTTTTATTACACTCTCTACGGTTCTAAGAGACCTCTGTGCTTACCGATACCAGAGCTCGGATGTCTGACGGCGAAGCCACGAAAAGCCGGTCCACAGGCGAGCCCGGAAAGAGAAGAAAATCCTCGTCCGGCAAGATACATTTTTTCTTAAAATATTACACATTTTCTGAATCACTTTAAAGTACAAAAAAGCGTAATTTCCACAATTTTCGAATTTAGACCAAAGTACCGCCGGTGAAGCCGGAGCCTCCACACGAACCAGCCGATCCTCCGGCTCCTGGCAAGAGGAAAGCTTCGTCACCGATCAAAGAGCCCGTTGCCGGACCCTCGAGTGCTCCGGATTACTGTCCTGAGCCGAAGCGTCAGAAAACGAATCACCCCGTAAGATTTTCACACTGCTAAAGATGAATCACATTAACTCTTCGCGCAAGAAGTCCTCATCTGACTTACCATTTGCCGGCAAACTCCGAAGTATATTTTTATTTTGATTATTATAATGTAAAATTTCGAAAAAAAGATTTTTGTCCCCAAAAAAACTTGAAAATATTCGTATTATCGTTACGAGGAATCGAAACTTTTGCTTCGTGGGAGGAATATATCGAATAAGTTTATTTCATTGCATTCATTTTTTTTCAGGATGCTGGACGCGGAACGCCCGGACCGCCGGGCGAAGGAAAAGTCAAGTCCGAGTATTACAGCGACAATTCAGCGTCGCTGCCCGGTCTCATGGGAACTCAGGGACCCGTGGGCTTCGAGCCTGGGATGTTCAAGAAAGAGACCGACGACCACAAGCAAAAAGGCGACTCGGCAAATAAGGCAACTATAATTTTTTTTTTATCCCGTTAATCTAATTTAAGTAAATTTTTATCTCATTTTGATCTCGTTAAAACTCTCCGCTCGTTCGTTTTCAGGGCAAGAAAAAAAAGAAGGACAAGAAGAAACACAAGCACAAGCACAAACACAAGCACGAGCACAAACACGGCAAGGAAAAGGACAAAAAGGAGAAGGATAAGCAGCCAAAGGACAAGGAAAAGGACAAGGACAAAGATAAAGACAAGGATAAGGATAAAGATAAGGATAAGGATAAAGACAAATTGAAAGACAAAGATAGTTCAGTTGTGAAAGTCAAGGAAGAAACTCTAAGCTCGCTCAGCTCGACCCCGAGTCCCGATGCCACGAGTGCGACGAACGAGTTTCTGTTTCCCTGAATATTGAAAATTATATTAAAAAAAAAGAAAATTATATCGTACGTACCGGCAATCATGTACCGTCTCGCAACGTCACGTAATATTTTCTACCCTAATCAGAATATATATTCTTTTTTAACAACAAATTTTAGTACGTACTATTTGTAAATAAACGATGATAATGAGAAGTCGTGTCAAACGATAAATTATTACGAGATTCTCGACGATCAGATTAAAAAAAAGGTGACAAAGCTCTGTTCTATAAACGATGATAATTGTACGTCGTTCCGAACGATAAAGAAAGTTGGAGCGCTTCACACTAATCAAATTACTGCTACATTTTTCAAGCCGTTTATTAAACAAACTTTTACGCATCTATCGATTATAGTGGATGGTTATTTGTATTACAGCAGGCACTTAACTTGGAAAAACATTAATTGCGATGGATTTGAAAAAATATTAACTGATTTGTTCTAATTTCCTAAAAAGTACATATTCGTTCAGTTTTTTCAAAGAATAAGCCGCAATTTTTGCTCGATTTTGATGTATTACGACTAATTCTCTTCCTTGACAGAAGCTCTACGAATTCACCGTCTAAATATTCGATAGTATTTCCCGTTTATAAATTACACCTGTTTGTTTATGAAAGAGTTTCCGCAGTGGATAAACAAATGGCTGTCACTTTTAAACGAAAAATACTATCGAATATGTAGACGGTGAATTTGTAGAGAATCTTTCAAGGAACGCAATGAGCCGTAATACATAAAAATCGATAAAGAATTAAGGATTATTCTTCGAAAATATAATGAACAAATATGTACCTTTTCGAAAATTAGCACAAACCAGTTAATATTCTTGTAAATTCATTGCATTCACTATTTTTCTAGGTTAAAGACATCCGCTGTATTATAAATAACCATCCACTATAATCAATATACGCGTAAAAGTTTATATCGATTATAGTAGATGGTTATTTGTATTACTTATGTATTGTAGTACTTATTGTATTTGTAGCACTTATTTGACTAATGTGAATCGCTCCAACCTCCTTAAGAGCATGTGAAACACTATGGAGTGCCGGAGAGATAACATCACTGGCGTTGTCGACGGAGCGAGAAAGACAATGAGAACGTGTTTCACATGCTCTTAAGAGCATGTGAAATATTATGGAGTGCGAGAGAGATAGCATCAGTGGCGCTCTCGATGGAGCGAGAGAGACAAATACCGTCGTCACTTTCGTCTTCGTCCTCTGTGGCGAGCATTTTTATGTGTTTAGCAAGTTGTTTAATATCTCTCAACCGCTTAAAATTGTCTTCATTTGCTGTTTCGAAGCGTTGTTCAGTTATCGTCAATTTTTCGCCCTACCAAACCAAGCAACCGTGAACAGCGACCGAGGAAGCGACCTTAAAAGCGACGGTCGTTTGGTGCCAAAAATTAACTACACTAACGGCCACCGAAGCGACCGCTCCGGCGACATTCTTTTGCCTCATTTCGGCAGTGAAGTCGCTTTTTTGATTGTCGACCGAACAAACGACCGTAAAAGCAACCGTCCAGTAAAGTTTTCGAATCCGACGGTTGCTATTACGGTCGTTTATTCGGTCGCTAATCAAACAAGCGACTTCATTGCCGAAACACGGCAAAAAAATGTGTCGTCAGAGCGGTCGCTTCAGCAGTCGTTAGTATGGTTAATTTTTGGAACAAAACAACCGTCGCTTTTAGGGTCGCTTCTTCGGTCGCTCAGTATGCCAGGGCGGTAATTAGTTGATATCTTTCTTCTGCGAGAACTTGTTGAGCTTTAATGGGCTCTAAGATTTCATGGATAATAGGATTTTCCGTTATCGAATTTCTACTGGGAGATGTCGTTCTTGACATTTTTGGAGAGGTATGAGGCGAAGTCTGTAAATTGTCAGTAACGTCTGTGCCTATGTCGCTGTCGCAGTCGCTGTCGCTTTCTTCTGTAGTATAATGCTGATCACAAATTCTATACTGGTAAAAAGCCAGTGTTTACGCTGATTCAAAAATTATAATATGTATATATACATACTTTGTGTTCTTATACTATCGTGCGGGTGTAACGGGTGTCATAACGCGACGCGGTTGACCGTAGGAATTATAATGTTGGACCGTGGTTGATGATAGTCTTGCCGCCGGCCTTTATTTTTTTGGCTCTGTTATTGAGAGGAAAGTTGCTACAAACTTGCCCAATAATTCAGAGTAGAGTTTCGATTTTTATTGACGAAGTATATGGATTCGCGGATCCAATTCTACGGGTCGAATTCTTATTCTTATGTGATAATAAATGTTGCCTCGAAGCTGGGCGATGTCCTGATGCACCGTGGTACCTCGGAGTCGTCTCAAGGCTGCTTCTGGGATGATCGAAGTCCGTAGACAGGATGTCCGTGTTGCAAGCAATAATTGTCAGCGCGATGTTCAGGGATCAGTTTATTAATCAGATGTAACGTGGCTGAACTTCGAAAACCTTTCGTAATAACGGTTACTAAATTCACCGTACAGATTTTCGAAAATATGTTTTAATAATGGTCGTTGCCGTGTGATTACAGGAGTCCGTGGAATTCCTTGCCTCGTCACAAAGATAGTCTTCTTTTGATCGTAATCGTTAAATAACCATCCTGGCAAGATCGCCAAAATTTGTTACGGGGTAAACTATTTTAAATTAATAATTTTGAATAAACTCAATTTTTTAATAGATTTACCGACGTGTTTATTTAATACGAAGTTTTCCGCTTGAATACAAAATGAATAAGACGCTCTGGCGGGTCCAGCACGGGTTTAAATAGATGTCTTATCGGTAAGAGGTTGGTAGTAGGGGAACCCAGAAGGGGAACCCGAAAATAAGGCAGTCCGATAGGTGCTGCCACACGGTGGGAGTTCGTAACTCATACAATGTGTGCAATTACGAATGAATAATCACGGATGGTAAGAGCGTTTGAGGGTTAGGTATTACATTCGCATGCTCTTAAGAGCATGTGACACACTCGGATCGATGCTCCGATGGTAACAAATCGCTTTCCCTATTTTCTCCTTGATGGTTGATGCTTCGACCAAAATCAAATTAGGTTTTTGTAGTCAATAGATATGAGTATGAAAACCTAATTTGCTTTTGCTCGTCGTATCAATCGTTTTGGAGAAAACAGGGAAGGCGATTTGTTACCGACTGAGTCTGTAACACATGCCCTTAAAAGAAAAAACCGCGACAGAGCTGCGTTTTACCGTGAGAGTCCGCAGCGCGCAGCAGAGGGCGCTGCCGTGCAAAAAAACGACGATCGGTAAGTCAGCGACGAATCGCCGGGGGGACGCGCGCGCGACGCGGCGTGTGCCAGTTGTTGCGGCAATTTCGAAGAGAGACACACACGGCGCGACCATGAGCTTTTAAATATTTTGACAAACGGTTCGACGCTTTTTTTTACCCTTCCCGTGTAACAAATGGCAGACAATCAGCAGAGCAGGTTCGAGAAATCCCTCGGTCTGTTGACGACCCGGTTCGTTACACTGCTGCAGAAAGCCAAGGACGGCGTTCTGGATCTTAAAGTGGTGAGTTGTTTCGTTGATATTCGACGACAAAAAAATCTCGTTACACTCGATAGGCGTCAGTTCGTCGGTGCGGCAGGGCGAGGGGGGGGGGGAATGATTAGGTTACGTTCGTCGCTGCAGCGGCTTGCGGGAACTTCGAATAAATTTACTCGATCTCGGCATATTTTAAGCCGCTGCGCAACAAATTTTTGGGACTTTTCGAAAATTACTTCGAAATCTCGCAACATCACCTCGCCTAACTGACGTTCGATCTTGGTTGACAATATTTTTTTTTTTTGCACTCGCACCTCGGCGAGTGTAAACAGCGCTGGATTGAATTTCGATTCTCAAGGACGGGCAGGCCGAAAAACAAATTTTATCCTTTTTTAAATTTTTTACATTTTTTTTTTTTTTTTTCAGGCTGCCGACATTCTGGAAGTACGACAGAAGAGACGCATATACGACATCACCAATGTCCTGGAAGGCATCGGACTTATCGAGAAGAAAAGCAAGAACAGCATACAGTGGAAGTGAGTCTGTGATTCGCCGGCCAGAGAGATAAAACAAAAAAAAAAAAATTGTTTGCTTTCCTTGTTTTGGACTAGTTTGTATTAAATGTTTTGGTGATGTTTTTCAGGGGCGCAGGACCGGGATGCAATTCTCAGGAACTGGGCGACAAGCTCGGCATACTGAAAGACGAGATAAGAAAGCTGGAGGAGCACGAACAGACACTGGACACTCACATGCAATGGATAAAGCAGAGTATACGGAATATCGAAGCGGACTTGAAAAATAGACAGTTCGCTTACATCACTTACGAGGATGTCAAGGAGAGGTTCAGCGAGGAATTCGTGCTGGGCATTGAAGCTCCGGTCGACACGATTCTCAAAGTACCGAACATTGCCAAGGTAACACTATTAATTTAATTATATACTTATTTATTTATTTATTCTTTCTTTTATTTATTATTTGTTCATTTATTCATTTATTCATTTATTCATTTATTCATTTACTTATTTATTTATTCTTGACGAAAAACGCTTTTACAAAAATATTTATCCGATAGTTATGTATAATATGCATTTGAAAAAAGTAAACCAAATAAGAAAAACATTTTTTTAAATTTATTTGATTTAATTTACTTTTTTCTTTACCATCGACATGCAGCAGTTTACTAACTTCTAGTTCGTAGATTCAAAATTGTTGTCTAAAACATGGAAATTTTAACATCCAATGCTAATCTCGGGGAATATACGTTGCTGTCTGTATTGAAAGGGCTCACCTTTGTCCATTCTAGTTTTCGAGAATTCAGGTTCTTCAGATAATGGTCAATTTTCTTTCTTTTTTTTTTTTTGGACGACCGTTTTATACCTCTGAGTCGATGAGGTCGACCTTCATGGGGGCGGTTTAGTGTCCTGTCCATCAAGTTGACAATGACTCAATTTCAATATTTACACAATACATTTATTTTTTATTGGATTTATTATTTGTTGTTTGATTGTTAAGGAACACTTTGACTAAGATTAGTGCAGAAACATTTTTTCGCTCATATATTCCATGCAATTTTTTTTACTCCTATCTCAAGAGCAAAGAAGTTTGCTGTAAACTTTGTCTTTAACATCGAGTAAGTTGTATCTCGCGATTGTAACATGGTACGGTTTACGATTATTTACGGTTTTTCGATCTACTACATTTCATGTCTTGTCCGCGCAGCAAAGTAGCGAAGAATCCGACGGAGAGATAAATTACGAGATGTGCCTGAAGAGCAGTTCGGGTGAAATAAAAGTATACGTGGTGCAGCCGTGGCTTGCCGAAACTTACGAAAGTAAGATATTGGAAATGAGACTCAAGTCCGACGAGTCGCGAGGCGTAAAGAGGATCAAGACGGATGGCGAGGGGAAAGACGAGTCTAGACCAAAGCGAAAAAACGCGAGGTGAGTCGCGTAGTTTTTTCTTTCATTTTCCGTGAATAAAAAAAAAAAAAAACGCTTCTATCGCTTTGGAAACAACGAAACTATGTTTCCGATCTGCACGAAGCGTACAGCCAATCGACGGTCTTGTATTGGGGGATGAACAAGCACGAGACAAGCTGGTCCACTTGGTACAGACCGAACAGTCACCTTCCACTTCGAATTATTAATATTAATTTCGGTTCGCTTACGCGAAAAAGAAAAAAATCTAATCGGCAATCTTATTATATTATTTTTTAATCAACAGATCGCCGAAGGCCCCGAAAGTTGAGCTTTCCGACGACGATGAACCGGACGATCCCGAATTGTTGGAAGCTAAAATCGTACTTAGCGATGTGAGCACGAGTAAGTTTGTCCTCTCGTAAAACGAAATTTCGATGTTTTCTCAGTTGACTTATCGAAATTTTATCCTTTTTTTTCTCTCTGCAGATCTTATACAACCGGACGAGCATTTGCTCGACGAATTTTACTCGGACTGTAAGTATCCAATCTCTACACTTGATTAAAAAAGAAAATGTGCGCTAGTATTTTATACGATCTTTCTTTTTTTGTAGTTTGCGGGCCGTTGATAAGATTAAGTCCGCCGCCGGGCGAGAAGGATTATCTGTTCAACCTTGGGGAGAACGAGGGTATCTTCGATCTATTCGACATAACGGCTAAATAACCGAAGCTCAAAGGACACCGTCGCGAACCACAATTTTCAGTGACTCGTTACGAGAAGTGAAACGGGAGACCCGTCGATCAAGTGTGATATCGTGCGAAACACGAGTGACTTCGCAGAGTTCGTTCTCGCGTCGATTATAGCGAAAGAGCTACGAAAAAAGACGCCTCTTGTTTTCACATGAAAAGCAATGAAGTCGTCGATTTCATTGCCGATCGAATCATGAAGCACGGCCTGATCGGGCCCAGAGCCGCGAGCCATGTGCCATGTGTGAAAAAAACGTAACAGCACACAAAATGCATTATTGATGATCAAAAAGAAAAAAAATGTCCAAAAAAAAATCAAAGCGCGATATCGAGTACTGCGATTAACGCGTCGATCCACGAATTATCGATCTAATTAATGTCTAGCTTTTTCTCGAATTAAATGCAAATATATATTATTATATATATATATATACATATATATATATGCTTACATAGTATAAAAAAATTGTACATAGCACATCATTCGAGAATCGGGAGTACCGAAGGATAAATGAATTGATGACGAAGCAATGCGATTGAGGTTCGATGAGTAATTGGCGTTATTAATACTCGTAAAGTTTCCACGTCACTGAAGTTTGGCTTCCAGCTCCCAACGAACTGGTTTTTCTTCGTCACCGCTTTTTCGGTACATAAAATCCGCGGTGTTTCGTCGTCGCAGGCCAGGAACGGCGAGATGCTGGGCGAAAATAGCATATCGCAGAACGCATGCAAATAAAAACCCCCTTTCCGTTTCTGCGAAGTGGGCGCACAAAGGTACTTTATTTCGCTCGGTGGGAAAATGACGGTCTTGCGCAAGTTTCGCGCGCGAAAACCTTCATTTCCACACCTCGTGAAATAAAATTTTGTACGATACTCGTGCGAAAGACGTCTCCTTAACGCCTTTGCTGGCAACACTCGCGTTTGGCTGCAAATTCACAGTTGTCGTGAAAAAGTTCTTTCGCACTCGTATCGAAATGTACTAATTTTCACATCATATGCCAGAAAAATACTACGCATCCGTAGAAACGCATGATAGTATTTTTTCTCGCACTAATGCAAGAAAGTGCCTTTCTGCGCACATTTCCCAAAATCGAAAAGTGTGATTTTTTTTCGTGAATTAGTTATAATTAGTTAGAAAAAATTATATGAATGGCATGGGTGTAGAAAGGAGAGTCCTGACTTGTGCGACATTTTCACACTAGTTAAGAATTTCCTTTCTACGCCTTTTCAATACGAATAACGAAGCGAAGGCAGAAATGCCCTCGCTTCTCTTCGGCAGCAAACTTCACACTTGACGAAAATCGCGCTCTTCCCTCCCTTGTAGCGTAACAGTTATTCGTATGGAAAGGGCGTAGAAAGGGAATTCTTAAGTAGTGTGAAAATGTCGCACAAGTCAGGACTCTCCTTTCTACACCCATGCCATTCATATAATTTTTCTAACTATTCACGAAAAAAATCGCACGACGTGAAAATTTGCCCCCTCCTGCGTAACATACGATACTTTTTTCCGACTTCGTTAAAATTATATTTTTTCCCGACTTTATTAAAATAGCCTGTACCGCGCATGCACAGTACAGTTTCATTACTCCGTAGCGAGTAATAGGGCTCACTACTCGCTCCAGAAGCTCCACTAGTCCCGGGGGAGTAATGGTCATTTGCGAATATGACGATTTTGCGACGCAAGAAATGTGGTTATTTTAATGAAGTCGGGGTAAAAAAATATCGTATGCCTCAAGGGAGGAAGGGCATTTTCACCTCGTGTGAATTTCTCCCCACCCTCCGCTCGGGTATCAAACTTCACACTCTGTGTAAAGACGCACTTTCATCCCTTGTAGCATAATATACAATTCCTACGTTGTAAAATTGTCATATTCGCCAATGACGATTACTCTCCTGGACGAAATAGGTCTTTCAGCGGTAGTAATTAGCCCGATTATTCCCTAGGGATTAACGAAAATGCACTGCGCATGCGCACACGTTAATAATGATCATTGGTCAATAACGCGCGATTATTCGCCCGTGTTGCACGCAAGGATTGTAACGACATTCCTTAAAATAACTATTTTAGCGATCTCAGGAAAAAAATCATTGTTGCACAGATCTATCTCGTCTGGGCGACCCTCAACGATGACACTCTTCGAACCAAGGCCAAGATAAGAATGGAACTTGTAAGAATTTCGCAACGGCTCGAGTCTAACGCGTGGTGTGTCCAACGGACACGAACCGCCTCTTTATATACCTTTCCTCGAGGCTTTCGCGGAAGTTTGCCAAAATACAATCGTTGACGTCGAGTTTTTTTCGTCATCGCTGAACAGGACAAAGCCTTCGGATTCGAAACTCCCGCCATTCTCGTGACACTGCCAGTCAGCTGGTCGCGAAGCTTGCAACGAGAGACATGACCGACGAGCTCAACTATGCACGAGTCCGGCAACTCATGCCCCCTCGATACGTACATCATAACGACGCGACCCTGAATGAGAAAATCAGCGGTAGCCAACTCACTCCGGCAGGCGCGTGCAAACAGGACAGAATGACGATATTCGCTTCTGTCAAACGTCAAAGGCCCGCCGTGATTACATCACTGTAAGATTTTTCATAAATGTTTCAGTACTCCGCTGACCCGGTGCCACGGTCTCTTCGTCGAGAAAAATTTACACGTAAGTATACGGAGTTGTCATCGCCGGAAAAGTGACAAGTTCAGTCACGCTATCGAGTAAATTTATAAGGCGTTGGAAGTGACAAAACGATAGACGTTTCGGGATGTTCTGTCGTCTGCTCGGGTCGACAATGCGAAGTTTCGGTCGACTGTGCGGGCGACAGTAATGAACACGGGGGAGGGGGTGAATTAATATAACGATTGATTGAAAATCATTATTATTATTTTTTTTTACAGCGACAGAAACCCAAAAGTGAGAGAAACTTTGTAAAGTTTCGCGAGTTCACGCTAATTGTCCGGTTGTGAAGGGGCATTAAAATTGTGCAATTTTCATTTTTTTCGAGTTATCGCTGGAAACGTGATAAATTCAGTGC
The DNA here is from genome assembly GCA_964017025.1 of Stenichneumon culpator. Lineage (NCBI taxonomy): Eukaryota > Metazoa > Arthropoda > Insecta > Hymenoptera > Ichneumonidae > Stenichneumon > Stenichneumon culpator. The sequence goes on along the minus strand of OZ024773.1, from coordinate 2,554,071 downwards.
CGATGTCGGGAAAATTTATTGAGATAGATAGAAGAGAGAAAAAATAAATAAACGTCTCCGGATGTTTTTTCGTCTGCTCGATCGACAATGTGTCCACGAAGTTTCGGGCGACAATAATGAGCGGGGGAGGAGGGGTGGCGATTATCATGACGAAAAATTGAAAATTAAGTATTTTTAAAAATCATTTTTTATTTTTATTTTAATTTTTTTTTGCAGAGTCCGAAACGCAAAGATGAGAGTAATCTTTGTGAAGTTTCGCGAGGTCACGCAGAAGTATCCGGTAGTGAGGGGCATGGCTTCATATAGCGTAATCTGGCCCTTCGGTAGTCTCCTGCAACAGAAGATTGCCGGCAAGCAAGAAATGAACTATGCTCAGGCATTCAGATTCAGCATCTACGGAGGACTTTTTGTGGCTCCGACGCTTTACGCGTGGCTCAGATGCGCTTCGTACTTCTGGCCAAAGAACAACATTAGGTCTGCGATTACCAAGGTAAAACAGAGTTTTACACAGCGAGTTTGAATTTTTAAGATGCACATGATTCGCAGGATGCAAAAAACTTAGAAATCGTCACATAGCGTCAAAAAGTAATTGCCGATTATGATGGAATAAAATTTCAATAGACTAAATACGGCAATTATGAGTTAATATTTGAAACATATAATGTCTAATTCGTGATTTTAGTTATTCAGTGGCGGAGTCGTATCGGGCGAGTTTGAATTTTTTAGCTGTGAGAAATTTGCAGGATCAGAAAAACTTAGAAATCGTTGTATAGGGTCAAAAATTAATTGACGATTATAATAGGATAACATTTTAATTAACGATTATAATAAGATAATATTTTTATTAACGATTATTATACGATAACTTGTTTATTAACGATTGTATTAAGATAACATTTTTATTAACTTCTTGGCGATAATGGGTTTAAATTTGAAAAATATAATGTTGCAATTTTATTTACTTGCAGGCCTTGGTAGAACAAGTTACTTATGGACCAGCGGCGATGTGCTGTTTCTTTTTTGGTATAAATCTTCTGGAATTCAAGCCAATATCAGAGTGCACCGAGGAAGTGAAACAAAAATTCTGGCCCACCTACAAAGTGAGTCTCGACCCTCTCTCACTTGGTTTCATTATATTTCATTTAATTTCAATAAAAATTAACAGATTATAAAAGGCTACAAGTTAGAAAAAATTTAGATACAACAAAACCTACAAAGAAAATTTTACCTCACTGCTGAGCTCGAGTTATTCATAGCTGAAAACATTAAATAAAATGCATGTGAAGTTTAGGACTAAAGTATCCGGTTGCAAGTATTTATATATGGGGTATTCAATACAAAGTGGGCCACCTTAATTTTGCGTGGTCTCAAAAAATGTTCATACATTTTTTTTTAAGTTGCTCATACTGTCAAAAATGTCCACAAATTATTTTAGTTTTTTGAACCTTATATTGCTCACTGAAAATTTAATACTGCTTTCTTTTTTTTAGTTTTACTTCGATTTGCTCTATCCTTAAAACTATTGATTGCACAAAAAAAATGTGTTGCAATGCAAGTTTAGGTATTTGATTGTACTTTATGAAAACATTTTTTTATAGCTGCTACGAATAATTTTCAGTCTTTTTTGGGCAAAATAAAGTAGTAATGTTTTTTTTTGTTGAGAGGGACTATTTCGATTTTTTCCAAAATTTCACCTAAATTTCGTCATTGTATTTACAAGTTACAAAAAATTGGCGCGGCGGTAAATCCATATCTTCACCACTTTTGGTCGAAAAATGTCAAAAGTACTTCAAACAAAAACAGCTCTCTGCATTTTACAGGGGTGAAACTGTCAATAGTTATTATCTAAAGCCTGCATTCCTGTTTTATTTTACTTATTTTTACATTTTTATTTATTTTTATTAGCTGTTTTTATTGGAAGTACTTTTGACATTTTTCGACCAAAATTTGCAAAGATATGGATTTGCCATCACGCCAATTTTTTTTGTAACTTGTAAACATCATAACGGAATTTCTGGAAAATTTTGAAGAAAATCAAAATGGTCCCTCTCAACGAAAAAAAATTGTATTACTTTATTTTGCCCAAAAAATAGTGAAAATTATTCAGAGTGGCGATAAAATAATGGTATTATAATGTACATGCGAAAACCCAAATTTTCATTGCATTTCAACACATTTTTTTCTGTGATGGATGGTTTTAAAGATACAGCGAATATAAGTACAACAAAAAAAAAAAAAACGAAAACACTATTAAATTTTTGGTGAACAATAAGGTTCAAAAATCTAAAATAATTTGTGGAATTTTTGACAGTATAAGCAACTTAAAAAAAAATGTATAAATATTTTTTGAGACCACGCAAAATTAGGTTGGCCCACTTGGTATGGAATACCCATATATTTGTATTATCTTAGTTCGATTGTGTTTTAGCACTAATATTATTTCGTTTGACTACTCGGAGGACCTCCGGTCCAAAATACTTCATTCTATTCGTCCACTTAATTAAATGGTTCGATCATTTAATGGAAAACAGGTTGTTATAATACATTTCTTTTTCTTTTTCACAGATTGGAGTCTGCGTATGGCCGATTCTACAGACGATAAATTTCGTTCTAATACCCGAGCACAACAGAGTAATATACGTTAGTGTGTGCAGTCTAATGTGGACGTCGTTCCTCGCTTACATGAAATCTCTCGAGGCTAAGCGGCTGCAAGACTCGTCAAAAGTAAAGACCGAGACGTTAGTCAAAAACAGTCCACAGTTGCCGCAAAACACGGTAGAAACAAAATCGACGACAATTCTCCAATGATTGGATTTAAAAAAAATTGTACAATTTTACTAGCCAAATTGCCATATACGTTACACACTATATTACTTAAATCGTAAGTAGGATTGATATAATTCGGTACTAAAAATACCACTTGTTGTGTTATTCGTCATGCTTTAGGTATGATCATTTTACGTACCATTCCTAGATGAACAAAATGAAATTTTGAATATAGTTCAAATTTCAAAGACAAAGCGAAAAAGAAAAAAAATATGACTGGCGAGAGCGCACAGCCGATATCAGCTTTCGTGTGGGCCGACAAATTTGAAAGTATTTTCTGACTTATTGTCATCGTCTATACAAACTCTATACGACTATTTTTTACTGCATAGAGAGGGAGAGAAACGTGTTGCAACGAAAGGCTCTTTCTCCGAGATCTCACCGTCTAGGTAATTGAAATTATACAGCGTGTTACGAAGTGTCGACATCTATCTTGTTAGATAATTAATTGGTGTTTTATCTCGACAAGCGAAAAAAGTTATATATAATGCTGTATAGTATTGATCAAGCATCGCCCTGTTACAGTTATTACACAGAAAAGTGATACGTGTTGTTGACAATAAATTAAATACAATCTATACCTTATTTATTTTTCATACCTATCATAATTTTGCGGAATTGAGCAAAAAGGCTAACAGATAGGTAACCGAAAGCAAAACCTCTATCAAGACCAACGTCACCGACCGTAAGGTCTCTAGTACACTGCGTCTCCTAAAAATTGATAGCACCAAATGAGAAAATGTTTGCTGTAAAAGGTGATTCCCAGATAGAAAAATGACGGCACGGCGACGGAACGGTGGCGATACCAATGGTACGATACCCGTTTGACGGCACGTTTTTCTATCTGGGTTTCCATATTAATTTTTGGAGTCGCATGCATATACCAATAAAGAAGAAATATAGTATATATCTTTTCACTAATATAAGAAGCAAATGCTGTCGGTCACACGTTTGGAACTTACCACTCAATAACCCGTTTTGGCTAATTACCATAATCATCTTCGAAACTTTCGTCGATAAGGTATCTTGTGTAAAAAGGATTTTTTTAAACCATTGCCTCTTAGATGAATGAGATCATTTACCGACAGTCGGAGATACGACCGGTAGGCAATGCAGATACCTACTTGATGGAAAGATGATTGGTATTTGCCAAGGGATGCCGCTAAATGTCAACTTATATTAACTTATACGGGACCGACAGCGGTGGATGCGCGGTTGGTGCGCGGCTTCGGTGGTGCCCAGAGTCAAGCTGAATCGTTCGCGGTCAGTACTTGGATGGGTGACCGCCTAGCCGTGCACTACCTGGCGCATTGGAACCGCTGAGCGGGAGGTCGAATTCTGAGGATTGGTGTTCGTACTCGAAGTAACGAATACGAACATCAAGACTCGGTTGGAATGACCGGCTGTATCGGCGCAGGTTTTCTGCAGTTTCCCTGGGTCCTCGTGCAAATGCGATACAGTATGGGGGGTTTGATAGCGGCTGCAGCCGCGTACTTTACAAGAGAGGAATTGGTTAAAAATTTGATGAGAATAGCGGCTAGATGGCTCACAGAAAGCTAAAGCCTTAACAGGGGAATCACCAGGAAAAAAGCTGAAAATTGAAATTTTCATATCGCTTCCTCATAAAAGTTGAAAGTTGAAAGTTGAAAGTTGAACGTTGTAAGTTGAAAGTTGACATTTTTATATCACGTTCTCAAAATGGCCCTTTATTCGCAACGCTCCTTCTATGAGAAAGCATTTACTATATTTGTGGCTTCCTCATAGAGGAAGCTTCGCGAATAAAGGGCCATTTTGAGAACGTGATATAAAAATGTCAACTTTCAACTTACAACGTTCAACTTTCAACTTTCAACTTTCAACTTTTATGAGGAAGCGATATGAAAATTTCAATTTTCAGCTTTTTCAATATCAACGTCGTATTTAACTTTTAAGCAAAACTGCTGGCCGTCTCAGGTTTAGTGCGAAAAAAACCTTGCGCTTTTTATCAAAACGGCTGTCGAATCTGTGCTCGAGGCGAAAAAATACATAGAGTATCATAGAGTATTCATCGGGAAGCAAAGAAATCGCTGTTCGAAAATACGCAAAATCACCCATTTTTGTGATTTTGGCTATATAAATGCCCGATAAACTTTTTCGTTAGTCGCCACTCCGGAAATGTATCCTACGTATTTTTTCACGCTGATCACGAATCTGACACTTTTTTATTCGTAGATTAATATTTAATACGGAAAAATTGCATCTCGAAAAAAAAAAAATTCATGAAATTCAAAAAATTCAAAATGACATAAAATTTACACGGCTCGATCGATTTTCTTGAAATTTTAATGGGATCATCGGGTGATCATATTCCATCTGTGTACGCGTTTTTAGCCCGATAGCTAAAAAATTGCGAGCGCTAGAGCGCGAACAGACATTTTTGAAGAAATTAAAAATGGCATACAAAAAAAACAACTGAACATTTTTGGATGAAATTTTGACCAAACATTGACTACTGATCAGACATGATGTGTGCCAAATTTCAGCTTGATCGGTCAAGGCGTTCTCGAGTTATAGCAGTTTGAATTTTGCACGTCCATTTCACACACACACACACACACACACACACACACACACACACACACACACACACACACACACACACACACACACACACACACACACACACACACACACACACACACACACACACACACACACACACACACACACACACACACACACACACACACACACACACACACACACACACACACACACACACACACACACACACACACACACACACACACACACACACACACACACACACACACACACACACACACACACACACACACACGCACGCACGCACGCACGCACGCACGCACGCACACACGCACACACACACACATACATCCGGACATTTTTTCTAAATGTGATTTTTCGACGTTTTGGAACATTCTGAACATGTTTTCATTAAAATCTCGAATTTTGTTTTTTTGACCAAAACAAAGCTTCCTCTATGAGGAAGCAAAAAAAAAAAAAAAAAAACTTATACGGGAGGTATTGGGAGCGACACGACGCAATTTTTCAGAGGCGCAGATTCTTTTGTTTCTTTTGTTTTTTTTGCGGGTGTGGAAGGAGTTTGATTTAATTATAGTCACATTTTGTGGTGGCTTGTTTCATTTTTAAGTGTGAATTCTTTTTTGATCTCTTGTATTCTGTTAATTGGAATATCTGGGAGCACCGGCTCGGGCCGGAGGCTCGATCCCTTTGTTATCATGTCGCACCAGGCTTGCTTGCCTAGTGATGGCGATGATGCGGACGATATGGAAGTAGATAGGCAGTCGCAAAAAAGAGGTCGAGTTGATGATCCGAGCATTTACGAATCGCTGAGGGATCTTCAACGAGAAGCTAGAGCAAAAAGGGGGAAGAAGGACAAGAAAAAAGATTCGTCTAATGGATCCAGTAGTGGTGTTGCGCATAAACCTTCACAGGGTTCAGAAGATCAGGCAGCTACAGTCGGTAAAGGAGGAAACTCTGTGGTAACAAATACATCGAGGGATGTACGAGCTGCGATGACGTTTTCAGTGAAGCAAAAAGGACCGTTTCTTGTTCACCTAAAAATGACGTCTCGAGAATCGAGAGTGAAACCTTTGGCGATCTTTTCGGTTACTCGTAATCTAACTAACTGTCACGTTCGATACGATCAAATTGACCCTTACGGATTCAACGAGTGGATACTGACTTTTGTTAGTAGAGACGAAGCAAACCGATGTGTTAGCAACGAGTATCTTGGTAAGTGTGGGCTGAGAGCCTTCATTCCTCGATATGCCGCTTCGCGTACGGGAAAAATCGCAGGAGTTCCAACGGATATAGGCATCGAAGAACTTAAGCAAGCTATCGAGGATGGAAACAGAGCATTCGAGGTCAGAAATGTTTGGCGTCTGAAAAACCGTAAATTCGCCGATGGTCGTTCAGAGTGGGTGGAAGGTGAGACGGTGTGCGTGGAATTCGCAGGTCGTATTATTCCGGAGTCACTGTATATCTGGAGAGCTCGAGTCAAGATGTTCCCTTACGTGGAATCGGCGAAAGTCTGCTACAATTGTGGTGGTTTGAAAGGTCACACCAAGAAATTCTGTACTAGTGAAGCGCGCTGCTTGCATTGTGGAGAAAAACGTCATCTGGAGGAAAATCAACGATGCGACCGTCCTGCCAAGTGCATAAACTGTCACGGTGACCACGGTACGTTGGATCGTGAGTGTCCCGAATTGTGTAAAGCTAAAGAGATCAAACGTATTATGGCTTATGACAACGTGCCGTTTCTTACGGCTAGGCGAATGTACGAAGGGAACTCTGTGAATACATGGGTTCCAGAAAGAAACCAAGAGAATTTTCCACCTCTCCCACGTGTGGAGGCGGCGGGTTCTCACGCAGATCGCACTGATTACGGAGGTCAAGTTTACAAAAAATTCAACAACGAAAACGCAAGAGAAAGGAACGTAAATCGTATGCAATGGAGTGACCCGAATAACAACTCGAGGCAACTTAAAAGGCGAGGCGCTAACATTAATATTGAGAAGGTGCTTGAAGAGGACGAGAACATGTCAAGAGAGGTAGAGGAAGCTTTGCGAAAGCTCACGAGCATTCTGGTTTCGGACCCAAAGTCAAGTCTTCTTCTGAAGCAGATTTGGAGAACGATAGATCTTCACAATCAAATTAATAATGGCCAACTCGAAACAACTTAAAATAGTGCAATGGAACGCTCAGAGTATTAGATCTAAGTTACCTATTTTACAGTACAATTCGCTTGACGTTGATTTGTTCTTATTATCTGAAACGTGGCTTAAACCTAATGATAATTTTTATTTAAGAGGATTTGATGTTGTACGGAAGGACCGAATCGATCAGAGAGGCGGGGGTGTTGCCATCTTGGTGAAAAACACGCTTAGATACAAAATTGTCCACAATTTATTTGATTGTCATGGCAAAATCGAAATTTGTTCGTTGGAATTGGAACTGAGGGAAGGTAAATTGTTGGTTGTGTCTTGTTATCGGTCTCCTAGTGGCCCGGACATTGGCAATCGTGAATGGCCTGATTTTTTTTCGCAGTTTCATGGGAAATTCTTAGTGGCAGGGGATTTCAATGCCCATCACTATTTGTGGGGGGACAATCGTGTTTGTGTTTCCGGAAGGTCTATTGTTGATAGCATCGATCCGGGTGATATAACATTATTAAATGAGAACCAAATGACCTTTTTTTCTACAGCTAATCTTTCAGAATCGGCAATAGACCTCGCTTTTGTGGATTGTGGCTCCGCTCTTTCCTATAGGTGGGCGGTAGAAAGTGATTCTTGGGGGAGTGACCATTTCCCGATTTCAATACTCTATGATTGCCAGGCATTACCAGGAACGGTTTACAGAAAGGCAAAAAGATTATACTCGAAAAAGACTAATTGGGTCGGTTTCCGAAAGAACTTGGTAACAAGAATTGCTTCAGATACGTACTTGTGCGATAAAGACCTGGATCCTGCCGTTCGCTACTCTAGTTTTGTTGCGTTAATAGAAGACACGGTCTTAGACTCTACGCCCAATTTTTCTAATCGGCCGCCAGATAGCAGCCAACCTAAAAAGTCCCCTTCTCCTCCATGCCCTTGGTGGAATGAGGCCTGCGATAAGTTAGTACGCCTTAGACGAGCGGCTTTTTTGAAGTTCAGGTGTACGGGACTGCGCGAAGACATGAAAAATTATAAAAGAGCCGATGCTAGAGCGAAATATGGACTTAGGAACATAAAGCGGGATAACTTTCGTCTTTTTTGCGAGGGATTGACCAAGCATACTAACCCTACTTATTTGTGGAGAAAGATTAAGAGTTTTAAAAATAGATTTAATTGTACTGATAATGCCAATGAATATAGAGATGATGAAATGGAAAGTGTAGCAGCGATGATTAGAAAGTTATGTCCTCCTTGGGTTGAGATGCCAACTCCCTCTTTTGATAATCCCGACGGAGATCCATTTCTGGACTTACCGTTTTCTGAGGAAGAATTTAATATCGCTATCTCCAGTGTTAATTCGAAGTCAAGTCCGGGTGTTGATGGAATAGATTATACGATTATTTCGGAGCTTCCGATGGAGGCGAAGACCTTGTTATTAAGTATATACAATGAGTTATTTGCAGCCCAGTTGTTCCCCAATGAATGGCGAAGGTATGGTGTATTTTTTATTCCGAAAGGCGATGGTAAGAAGTTTCGACCTATTTCTCTAGCCTCGTGTTTTTGTAAAGTATTTGAAAAAATGATCAGTTATAGAATTAATTGGTGGATGGAATATTTCAATAAATTACCTTCGTCTCAATTTGGTTTTCGAAAGACTAAATCTTGTATGGATAATATTTCGATTCTTTATTCAGACATACTTAAAGCTTTCAAATGTAATAATACAGTTCCTGCGGTCTTTTTAGATATCGAATCGGCGTATGACAATGTTCTTGCTGACATTATGTTAGATAAGTTAAAACACTTAGGCTTTCCGAGTAATCTGCTGGCTTTCATTTTTAACTTAGTCTCTTCAAGACTTCTTAATTTTAAAATTGGTGATATTGATGAGATGTGTTGGTCTTACAGAGGTCTTCCCCAAGGAAGTGTCCTGAGTCCGATGCTATATGCAATTTATGTAATGGATCTGGAATCCATAATTGATCCGCATTGTAAGATTATTCAATACGCCGACGATGTGGTCGTATATTCGAGTTTGCAATCTTCTCGGGAGGCTATTGGTAAAGTTAGAATATCCTTACTTAGGATCGATACATTTTTGAATCTGTCCGGTTTAACCTTGTCGTCTAGTAAAACTAATTTTGTTGTATTTGAAAGGAAAAATAATAATAATATAATTCGCAACGTTCATAACCATAAAAGCAGAGAGATTCGGTTAAAGGATTCTACTATTCGAGAGTGCAAACGCGTACGCTTCTTAGGTTTGACTCTTACTTCCGATTTAACTTGGGCTTCACAAATTCGATTGATTCAAGAAAAATGTCAAAATCCTCTGAAAATCTCGGGTTGTTTGAGACACACATGGTGGGGGGCGGACCCGACGTTAATGATTAGACTATACTGTGCCTTAATACGTTCACGCATTGAGTATGGTGCGTTCCTGTTTCATGGTCTCTCTCAGTCACAGGTTTCGAAATTGGAGCGGATCCAGTTTAAGGCTCTCCGATTAGCTTTGGGTTATAGAACATCAACCCCGACAAATGTCATTCTTGCGGAAGCGAAACAATGCCCTTTAATGATGCGTTTTCAATATTTGGGAAGAAACTTTATTACCAGAACCTTGACCAACTCTGAACATAAATTGATCCCTTTAATTCAGGAGATTATTGATATGGAAGACAATCCAACTATTCTAAACAGAGAAGGGAGTATTACTCTTTTAAATTGCTTTCGAGACCATGTTAATAAAGCTCATCTTATTATATCTGCACCTAGGCCATTATGTTATAATTATAGTTACGAATCGATAACGTTTCGCCCAGCTGTTTCGTTTAAAGAGGGACAATATGTTCTTGAAGCGGTGAATAGTGACGCCGCTTTTAATAGGATTTTTGAGAACCATTTGGCTGGTTCTACATGTTTTTACACGGATGGATCTAAGTCAGAGAATTGTAATTTTGTAGGACTTGCGGTGGTTAAAGGGGATGATTCGCGTACCTTAAAATTTAGATCCGCTGGCTTTTCGTCTATATTTACGGCAGAGGCGATGGCTATCGCTGAGACGTTGAACTGGATTGAAACTCTGGAGGGTTCAGTTTTTACTATTTTCTCGGATTCAAAGAGCGTTCTATGTGCTTTATCTTCTCCTCCTAAGCTTGATGGAAAATCATATATTGTTCATTTTTTAAAGGATAAATTAAGGAGACTTGATGAGTTGGGAAAAAGAGTTAATCTTTTTTGGATTCTAGCCCACAGAGGCATCAGAGGAAATGAGTTAGCCGATGCCGCAGCTAAAGATGCTCCATTTGTAGGAAGAGATACTGAACTCTGCCTTTCTATAGCGGTCTTCTGCTCGTTGTGGAAGTCCTCTGTTCGAGATGAATTTCATGAATGGTGCATGATGTCGGGTCGCGATAAAGGGAGACGATATTTTGAACTTTTTTATAAACGTGAGTCTCATCCCTGGTTTCACAAATGGGAGCTGAAACGAAAGTGCATTGTCTCGATCAACCGTCTAAGAAGCAATCACAATTCCCTTAGATTCAGTTTAAAACGATTCAATATTGTTCCATCAGCCTTGTGTCCATGCGGCCTAGCCGATGAGACTCCAGATCATATTTTTTGGCAATGTCCGCGCTTTGATGAACCGAGGTCAAAGCTGATTAATTCTTTGCGAGTTCGTTATGGCCTTCTTCCGTACAATATCGATTTCTTCCTTCATGATTTAGAGTTATGTTTTGTCAAAGCTGCTGAAAAGTTCTTGGAGCAGATTGACATCCATATATAACGATAAGTTATATATGGGTTTGATTATATTCCAAAGTGTTTTTTTTTCGTTTTTATTTTTGTTTCGCCGTTTGATTTTGATTTTGATTTTAAACAAGTTATGTGCTTTTCAAACCTCATGTACCTAATTTATCATTCTAGTTTTATAGGTAATTTAATTTTAAGCATTGTATTATATATCTTTAGTCGGTAAGGTTGTGCGGCTGGATGGGCTTAGTTCCCAAGGCCATCTGTTGTATACTTTGTATACTTTTCAATAAAAAAAAAAAAAAAAAAAAAAAACTTATACGGATGTTCAAAAAAATAAGATTCAAATCGTAAAGTAGAACGACAGTAGGTTCTATGATTCCCTTCGATGGCTCGCAAAGGAATTAGGTATCAATAATGATTATTATTATTAAGTATTATTAAGTGCTATTGATTATTGATGATCGATAAATAATCGTCATTTTTAAACGTTAATCATCCGATTCGGAGCGCTAACGCGATGATGACAATGCATAATGTGATTGTATACTAGAAATGTGAAAAGCAAACTGTAATTTTAAAAACCGTAAAATGAGATTGTGTAAACGGTGTTTACCCTTGTCATATCGATCTATTGGGCGTCGGAGGCTGGACAGATTTTCTTCGCACATTAATTCGATATCTTGACATTTTTTGAAAAAAGTGCTGTTTCGCAAAATTTAACATAGGATTTCCTATCCTGAAAATGGTAAATTTTTTAATTTCGGAAAAGGCCCCAGTTTTATGTACTCTGTGTGGAAATAGGTCACCTGAAGCGAAAAGCGGGGACAAAAATTCGATATCTCGAAGAAAAAAATGTCACTATTTTGAAAGTCGAAAAATGAGAAGGGGGTTACCATTATCGACAAAAAAGGTTTTTTTAAAAAAAAAATTTTAGAATTTTTGGCACATTGACATCTCTACCGCTCACAACTCTACCAGAAAACATCTCTCCCCAAACATCTCTACCAGAAAACAAGTCTCCCGGATAATAACTCTACCAAAAAAGATAGCTCTAACCAGGGTTGCGAAAATTATAATGGGCAAACAATCCATCATCGATTTTTCAAAAAATGGATAATGAGATCGTGACCCATTATCCATTGTTTGAAAAATGGGTAATGGGGCTCGCCTCCATTAGGGGAGACCGGGGACAAAAGTAACAAAAATCATTTTTAATATTTTTACCGACAAACCAACAAATCTAACGCTTGGACATCCAATGGCGTATCATTCACTAACCTACTTTTAGGTATGTAGTTACAAATTTTTAAGCTGGAAATAGCACCGCCCCTTCAAATGCAGACGAAATCGAGGGAGAATTTGGGCCGCGGCGGGGTCAATTGTAACGGGTCATTTGTAACCTCCCCCGGCACCCACGAAACACTTCGCCGATCACGATTAAGAAATAGAACGGAGTGCATCAGCACAGAAAAATGAAAGTTTTTTATTGCTCAGGTTATTTATGAACGCTTGTCAACAAAATGTGTTCAGTTTACCTGTTCCGTACACCGATATAGTAAGCATAGCTATAAATGTTAGTTTACAATCGGTTGGTTATAAATTACAAGAGCGTCGTTCGCTGATTGCTTAGAATGTAAGAATAAAATATATAAAATATATTGGTATTGGTATTGTTATTGAAAAAAATTAATTATTGCTGGTACGATTGAGGTGGATCGACTGTTACAATCGACCCCATGCATGATTATTACCAACGTTACTATGGCATTTGTTAATAACAAACCGAAACGGATCGTCTCAACGATCAAAATGTTCAGTAAAAACGTGCCGCTCAACTCTTTGTGTTTGTTTGCACTAATATTTTGTACTGAGTTGCCTAACTGACGCGATCCGCATAGCCGAAAAATCACTTCTGTACTCGCGAATCACATTTGTTTTCGGCGAATTAGTGTTTTTGAAAACTTAGCTATGAGACGATTGCACGGCCATAGCATAAGTTGACGTTGATAATGTTTCTCACTTCATATCCGACACGTCCGATCATGCACAGCGTTGCGCAGCCGCTTGTTACAACTGACCCGTGTTACTTTTGTCCCCGGTCTCCCCAACCCATTTTTCTGAAAAATGGGCGTCCTCCATTATCCATTTCTTCAAAAATGGATAATGGATCTCGCGTCCATTATCTATTTTTCAACAAATGGGTAATGGATCTCGCGTCCTTTATCTATTTTTCAACAAATGGGTAATGGATCTCGCGTTCATTACGTCATTTTTTGAAAAATGGGCAATGGATCTCGCCTCCATTATCCATTATCCCGTTACGTCTCGACGAGCTCTCGGCGAGTTCGCGTTGAGGGAAACGCAACGGCGATCTCTCTTTCGAGTCAAGGCGTTGACCCTATTTTGACGAGGCCTGGAGGATGGCGGAAAGCCTATACGCATAAAACCAGTGGTGTTATTAATCGATATTTTAAAAGTCTTATTTAAAAGTCTTATTAAGTCAATCGAACAAAATCTTGATCAAGGAAAAATATCTCATCTTTCTGGTTATTTATTTTTGACAAGGTTATCATCAATTGAGAAATACAAGCATTCGTCGCCGCCTTCCTGTCAACCCACGAGGCCAGGCAACTCTAAGGGAAGGTTGGCAGCCACTTGTTGCTCCATAATCCTCATTTTCCCAGGTTTATCTTTTGCGTCAAGTTACGAAGTAAGTCTTCTCTCTCTGATATTAACTTTAAGCCCTTTGGATGTAATTCTGACCTTGGTTGCTATCCAACCATGAATAACCTAGAAAATTTCGAAAAGACAAAGCCTCCACGGAAGTTGGAGTCTGCAACCTAGACATGGAGAATTTAAATAAAGAACAAATAAACGGAGTGATTTTTGGATCCCAGAAGTCTCAGGAGCTGGAGTGTGAGTTGGTTAGAAGCAAGAAAAGAAAATGCACGCCGAACTCTTTGGCACCGAAATCTAATAATGATCCGGGTGAAAATCTCCATCCGTCTCCCAACATCACCCCAAATCTTTGAGAGGATCTTGTGAGAAAAAATCCGCAATGGAAAAATCGATACACTGCCAAGAGCGAAGCACCGTTCATAGTCTCAATAACTAGCATTAACAGAAAAGTAACCCGCCCAACGTGAAAACTTCCAGATCCAAAAGGAGATAATAGGGAGAACGCTGTTGGACAATCCATCCCATGGTCATAGGTAAAAAGCTGAGCCAAAAGTGTAAGGACATCGTAGAAATCAAAAGAAAAGGCAGAAACCTGATCGAGGTTACGCTTGCATCCTACCAGGCCGCAAACAACTTGGTCAGTACTCAAAGCAAAACTTTACCTAACTACTGGAGAGCTTACATTCCGGACACCAAGATATCGCGGCTAGGTGTGTGGCACGAAAAGTCGAACCCTCGCTTTCAGAAAAAGAAATTTTTGAGGGTATCGACTGGCTAGAAGACCCAATTCGAACTTTGGGAGTCGAAAGATTTAATGAAGGTTAAGGGGTACCTTCTTCCTTCTTTCCGAACCGCCCTTCTACCAAAAAATCACCTGAGCAGCCCTGTCATCGGTTCGTCCTCGAAGCGCTACCACCAGAGCCGATCGCGTCGATTACGAAACTCGGCTGGCACCCAGAAAATAAATTGTGCGAACGAGGGACGAATTTTGTGGCCATTCGGTACCGTTTGTCTGGACTTGGGAAGATCGCCGTGGCGGTGCCAAAAATTGCGGTTACAATATACATGATATGTTTAAGTATGTAAACCACTACTTAACTCATATCATTTACATTTTCCGATTACTTTTTTCAAGAGATGGTTTAAATTTATATACTATCTGAACTGCAATACACATTTTAAGGACTTGGCGCACCATTTTTACTTTTTTGAAAAAAAGGTATTTTGTATTTGAATATTACACCCTTATTGCGCCACGAAACACCAAAAACCACAATGTCGCGGGACTGTCGGAAAACACATCTGAGCCGTTATTCTCCAATTTGACGGTCATATGCGGTCAAATATACATCGCATAAGATGCTGTCGTATACTCGCGTACATACGCGGGCACGCGTGCACATATTATATCAGTATGACGCCGCGAATCGCCAAAAACCACGATGTCGCGGGACATTGAAAAACACATCTCAGCCGTTATTATTCGATTCGACGGTCATATGTGATCTAATATGCATCAAATAGGGTGCTCGTATAGATTCACACATACAGGGGTGCACGCATAGACATACTATGTCCGCATTACGCCGCGAAACGCCAAAAACCGTCATGTCGCTGGACATTTTCTCCAATGTTGAGGGCAAATATTTTTGCATTGGCACATTCGGCAGCGGTCTGCCACCCGTATTCGACGTTCCCCAGACGGACGCTTTCCGAAAATGCAAAAAAAGTGGTGGTCAGAAAAAAGATGAACATTATTATATATAATTTTTCTGAATACGTATGAATTTTTTCAGATTTTTATATTCACTTTAAATTTTCGGACTTTCTACACTTTTCCCAAATAAAAAAAAATCAAAGTGAATTTAAGGTTCCTTAAGGTACCCTAGCGGATTCGAGCAACCGAACGGTTCGGTTACTGTCTGTCTTCTAGCAATCGAAATGTATCTGAAAAGCAACCGTCGTTCTTTGGAAATGGGTTGCTTTTCGGTTGCTTTTAATTTTTGTTCGTTTTTGCTTCCTCATAGAGGAAGCTTTGTTTTGGTCGAAAAAAAAATTTTCGAGATTTTAATGAAAACATGTTCAGAATGTTCCAAAACATCGAAAAATTATATTTAGAAAAAATGTCCGGATGTACGTGTGTGTGTATGTGTGAAACGGACGTGAAAACTTTAAACCGGTATAACTCCGACCGATCGAGCTGAAATTTCACACACAGTAAGTTTGGTTAATAGTCAATGTTCGTGCAAAATTTCATCCAAAGATGTTCAGTTTTTTTTTCGTACGCCATTTTTAATTTCTTCAAAAATGTCTGTTCGCGGTCTAGTGCAATTTTTTAGCTGTCGGGCTAAAAACGCATACACAGATGAAATATGATCACCCGACGATCCCATTAAAATTTCAAGAAAATCGATTTAAATGTTTAAATTTTATGCCATTTTGAATTTTTCGAATTTTTTGAAAAATGTGTACTTTACTTTAGATGCAATTTTCCTCACTAAATATCCATTTATAAATAAAAGAAGTGTCAGATTCATGATCAGCGCGAAAAAATACATAGAATACAATCCCGGAGTGATGACTAACGAAAAAGTTTATCGGACATTTATGTAGCCAAAATTACAAAAATAGGTGATTTTGCGTATTTTCAAACAGCGAATTCTTTGCTTCCCGATGGATACTCTATGATACTGTATGTATTTTTTCGCCTCGAGTACAGATTCGACAGCCGTATTTACCAAAAGCGCAAGGTTTTACTTAAAAGTTAAATACGACGTTGATATCGAAAAAGCTGAAAATTGAAATTTTCATATCGCTTCCTCATAAAAGTTGAAAGTTGAGAGTTGAAGGTTAAGAGTTGAAAGTTGACATTTTTATATCACTTTCTCATAATGGCTCTTTATTTGCAAAGCTTCCTCTATGAGGAAGCCACAAATATAGTAAATGCCTTCTCATAGAAGGAGCTTTGCGAATAAAGGGCCATTATGAGAAAGTGACATAAAAATTTTTACCTTCAACATTCAACCTTCAACTTACAACTTTCAATTTTCAACTCTCAACTTTCAACTTTCAACTTTTATGAGGAAGCGATATGAAAAATTTTATTTTTAGCTTTTTTCTTTTTGCTTCCACAGCAAGGGTAGCTTTTTTCCCTGGACATTTTTTTCGAGATTTTCATCTCGAAATGCTGATACCAGTCTAAAACGTGGAGACGAGTGATATACATGAAATGTCAGCTGATCGTATCTTATCGACGCGCTAGCGGCCGTAAATTTGGTCTTAAACAAGTATTAAGAGTATGTGAAACACGTTCTCAGCGTGTTTCTGTCATTCCACCGAGAGCGCCACTGATGCTATTTCTCTCGTGCTCCATAATGTTTCATATGCTCTTAAGGTGAAGTGAAAGTCACGTGATGGAGCCAGGAGCGTGAAAGAGATACCGCCATTGGTCTCACGGTGGAGCGAGGGGGAGCGACAGAGAACTTGTTTCACTTCACCTTAAGGTAAATTTAGAATGACACCGTAAAACCATTCAAAATTTATGGTATTTCGAATTTTTTTTTCAAAAATATCAGTTTTTGCACTGATTACCACAATTTTGCTTTCTCAGGGAGAAAGCTTTTTCAAGGATGTTTCCCTCATACATTCCAACCAAAAGTTTACCTCGATGCAAATTTTAGTACCTCGCGATATGCAAAAAATTTGAAAAAAATCTGCCTTAGTAAAGATGTCAAGATCTATGATTTTGCATAACAGTAATGCCAAAAAGTTATTAACAAATGATTTATAAAAAATTGTTTTCTAAAAAATTAGAATTTGTAAATGTTCCTTGCTTTTTTAGAATTAATAATATAAATACATTTGAACTTTGTCAGAATTTTCTACATTCCAAATTTTTTTTCTCGAAAATTTGAAAAATCGATGTAAAAGCACGAATTTTGGATATATTTCCGTGTCACGATTCCACAATACCCACAAAAATTTTCGAGGTGAATGCGTCACCAGTTTCGTAGTTATGGCGTTAACAAAAAATTCAAACAAATTCAAAAATACAAAAAAAATTCTAAAAGGAAGCCGAAAAATTACAGATTTCGATTGTTGTCAAATCCTGATGGATAACAATGTGTCATTGGTGTAATAGAAAACAGGACAATAGGAATGCTTACAATTGACGAGTTAACATCGGTAACTTATTTTTTAAACTCTTTATTCGTTGTTATATACCATTACAGTTATATAGATATGTATGCCAATACAGTTATATCGTTATGATACATAATATCTGTAAAGTAATTTTACTACAATGTGCCGGGGTTTATGAGTTCTCATCTGTACAATGCAGTAATGTAGTGAACGACTAGTCGGTTTCCCAAACATTTGAGAGTCTGAGCGCATAAATGGCAATTGGTGTTTCGATGACCATGACCGGCTCGCATGTATTGCCAACTGTAGGCACAAAAACGAGATTGTTCACATTTCGACGGATCTTTTGTAAGTGCCGTGCTCCGTGAGCATTCTCGATACACTCAAACACATTGATTACGAAGGCACTCATTTCCTCCCCATTGATCTTGCTAAATGTGACCATTTTAACAACCTCTCCGTAATTTTGTTGAGGTGCATAATATACGTTCAAATTACAAAATCGAGTTTTCACCTTGATTCCTCGACATCTATATTCAATACCATTAATTTTAGCTAGCTCATAGCTCAATAGGGATTCGCGACTAAGCGCCGTGAAACCTGCATTATGAATTGCATTTTCGACTATCTTGTGAAGTTTCTGGGTCGTTCATGATGCTAACGATAAATCGATTCATGATATGTCGTGTCGCTATTTCTAGAGTCCACGATTTCGCGCTGGTTACAGAATCTGAAATTTTTTTGTTCCATGATTCAAACCCAAATGCATTATTGGCCCACAGTGGTCCCCAATTCTGTACGGCGGCATTTGCCGCAACTGATCGACCTTAAACGTCATTGCTTGCAAACCGTACGTTGATTGGAAGTTATGAACAAAGCGGTTGAGTAGCAATCGCGTTTCTTCAAAATCCGGAATACAAATGGAGTCTGTGTTTAATGTATAAGCTGCTCAAACAATAATATCACGAGTTTGAAATCCTCTTGTGGAATGAGTCCTTCCAAACATGGTATGGCATAGTAGAGGATCCAATTTCGCCACTCTGACGCTTTCCATCTACACATGTCTTGAACTACTCTCGGTTTTCTGGCAATTTTGTTTGGCGGTCAAATATTCAACAATCGTGTATTTATAGCTTTCAAATTGTCTGGTTTACCTGCATATCAATCCATGTCGGCCGGACAAAACAGTAGCATCGTCATGATCTGTTTGGTAATCGTCATGATCTGTTTGGTCCCAAGTACAGGTTATGCATACTTTCTACAATTGGACCAAGCGCGAGGTCGAACTCGGGAAGCAGCGAGATTGCCGAATGACCACATACACCGTGTACCGAACGACTATGTACACCGTATACCATCGATTCCTTGGTTCGCAGCGCTTCCGCCATATCTCTACGGATCTCAGAGTCGGTACGACAAACGAGTGGTTCATTTTCAACTACCGGATATTTTCGTTGGAACCCTGCTCCTGGTACAGATGTTCCTGTGTCGTAACAGAACGTACATCCATACTGTCCATTAAACTGTTTCATGTTTAATATTGGACGTCTTGCCATCGAGTCTATTGAACAAACAACCACCGCAAATCTGCTCGTCACTTTTTTTTTCAAAACCGTCAGGCGCCTATTGTACTCCATTTTCGTACAGTGACTCTAACTCTGTGACGATTGGCATAAGAAGAGTATTCAACGATGGATGCTCACTATCTACCCACACGCCAGCGAGTAACATGTAGCGTGTACGCACTTGTGGCGGCAGCTCATTAATCTGTAATAATACCACCCACGCACTAGCATTGGACGAATTCGTAACACTCAATCCATCTGCATTCAATGTAAATGAATAATTATGTGGATCGTCCAAAAAGTGTCCCGGCTTGCAGAGTTCCTGGTATTCTTCACCATCATATATATCTTCGACAGCGTCAACATTTTTCTTTCTTCTCGTATATCTGTATTTCAGTAATTCAGCTATGCCGGGGACCGTAGTGAACAGTTCTCGAAGCTGAGCTGTGAGATTCAACTGAATAAAATACGCGAGATCTTCGTTTCCTGTTGTTGGACCACATTTTTTGCACGCGCATATTTCGGACACGCTTTTGTTTATTTCAACCACAATCTTGCAGTCCCGACAGTACAAATGCCGCGTCATAATCATTTCATCATCTCTGGAGAATGAAGCCCACATACCGTTTTTTGACGTCGGCAATGTTTTGTTCACAGTGATATTATTTATGATCTTCATAATTGTCAAGACTGCGTCATAGGTGAGATGATATCGCATTGATGCCGCAGTGACCAATGTTAGTGCTTGGTGCACCTTAACATTCGGCTTCATGATTAAATTTGCATTCTATTCCTTCGTTTTGTGGATTGAGAATGACATCGGTTCTTTCGTATCTTTCGAATTGCCAGAGGTTACAATTTCTTCTGTATCACTCTCGCTATCATCACGATCGTTTTCGAGTTGTTGCAACTTATCGTCGTAGAGGTCGGACCCTTCGCCGCCGAATACACGCTCCAGATTGTACTCGGATGCCTTGCTATAATTATTATAATCATTGCTGGAAGTACTTGCAAGATCTTGACGCCGAAAATCAGCATTTTTCGATACTTCGTCAATCAATATTCTTCCATCGTCGTGAAGGGTATTCGTGAATCGCATATCAGAAGTCGATAAAAGGTCACCTTCATGCTCTTTACAAATGTCAGTAGGAACATGATCATTGTTAGAATCCTGTTGGCTCCCCGACGAATTACCTGGGATGCTACCTTCGTTGCGGGATGCTGGCCGATACGTCAAAATCTTTATAATTGAAGCTGGTATTTCTTTAAACGAGAAGTAGACCTGCAACAGCAGACAGTATCAAATATCAGGTAAAAAATGCGGATAAATATATTTTTTATTATCTGCATTATATTGTGTAGAATCAAAGTACTTGGTGTCGAGACACCTTCGTGTCGTTTGACATTGTACGTACAAGTCGTCCACTCGAATCCATGCGAAGATTGAGGCAAGCAGGGTCATTTGGAAACATTTTCTTGTATTGATTTTTCAATCTCCGCTTTCGTTGATTGACCATACTTTTTGATTCCTGTTCATTCTCTTCAAATGGCCTCTGGCGCTTCGATGGTCCTTTTGGTAAGTATGAGTTCATATACTCTCACAACTCCGTGGCATTACCTTAATACCCATAATATTTGTACGAAAGCTGTACATAACAGATTTTCCAAATAACGAACAGAGTTTTGAACGTTTCTGTAAGATAGTATGATAAATTCTAGGACAAAAATACCACATTTAAACAAAAAATTAAAGAATCCAGCTTTTTTGTTATTTTTTTAATAAGAATCGTATGTCATTAGGGCAACTCAAAGAAACAGGTAGGTAAAAAAATTAAAAGAATTCATCATCTAGATATACGTGAATCAATTATGAAGTCACAAGCAATAAAGTATTGTGAAGAATTTGCCATATATTGGTGGAGTTCAACGCGAATTTTCGGTGAATAAATTTGTTTAATATTGTGCTTTTGTTTACTTCCGAATCGCTCTACTGTTATCGAGTGATACTCCAATTTCTCTTCAACTTTTCGTTCGAGCACCATTTCTTTGTAGCCAAGATAATTTTTCACACGACACATGTACCATCGGACTCGAAACGAGCAATGCAGAATTTATTTTCTTCCACCATTTTCGCTCATCATTGATATCTAAAAAACAAAAATCAAAACACCACAATAATAAATCATAATTGCAGAATGAATTTCGAACCAGTTTCCAGACAAAAATATCAATACATTATTTTTTTTTTTGTAATTGTAGAACGGAAAAAGAAATATCTTTTGAAGTACTGAAAAATGTTTCAATGCTACACAATATTCAATGTTTTTTGAATTAGTGATATTTTTTTAAATCGTAATATGTGAAGATTATTTATTGTAATGACTCATTAAAATTGGATATGTATATACGAACCTCATTAAATTACGGTTTTGTCATATGCTTTCTAAGCTTCACAATGTAAAGGCCGCGTGTAAGATAGATACGATCGAACCTGAATCCTCTTCGAAGTAACGAACAGAGTATAACCTATGCGTTATTTCATCTACTGGGTTTTGCGATCGTTCACACACGTGCACTTGCATATACGTTAGTTTAAAAGATGAATGGATTGAATTTTTGTTGTAGCCCGGGAAAAAATGATCATATCTGATCATACATGTCCATATCTGTATCAAATATGGATCAGATCGGATCATATATGTCCATATCTGTATCCGATATGGATCTGATCGGATCATATATGTCCATATCTGTAACAGATATGAATCTGATCGGATAATATATGATCACTAGCAGGATGTTGTGGCTCGCGCGCTTCGCGCGCTCGCAGTTCAAGTGCGTTCAATTTTATAATTTGTATTTTTTTTTTATTGAAGAATGGCAGTAGTTTGCAAATTAATGATGCTGATGATAATGTTAGTTAATGATTTTGCGAAATATTTTTACGGTAAATCGTAACGCAATATTAACAAAATAAAAATTAAAAAACGTGTGTGTTCCTACAAAAATTTTAGCCACTCCTGGACTTTAGCCACTCCGGGACTTTAGCCACGCCGGGACTTTAGCCACTCCGGGACTTTAGCCACTCCGGGACTTTAGCCACTCCGGGACTTTAGCCACTCCGGGACTTTAGCCACTCCGGGACCTTAGCCACTCCGGGACTTTAGCCACTCCAGGACTTTAGCCACTCTGGGACTTTAGCCACTCCAGGACTTTAGCCACTCCGGGACTTTAACCACTCAGGTAGATTAATAATAGGGACGTGAAATTGGCTACTAATAGGGATGTGAAGTTGGCTACTAATAGGTACGTGAAATTGGCTGATAATAGGGGCGTGAAGACGACTGATAATAGTGGCGTGAAGTTGGCTGCTAATAGGGATGTGAAGTTAGCTGATAATAGGGGTGTGAAGTTGGCTGATGATAGGGGTGTGAAGTTGGCTACTAATGGGGATGTGAAGTTGGCTACTAATGGGGGTGTGAAGTTGGCTACTAAATGGGGGGTGGGACAAACAAACAAACAAACAAACAAATCCACAGTTTTCCAAAATATATATTAGATATACAATCAGATATGAATTCATATCTGATCATATCTGATCATATCTGAACATAACTACTCATGCACGATCATCTCCGGACACGTTTTGCCGATGTAAAATCATATCTGATCATATCGGATCACATATTAATCATATCTGATCATATCTAATCATATGTTAATCATGTCCGATCATATCTGATCAGATCTATCTGATCATATCTGATCAGATCGATCCAAGTATGGTCAGATATGTTTATAAAAAACGGATGTTTATAAAAACAGTCTCTTAACAAAAAAAATTCTTCCAAAAAGACGTTTATCAAAACAATTAAAAAAATATGTGTTGTGACGTGATTTTTCGATCACCGTCACAAAAATACTACTAATTAGTATTTTTCGGATACGGCTATCGATTTAGTTCGTTATAGTTCCCGACTTACTGCTCTCCAGTTGTTTACGGTACAGTCCAGCTCTCGTTTCGGTAAGGTTCGTGAGGTTTCGCGATACCGTTTAGTATTTTATTGAGATAAGCTTGGAGTTACGCTTAAAGATTTAGTTTAGGTCGGGATTGTCGAATCTATTCGGTGGCGGGAATCTCGACGTACAGAGAAGCGCGAATAGAGGAGAGCCCGACGAGATTTCGTCGCGAATACGTCGAAGTCCGGTGCAAACCCGGCGCTCTGTTTAGATGATAATGCAGAACAGGCGGAGGTATGGTTTAGTTCCGGGCAAGGGTGGGACCCCTTGTGCTGTGTTTTGTTAAGAGAAGAGAGCCTTGTTTTCACGTCCTGAATTAAGAGTAGCGATCGTGAAGAATCTCGAAGTTACCGCGTTATAGTTTCGGCTCCCGTTTGTATGACGTATCGAGATAGTTTGAGAGGGCAGTAGTTACAGGTAAAGGATCCCGAAATAATAATAACGCCTCGTTAGAATATTTTCGTAGGCTTATCAGTCTTCGGAAAGCGACCCTAGAGGCAACTCGGGTCTCTCTCGCGCTCCCGCTACCGTTGGCTTCGGCTTATTGTTCTCGCGCTCGAGTCTACCGTGTGATCATGTGTTTCGCTCGCGTCACCGTAGATCCCGGTATCGTTTAGTGCTCTCGTTCTCGTTCAGTCTTGTGTTCGATTCGTGAGTTTTCGCGTGTGGTATCCTCGATAGAATTTCGAAGGGAATTCTTTTCGAGTCGATTCTTCGATTAAGGTGTTAGAGTTAACGCTCTTGAAGTGAAGTTTACGTGTTAAAGTTCTCGTGGCATCGTTAGATGTAGATCCCGCCAATTAAAGGAAAATCTACGCAATTCCGGTGAGTTTCCCGGTTTTTATTAAATTATCGATCGCGTATAGATTTCGTTCCCGCTTCGCTCGCCTCGATCTTCCGATCGGCTCAGCGCTCTCGGTGTACTATCGTGCGTTCCCGTGACTTATGTTCAATAATTGGTGGTTCCCGTAATTTTAAGATTTTGATTTCTGGATCTCGCTCGCTATTCTATCGACCTCGGAGCGCCACCCTTCTACCATAACCTGCATCCTGAGCGACCGTGCATTTCCGCAACCGTTCGCTCTCGCGAATGCATCGACGTTAGTTCTCGTTACCGTTAAGTTCCCGTTTTGTTGTTTTTTGTCTTGTCCTTGCGTACGTCGGCCGAATCCCACTGACCTCCAGTTTAACCTGGTTTGGTGGTACCGGCGATACAAAAATCAACCCTAGGGAGGTTGGTCGTCCCACCGGCCTCCAGATTAGTCCGGTTGTTAATAGCGGCGAAACAAAAATTAACTGGCGCCCACCGGGACGTCGATGCATCCGTGAGGGTGGACGGCCGAAAGTAACGTCAATTTCGGTTCCGCGTTTTGTGCTCCCTTTCGGTTTGAGCTTAGAGTTCGTTTGTTTGGTTTTTTTTTGAGTTCTGTTTTCGCGTTATCGTATAAAAGAAAAATACATCACAGTGTATCAAAATCTCAACAAAAAAAATCAAATCAAATCAGCCAAGTAGAAGTACATACAAAAAAATGCTTAAAAAAGATGTTTATCAAAACAACGTAAAAAAATACAAGATGCAAAAAATCTTGACAAAAAAAACTTGGCGTGCCAGTTTTTTTTTTCCAATAGCTGTCGTACATGGTTCAAATAATCGAGGGAGAAGGAAAGTAACTGCAATAACTGCAGTAACTGTAATTGTTAAAAAAAAAAAAACTGGCACGCCCAGTCTTTTTTTCGTCCAGATTTTTTGCATCTTGTATTTTTTTTAGATTGTTTTGATAAACATCTTTTTTGAAGCGTTTTTTTGTATGTACTACTACTTGGCTGGTTTGTTTTGATTTTTTTCAATTTTTTAATTTTTAGATTTTCATACATATATTTTTTTATTGTTTTGATAAACGTCTTTTTGGAAGAATTTTTTTGTTAAAACTGTTTTGATAAACATCCGTTTTGGCAGATTTTTTTATTTTTAAGAGGTTTTTTTGATAAACATGTAAAGAAAATATATTTCTTTGAACTCTCGCGGTAAAGCAGGGGCCGCTGTACCCGGTAGAAAAGAAAGTATGACGGGAGAAGCACACGTGTGAAAATAAAATCCGAAAAGAGAAATTTATTAGTGATACAAAATCAAACATAGGAAGGGAAGACTTATCAGGCTAAACAGGAAACATAAAATGTCGTTTCTTTGTTTACAGGTAGGAGTTGTTATTTAGAGAATAATGTGTTCATAGGAAATAAATAAAAAACTTTGTTTACAGAGCAACGCGGTTCAGTTTCCTTAACCTGAAAACCTTAACTCCAGAGAAAAGAGAAGTACCATTATAAACATATTTTCTGAACGAGAATACAAATTGTAAGTACTTGGCGTACCTTTTTACTTTTTTGTAAAAAAAAGTATTTTTTGCTTTTCTCTATAAGGCAAACCCAGTATCGCAATGAGACCCGGAAACCGCAGTATGCGTATTTTTACTCCCTCGAAGCTAGTTTTCTATGAAACCTAATGTAAAAATATCTCCATACATAGCATAGGAGCGATCTAGTATAAAAAGCGTACGCGCTACGCTCAATTCAGTTATTCTTACCAACATCACCGAGCTGCTACATAATCTACGAGACTCCGAAGAGCGAGCAAAGCTCTGTAGAACGAAACTCTGTTCGATAGCCCTGCGAGGCTAAGTCTTTGGAAATCAATATAGTCTTGTCGATTGTAGTACGAGAATCTGTACATCACCTGGCTTCGACGAAATAAAATATAATTTCCGTGAGTACTAAACAGAATCATCTAGTCTACATTTGTTCTGCATGCTCTACTACGTGCGAAAGGCTAAGAAGTCTCAAGTATCCTCTCAACGCATCGTGCATATCCAAGACAGTGTTAGGCGAAATCTCCGTCCCTGATGTAAAGGGCCAACGCCTTGACTCTTGTTGTTGTTCTTCTTCTTTTTCAATTTGCCTGGGCCCAGGGTGGAGTGGGCGAGCCAGGCTGGCCTCTGGCGGAGCCGTGCCAGCCAATGTTCACGATGATTTCATAGATTGGTATAAGGGCGATAGATGGCGCTCAGACCTCTTCATGAGGATCAGTCTTGATTCTTTTTTTTTTTTTGCAAGGATAGTAATCCTTTTTTATTTTATAGTCAACTTGTTTTTGTGTTACTTCTTATTAGGGTTTTTAATTATTTTTTTTACTTTTTCATCCTCAGACCCTATGCGGGTTCTTTATTCTCCCCTCTTTTTGAGTTATCGACTTAATTACTGAATTTGCGTCAGGTTCGCTTAAAACAGAAATCAAACTATCTTGTAAATAATATTGTATGTAAAATAAAATATAAATACTGGGGCTTTTGACTAGGTGGCTGTTATAGCTCTGTCAGGTAACCAATTTTTTAAAATTTTATATATATTATATAATATCACAGGCGCGGGTAATAGTCTTTTCTCTCAGTTTCTACTCTCTATTACACTTTTCTACTTATCTTGTCTACGTGTTTTTGTAGACAAGTTAACAAAAATCTTTTATGTCTATAGCAAATTTTACGATTAGATTCAGAACATCCTCCGAGGTGGAGAAGGAGAGACTTCTTATTTCGTAAGGAGGAAGCTGCTGGAGGCGCATTAGTTTTATTTGCAGGATGTTAGATTGCGTACTGGTTTTTTTGCAATTCCAGAAAATGTGTTTGAGGTCTTGAACATCCTGGCCGCAAGGGCAGCTTGCATCGTCCGAGTGTCATATGCGGTGCAAGTAGCTTTCGACTCCAATATATCCGGATCTAATTCTATTAATTAAGCAGATTGCGTTTCTTGAAAGACGCGTGTTAACAAACCAAGGGCTTTTGTCACTTGCAGGGCGTAAGGAACCGTAGATAATACCTTTTGATCTAAAGAACGACTCTAGTAATTCCTTCCCCACTTTGCGAAAATCTGAGAGGAAGAAGCGCGCGAGGGTGCGTGGCAAGACATGAAACTTGAGTAGGGTACCAGCAATGTTTGCGTTTGTCGCAAGATCGTCAGCAATCTCGTTCCCAGCTATCCCCTTATGTGAGGGACACCACAGGAAAACGATTTTTCTACCTCCCGAAGTGATTCGACTGTAGAGAGATTTTATTTCCCTGATGTAAGGGTGGACCTTTGCACTTATGTCCGAGGAATCTAGGGCTTTTAAAACACTGATTGAATCAGAGCAAATTAGAATATTCTTACTTGTTAATTTGTACTTTATGTGTTTAAGTCCCATTATTATCGCATTGGCCTCCGTTTCGAAAATACTCGCCACGGTATAATTTTGAATTGTTTTTTCATTTTTAACATTGGAATATAGAAGGCGAAACCGACATCTTGTTCGTTCTTTTTCTTAGAGCCGTCAGTGTACATTTGAATCCAACCTCTCCAGAGAGTGTTTATTGAGTCGAGAAATTGACGGTTAAAATCGCGAGGATTTTTCTTTAAAATGTCTCTACCAATCTCCAAATTGGGAGCAATCGCAAGTAGTTGTGGCCTGAGAGGGTAAGTGTAACAAGGAACATTCTCGTGTCTCCAAAGCTTAGGTAAGTTTGGTAAAGATAAGTTAATTCTTTCCCAAATCAAAAACAGAAAAGACTTACAGTATTCCGGCGGATTTTTTTCTTTTTTATGAGTATATCTAAGAGTTTAACCGCATGGATGTATAATCGGCTCTAGTTCGTATGGATGGTTCTTTAGAGATGTCTTTAAGGATATTAATAAGGGTAGATCTAAAGCATCCCAGGATAAGTCTAAGTGCTGCAGATTGACATCTTTCAAGTTCCAGGAGAGAAGTTTTGCAGGCTGTATGTGTAAAGATGTGCGCCCATTCAAGTCTCGAACGAATTAAGCCACGATAGACATTCATAAGTGTGCCCGAATGGGCACCCCACGATTTATGTGCTAAGACTTTTAAAATGTTGATGCCTTGTAAGGTTTTATTTTTTATTTCTCCTATCATAGCGTTCCAGTTAAGCTTTGAATCCAACAAAACCCCTAAAAATTTAACCACTTGCGATCTTCGGATGAGTGAATCCGTTAGCTTGACTTGTACGATTTGCGGAATTTTCGTACTTCTCGTAAAGGGCATAGATTTGGTTTTAGTGGTTGAGATTATCAAGCCTAATTTTGAAATCCACGAAATCAAGTTCTCTACTCCCCGCTCTGGTTCGACTATGCAGGTTTGAAAGTCTTTTCCTCTGCAATATATGACCAAGTCGTAAGCGTATTAAAGAGTGCTGCAATTTTCTCCTACGTTTCTATTTATCTCTCGAAGGTATATATTAAAGAGGTAAATATATGGGGCTTAACACCGAGCCTTGAGGGAGGCCTTTCACGATTGTCCTGTTTGCCACCATTTCTCCGTCCACATAAAAATTAGCTTCTCGATGGTGAATCAAATTTGCTATTACTTTAATTATGTTAGAAGGAATCCTTAGCTTACACATATTTGAAATTATAATATTTGGGAGAACGTTGTCATAAGCGCCTTCCAAATCAAGGAACAAGGCAGCACCGTGCTCCTTTCGTGCAAAAGCATTATAGATGTCGGTTGTAAAAATAGCTACGTTATCCGTGCAAGATGTAGATTTCCTAAAACCGAATTGCGATTTCGGGATGACATAATCAGTCTCCAAAAGATAATCCAGTCTGTTCTTAATTATTCTTTCAAATAACTTTAAATGACACGGTGATAGCGAGATAGGTCTGAAACCTTTGTTTGACTTAGGAATTAAGCAAATATCATATTCTAGCCATTCCGAGGGAATGTACGCAATTTCCAAGGTTTTATTGAAATAATCAACTCAGAACTGGACGATTTTTTGAGGATAGGCCTTCATGGCGTTATTCATTATTAGATCGCTCCCTGCCTCTGAATCCGGTTTCAGATTCTTAATTAAAGAATTAAATTTATCTACGGAGCATTTGAACCAGATGTGGTTAGATAAATTTTTATTTTGGAGTCTTATTTGAGGAACGTTAATTGGAGCTATTTGTGATTGATTGCCTGCAAGAGATAGTTTATTAATTGCTTCCTCAATTAATGCCTGATTTTTCTTGCCTCCTGGTCGCCCTATGATTGGGTTGAAGTTGCCGTTGAATGCTTTAATCTTGTGCCATACTGTCTTAACTGGCATATCCTGATCTATTTTGCCTGTGAAGTTAATAAAAGATTTCCTTTTTTCTTCTTTAAAGGTACTTTTTGCTTTTATGTCTGCCTGGTCCCACCGGTTAATATTTTCTACATTGTACAAAGATTTACAAGCTTTGAAAGCTCTTTTATGTTCGTCTAAAGCTTCCCCGCCCTTTCACTCCACCATAGCTTTGGAGTCGTACTTTTCGTGATCCTCATAGAAGAATCTTTTAATTTAGCTCCGCAGTCTGTGAAGGTCGATTTAACTATCTCACATAAGGATGAGTAGAAATCCGTGGTCAAGTCCGAAACCGGCTCAAGGTTATTTCCTTTTCCCTGAAGCTTTTCGGAAAAGAGCACCCAGTCTACTTTTTTTGTATTAAAGGCCGGTCTAACAGATCTTAGTTCCGGAACAAAACCTTGGATAATTACCTCCAGAGCCACATGATCGCTTCCGTGACAATCGTCCGTGGAGCTCCAAGAGCAAGAAGCAGCTATCCTGGCACTTATGAAAGATAAATGACTTGCGGATTGCCCTGCATTTGGGCAGAAATGCGTTTTCGAGCCGTCGTTTAACACGAAGAGATCCACATTTTTAATGGCTCTATGAAGAGTTCGACCTGCAGTATTGAAATGATCACAGCCCCACGATTGAGATTGGGCATTAAAGTCCCCGCCTATAAATATTTCGTTGTTCGTTAGGTTAAGACAGTAATTGAAGAAAGAGTTCCAGAGATGTATTCTCGATTGCGCCGACGGTTTCCTGTAAGCGCTAATTACCGTTAGCTTTTTCCCTCCTAACATATTGATTTCAATCGCAACCGCCTCTAAATCTTTGCTATTCCAAGGCGTTTTATCTAGGAATAATATTTGGTATTTTAAGCCTTACCTAATTGCAATAGCAACTCCACCACCGACCTCTTCGTCTGGTCTATCACATCTTATGAGGTCAAATCCTGGAAAATTGATGTGCGTTTTTGACTTCAACCAGGTTTCCGACAGGACTAAGACATCTCTATAATCAATTAAAGCTGGCATTTCGTGGGATTTCCCTGCTAAGCTGCGACAATTCCATTGTAATATATTAAGTGATCCAGCCATTCACAGTATACGAAATGAACAACTAATTAACCCAGTAAAATTCGCGAAGATGAGAGGATAAAGCGAAAGCTCACATCCCGTTGTGTCTTAAACAAGAGGGCCGTCTGATGTCTGAGACGTAGAATGGCTTTCTTGGATTTCTAGAGAACGATCATTCATGGGCGAGTCCTCGTCTGAGATACTCTCCATCATGTTGTTTTGTAGGTCCACAAGTGACGTGTTTTCTCTACAGGAGGAACTGGCTACTGCTGATGCTGAGGGCACCGCGGCAGGTGTTGAATCACTAATAGTGTCAACGCCTGTTTGAAGTGCGCTCTGGGACTCTGATGGGGTTTCTAGTGGGTTTGGGTCCACGAGAGCTTGATCACCCCTGTCAGAAATCGGTTGAGGGCCTTCACGCACCGAGCTATGAGTTGATTTGGGTTGGGAAGTCGGTGAGAAAAAAGCTTTTTTCTCTCGGATTGGGATATTGCCGGACACCACTCCCGTTTCCTCATCCGAGCTTATCGACAGCTCAATCTGGGGCTGAGAATCGTCTTCCTTTCGGATCTTCCTTCTTGACTTAAGCGCCTTTTTGTGATAGCGGTTGGGACGTCTTGATCCAGCAGCGGTCTCCTGAGGGGGGGATGGGACCGAAGGCTCGTTCTCTCCCTCCCTCCGGGAGAAGCTCGCCTGCAGCCATTCATTAAGCTGTGGAGTCAGAAGGGCCTCCGCCTGACAGTGAAGCCAAGTCTTGTAAGTGGTATGGATTTTGTTAACGTGGATCACATTAACTGCTTCGGCTCTTGTTGGCGATTGCTGGTAAAGCGAGTTGTTGGAGTGACATGCGCGGACAGTGCGCAGGTCTACTCAAGACGAAAAATAGCCTTCGTAAAGGCACGACTGTACTACCGTGGTAGCGGCCATTTTTGTTTTTCACATTCTTCACTTCCGTTCCACATGCGCTTACGTTCGCCACGGTGTGTAAGGATAAGAATAAAACCTTCTTAGTTTCTCGAATCCAACCGGAATATTATTTTCCACACTGCCATTGTGCTCCGAAATAAGCAAAACAACGTAATCACTTTCGCGTGATTGAAAATCGCGTGTATCCAAAAAGGTTAGCTAGCCTCGTGCAAAAGTGCAAAATGACCACGACGGACAGTAAACTCACGAAAGTCGAGAAACTCTCGGGAGTTGAGAACTGGAGCATGTGGAAGTTCGAGGCGCGTGTCAACCTCTCTGCCAGCGGAGCAATGGAAGTGGTCAGCGGGGTTTTTCCGAAACCAGAGCCCGGTGCGAATATGACTGCTGAGGCAACGACAGCCCACGAGAAGAAGCTGGAAAAATGGACGAAACTCGACAGCTTGGCCCAAAAAACGATTGTGCAGGCGGTGAGTAGATCATGCAAACTCTACATCATCAATTGCGCAACAGCAAAGGAAATGTGGGACAAGCTACATGGAATTTTTGAAAACAAAACCGACACATCCATGCATATGCTGCAAAAGCAGTGGTATTGCTTGACAAAGGACGCAGGCGATGATATATCTATGCACATTGCAAAAATCAACGACTTAGCATGCCGCATAGCCCTGCATGGAAAACCAATAACAGAGAGCATGATCGTGACCAAAATTCTAATGACTCTACCGTCTTCCTATCAGCATTTCGCAATATCGTGGGACTCAACGACCCGGGCCGAACGCACCTTGTCGAATCTAGTGGCACGCCTTTCCATGTTGGAGCTCCAGCTCAATGCGAAGGAAGGTCAGCAGAACAATGCGTTCTCGATGAAAACGAACCAGCAACGGGGCAATAAAGGCAAATAACCAGGAAATTCCCACAAATGCGGCAAGGCGGGCCATTGTTGCGCAGAACAAAAAGAAGACTACGAGCCAAGGCGAATCGAGCGTAGCACAGGAAAGCAGCGGGAGCGCTTTCATCGGAGGTGAGATAAAAGCACGTGCAGTTATATCCGTGGAGGAATCGACAGATTAGTTTCTGGATTCCGGAGCCAGCCAGCATATGTCCCCACTTCGGAGCTGGTTTGTCAATTATAAAATATTAGCCACTCCGATCCAAGTCAGGGTTGGTAACGGGGAGATCATCCTCGCAGAGGGCGTGGGAGAAATTGACATACTGTCCTTCAATGGGTCACAGTGGGAGAAGCATCACCTGACACCGGTTCTTTATGTACCAAAACTAAGATACAACCTTCTGTCAATGTCCTCAGCTCTCGACAAAGGACTGAAGCTCGAGTCGGATAATCAACAGTGCCGCCTACAGAAAGAGAAAAAAATCGTCGCAGTGGGAGACAGACACGAAGACTTGTACAAAATGCGCTTCAAGGTCGGCAACGAACAGTCCGAAGACAACAGCTTGCAGCGAGCAACAGCACAGGTCACCGAGAGCGATTCGCTCAGAACGTGGCACGAGCGTCTCGTGCACCAAAATATCCCACACGTGCGTCAGATCCTCAAGCTGTGGAACATCAAAACAAAACCGGAAAGGGATTGGAACTGCGACGGTTGCGAAAAAGGAAAAATGAGCAGAAAGCCGTTCGAGGTGAGCAAATCTCAGTCAAAGGAACCGGGCGAGCTGCTGCTCGCCGACCTGTGTGGGCCTATGGGCAGCCATTCTTTACTGCACAATTCATCTCACCACGGTGGCGATACTACACAATCAATCCCCCACAAACTCTATCCAACACACTATTTTACCTACACATTTTAAATGTACACCCGGCTTTTCCGCCACATTTGGATCGTACACATTTCAATTGTGCACATTCGTTTTCGTGCAAATCGTTTGTAGACCCTGAATTTACCGCGCGATCCAGTACACGACAGTCACGAACCAACACATTCATATCTCCACAATCTTTATTTTGCACACTATTTCTCCTTTACATTTCTGATCCACACGCGCCTTTTCCACCACATTTCGATCTGACACATTTCAATTGTGCACATGAATTTTCATACAAATCGTTTGAACACACCGATTTTACCGCGCAATTCAATACACGACAGTGACGAACCAACACATTCGTTTCGCTGCAAACTGTATTTTACGCACTACTTTTACTTCACATTTTTGATACACACGCGCCTTTTTCACCGCAATTCGATCCTACACAATTCAATTGTGCACATTGAACACTGTACGAATCGTTTGAACACACCGAATTTTTTACGCAAACCAATATTCAACAGTGACGAATCAACACATCCGTTACTCCGCAAACTCTATTTTGCGTACAACTTAGCCTTTACATTTCTGTGTGAGAAATAAAGAAATTTTTCAAAGACACATGCAATAAAATAACGATACAAAAATAACGAGACTCAAATAAATAAGTATAACGAAATAAATTATAGTCAACTTCGTCAAATTTAATTTAATTATTGACTCTCGACTCTCACATACACATATTAAATCTTGATGAACAGTTTCTTATTATTGAATCGAGAGTATATAGCTGGTCAATTAGAAAGAAAACACGTGATAAACAAATAATGGTAACTATATCTCCTCGGCCGAGACGCACACCTCACTCGCCATACAGTATCTTTCCACACACATACACAATTCGATGAAAAAATAACGGCAATACAAGAGCCAAAATTAACGAACAAAAAAAAAAAAAAGAAATACAATAAATTAGTACTCAGCTGAGTTCGGTTTTATCTTGAATGTGAAGGCTCGTTTCTCCTCTGGGGCTCGCTGACTTGGAACAAAGTCGATTCGTGCACCGTTACAAGATTTGATCGGCCGGCCGTGCCGATCCAGGACGTCCAACACGAGATCCTCTCGCTATTTCCTGCGGTGTTGACAGTCTGATCTACTCGACGTCCCCAGAGAGAAAGAGGAAGAGACATGGCTGATTGTCACCTCGGAGCCTCATCAGCGAGTTTGGAGCATGCGCACTTATTATTCTCATTTGTACGCACGTGCGTAGATCAGCGGGATCGATCGCTGGCGCCCTCGGTCGATATATTTGCGCCTTTTCCGCGAATTTCGAACTCGAAAACTCACAATATCCCCCTTTTTCTGTGCAGTACACTAACGGTGTACGGAGCAGAAAAAGTCGTCGTCGTCTTAGTCATAATTCTCATTCATGCGTTTCGGTTAATTTTATCATTCTGTACATAATACTCGTCTTTTTATACCTTTCTACGGAGAAAGTCGTCGAAGTTTTACATTATGCTTAATCGCTTGTTCTCGTTATTTGCCCTATTTTTATATATCACATTTCGTTTACACATGTAAATATTCTAAATATTATTCATAATTTTTGCGCTTGTTCTAACATAACTCATTCTTTTAATCGTCGATCTTTCGTTACATATATTTATACAGCTTTGTTTTAAGAGAGAATTTGGAGAGAATTCGGTCTCCGTTAATTTAATTTTTATCTCCATCGTCAGCACCAACAACATTATTTGCTTTATAATATTTTCGCAGATTAAGCCGATTGTAAATACCCAGCTCTACCATGTCGTCAAGTGGGTCAGCCAACAGAAATGCATTTTCCCCTACGCGTCGTTTTATTCTGTAGGGCCCCTCGAAGAGATGGAAGAATTTTTTTATGACTCTATCAAAAGCGTTTGATAAGTGTCTTACCCGCAGGAGTACTAAGTCTCCCTCGGATAATATAATTTTTGATCCTTGTTTTTGATTCTTTTTTCTATTATTAAAACTTTTTAAAATGTTTTCTTTAGCCATGGTTATTAGATATTGATGTGACCGAAGCGGGGTTTTGGGGAATTTTATTACTTTGTGGATTTCTTCAGTTATTGGTTCTCCGAAATGGAGCTCGTGAGGCGATAATTGCGTACTCTGGTGTACAGTGAGGTTTAGAATTTTTTCGATTTGCGGGACGTATTGTACCCATTTAGTGTGCTGGTCGGCGCACAGAGTCCTAAATAATCTGCCTAACTCTCGCATGACTCGTTCTGTCGGGTTTGACTGCGGGTGCCTAATAGAACTATATAGAACCTTTATTCCCTTTGCTTCGAGTTCCGTCTTCCATAAATGTGCGGTAAATTGTGTACCGTGGTCCGAGAGGATTTTTTCTGGTGTTCCGAATTTTTTAATGAAATTGTCGAATATTTTCTTCAGAGTAGTTTTGACCGTTGCACTTTTCATGGGGTAGAGGCTCACATACTTTGAGAATGCATCCATCATTACAAAAATGTATTGAGTTCCTCCTCTCGCGCGAGGCAAGGGCCCATAAAAGTCAACCGTAATTAACTCGTTTGGCTTGGCGGAGGCCACTAGATTATATTCTCCTTCCATTGAGACAGACAGATATTTCACTCTCTGACACAAGTCACACCCTGTCACGAACTGTTTTACCTGAGTTCGCATTCCTCGCCAATAATAAAACTTTTGCAGATGTTTGAGTGTTTTAAATGTTCCCGGATGTCCGATTTTGACATGTATGAGTTCTATGAGAGGCCTTTGCAATTCCTCGGGGATAACGATCCTCCAATTTTCACTATTCTTTTCTCGATGGAACAATATTTCATTATGTAGTAGAAAATTTGATGTTTCCGAACCAAATTCATATTTTGCGACCGCATCTCGGATTTTCGGATCTGAATTTTGCAATTTACCGAGTTCTTTAAAACCCCTTTTTAAATCGTTATTACTTGCTAGAAATGCCATAGTTAACAATGCGGTATCATCGGTCCAATTTTCGACCGGCATAAAGCATTGTTGTAGCGTCGAACATAGTATCTGATTCGGAAGATCATTAACAAATTTTCCTTCGGGGTTCCTACTGAAGAAATCGGCAACTACGTTGTCGATCCCCCTGCAGTACTGCACCTCAAACGAATATTGCTGTAGAAGCAGGCTCCATCTCGTAATCCGTGAATTTTGAAAGACCGCCGAGTTTAAAAAGGTCAGGCATTGGTGATCAGTAATTAGAACGAAATGCACGCCGATGAGATATACTCTAAATTTTTCTACGGAATAGACTATGGCTAACAGCTCTTTTTCTGTTGTACTATAATTTATTTCGCAGTGAGTTAAACATCGACTGACTACGCCTATCACGTGATGCGATCCTGCCGAGTCCAATTGATATAATACGCCGCTGATCCCTCTATCGCTAGCATCCGTTTGGAGTCTAAACTGTTCGTTCGGTATAATATGTTTTAGCATAATACAGTTCGCAAAATCCCTTTTCAAACGTTCGAACGCTTCTGTGTGTTTTTCTGTCCATTCCCATTCTTGGTCTTTCTTTAGCAGATTACGTAAGTGATCGATCGAGTAGCTGTGGTTGACATTAAATTGTCTGTAGTAATTGCATATCCCGAGATATTGTTGCAATTGCTTTTTATTCTTAGGTTGTTCGAATTGTAAGATCGCGTCCAATTTTCTAGGCTCAGGCTTAATCCCTTCGTGCGAGATTATAAAACCCAGGAACGATACGGTCTCTTGAAAGAAATTACACTTCGACATTTTTATTGTGAAATTAAAATCCGACAATCTTTGAAAAATCCCATTCAGCACACGGATATGTTCTTCGAATGTTTTAGTTCCGATTAAAATATCGTCTATATAGCACGATATACTAGAATCGAATTCGTTTTCTAACGCGTGGCTTAGTGCTCGTATGAAACCGCTTCCGGCGGTTTTTAGACCGAATGGTATTCGACAAAATTGATAAAGCTTAGCATCGAATAAAAAGGATGTATATGGTCGTGAATCAGTGTGTAACTTGACTTGCCAGTAACCTTGCGTAAGGTCTAGTTTTGAAAACCATTTGGCTCCATGAAACTTTTGAAGCAACTCGTTTATCAAGGGTGGAGATTCATGATCGTCCTCAATAAGTTTATTGACGAACCGCGCGTCTAAACAAACCCTTACGGATCCATCTTCTTTCGATACGATTCTTAGCGGATTACAATATTGACTTACGGCTCTCTCGATCACTCCGTTCTCTAGCATTTTTTCTATAGCTTGTCTAGTCGGTTCGCGTAACTGGTAAGGCACAGGATACGTATGGCGAATACTCGGTCGCGACGTTACTAAATTTAGTTTGTGCTCGTATCCTTTCGCGCATCCTGGCTTATTCGAAAACAAAAAACGGTACTTTCGAAGCGTCTGTATAACTACCTCCTTTTCATGCCCTTTCAGCGATGTTAGTTTACACGCGATCGCGTGGAGTACCTCTTCAAATCCTTCTTCACTCTCAAATTCGTTTAGCTCATTTATTTCTATGTTTTCAACACGATAATCTTGCGATTCAACTTGAATCTTACTCTCTTGATTTCCCATCGCGACTAACTGTTTTTCACGATCTTCCGAGTTATTATCGTTTACGCTTTGCTCATTATTCGTTCCTGCGCTTGTAGATGTTTCATCCGCGGTTATTTCTTCCCCATGAGGGTTGCTTACGTTAACGATTTGCTCTATGATTTCAATGTCGTTATCATTGCTAACGCGCTTATCTTTTGGGGCCTCATCTTTGAGATTAATAATATAAACGAGCATCTCTTGCTCCTTTCGAGAGCAAAGAAGGGTTTCCGAAGCACCCCCCGCGAACATCACTGTCGTGCTCGAGAGGACGGTACCCGCGACTTCAATCGTGTTATCTTTATAATGCAAAATTACCTCGTTTTTTATCATCCAGTCATTGCCTAGGATAACCGTCGATGTTAAAAATGGTATTACCAAAAACGCGAAACCTAGCATTCGACCATCAATTTCTACATCCAACCACACTTGATGTTTAACCGCCGTAGATTTTTTCCCGATCGCGGTTGTTACCGATACGTTCGAAACAGGTAAAATGCTTAAGCGCGCTTGTGCCGCCAACTCTTTATAAAAATCTTGTGAAATTGCCGTTATCTGGCTTCCTGAATCAAGTAAAATCATTCTTTCTTTTCCTAAGATGTTAACTTTCAGATGCGGACTCTTGGCTAACAATTGATCCGTCTTTGTATTATCATCGCGGTCCGACGTTCCCTCAACGCCTGCAGAAAGTTCTTCCAGAAAATCAAATCCATGGCGACGCGTTGCCGGACCTCTATTCAACGCGTCGATTTCTAGTTTAAATGACCGTTAGTTCTTTGAGGTTGATTATCCGAGTTACCGTTCTGATATCCAACTGAATTCTGCATATTAATCGGCGGTGGGAAACGAGTATCCGGCATTTGGAAACCGGACTGCGGATAACACGGAGCAGCTTGATAATTAGAACGCGGATAATATCCGTTATTATTTCGCGATTGATTGTAAAATCCTCGACGGCCAGTATTGTTATTGCTTCGTCCGCGATTGTTCTCTGTTTGGCACGCTGTTAATTCTCGAACCCCGTAAGTCATTTGTTGACGCGGCGCTACGCTATAATTCCCTTGTCTGTTGTCTCGAAATCTCGCTTTTTCTCTCCGGATAGCGTCTAAACTACTCAATGTTTGGCCTATCACGGCGTCGTCGTTGAAATTCACGGTAGCTAAGTTTTCTCGAACCCAGACAGGGAGCTGCTGAATTATGCTATAATTGATTTCGAAAGATGTTAGCTTCGGTATAAAATACCGTGCTTCTCGGACCTGACTATAGAAATATGTTTGCAACGATTGTTCATTATTGTTACACCGGCGTTCCATCCATCGGTTTTTAAAAAGGACTCTAATCGGTATTGAGTAAAACTCTTTTAAAAACTCTTCTCGAAACAATTCAAAATTCGCGAACGGTGGCTTCAACTCAAACCACAGTGAAGCCTTTCCCTCCAACGCATGCTCAGTCACAATCATTTTCTTTTCATTTTTTATATTTTTTATTTTAAAAAATCTTTCAATCTCCTCCAGAAACTCTACGGGATTCTTCTCTAATTCGTTGTTAAATTTAGGCATATTTACCTCGACATGGTAACTCTGTATATTACTCACTATCGTTGTAATCTCTTCGATGTTTCTATTTTGATGGCCTTGGTTAGGCACTGCCGGTGCGACTTCTTGTATCGCTTGTTGTTGTTGCTGTCTTTGGAGCGCGGCTCGTTGTGCCTCAATGTTGGCCCGCAATTCTTCTAGCTCGAGACGCTGTCGCTCCAAATTCTCTCTCTCCACTCGAAGCTCGCGGCGTCGAGTTTCGTCGTTATTCGATGGCCCATCGTCTTTAACCATTTTCGGCCTCGTATTTCTGCTTATTATCGGTTTACCTGTAAATTTGTAGCTAGTAAATTTCTGTTTCGAATCTCTTCCCGATTTAGTAGTGTATATTAATTTTTTTTCTTTTTCCATACAAGTTAATAACTTTTATTTTAAAATTTTTCTAAATAATGAAATTAATTAAATATTGATTATATTTTGGTTCACGATATCAATCATTAAAATTTAAATGATTTCAACGACTGTCTCGTGCCCCCTAGTTGGGCGCCATTGTGAGAAATAAAGAAATTTTTCAAAGACACATGCAATAAAATAACGATACAAAAATAACGAGACTCGAATAAATAAGTATAACGAAATAAATTATAGTCAACTTCGTCAAATTTAATTTAATTATTGACTCTCGACTCTCACATACACATATTAAATCTTGATGAACAGTTTCTTATTATTGAATCGAGAGTATATAGCTGGTCAATTAGAAAGAAAACACGTGATAAACAAATAATGGTAACTATATCTCCTCGGCCGAGACGCACACCTCACTCGCCATACAGTATCTTTCCACACACATACACAATTCGATGAAAAAATAACGGCAATACAAGAGCCAAAATTAACGAACAAAAAAAAAAAAAGAAATACAATAAATTAGTACTCAGCTGAGTTCGGTTTTATCTTGAATGTGAAGGCTCGTTTCTCCTCTGGGGCTCGCTGACTTGGAACAAAGTCGATTCGTGCACCGTTACAAGATTTGATCGGCCGGCCGTGCCGATCCAGGACGTCCAACACGAGATCCTCTCGCTATTTCCTGCGGTGTTGACAGTCTGATCTACTCGACGTCCCCAGAGAGAAAGAGGAAGAGACATGGCTGATTGTCACCTCGGAGCCTCATCAGCGAGTTTGGAGCATGCGCACTTATTATTCTCATTTGTACGCACGTGCGTAGATCAGCGGGATCGATCGCTGGCGCCCTCGGTCGATATATTTGCGCCTTTTCCGCGAATTTCGAACTCGAAAACTCACATCTGATACACACTTTCTTTTTTCACCACAATTCGATGCTACACATTTAAGTTGTGCACATAATACTCCATACGAATCGTTCGAAAACGCCGTGCTTGCCGCGCGATCCGATACTCTACACTGACGAACCAACACGTTCATTTCTCCGCGAACTCCGTTTTGCGCACTACTTTTTCTTTACATTTCTGAGACACACACGCCTTTTTCACCACAATTCAATCCTGTACATTTCTTGCGTACACATCGCTTGTCACACAGACTTGATTATTCACGCAGAGTTTACTATACACATCAATAGTACGCAATCGTTTTATTAGACTTTTTATTCCAACTCAAATCGATTGTGCACATTCGTTGCCCCACAATCCTGTAAATACCGCACAGTTCTTGTTACTCAACCCAATTGTCCACAGAGTCGTTGCTGCACTCTTTAATCCTCCACGTTCGATCCAATACAAAGTTTTCCAACACATTTCGATTGTGCACAAATCATTCCACCACGTTTCAATTGTGCACAATTACCACCGTTGATAACTTTCATGAGAATATCTCACGTAGGTAAAGTAGAACTCTGAGCAGTTCGACGTGCCGCCAGAGGTTCTCATGCGGGAATAAGTCCGATGGATCTTGAGCGTTGAGATACAACGTCGGAGGCTCGATTGGGAGGATCTTTCCTCTCCACGAGCTACAGTTACTAGAGTTTTCGCTCATGCTACCACGCTTCGTAAGATCCTTCCGGTCGAGAGCAGAATTTACTCCCGTGGCATATACATTCCAGCGTAAGGGAAATTGGGCAGAAACATTAATTATATCAACAAATTGTTGATAAGATAGAGTTATAGTCGATGTTCGGGAAGCATTTATATAAAGTGTCCTTGCGGTAATCAGGATATCTTGAAAACTACTCCATGAATATTTCCGAACTTGATCGTGGTTTTGTTAGATAGTGGAATCTAATGTTTGATCAAAGTAATTCTTGAAATATTAACATCAAACAATATGGCGAAAGTTTAAGTTAAGAACCTTGATTTTCGCAAAAAAACAACAAAACAACAAAAACAATAAAAATAAACCAACACGTATCGTATTGGAATGAAAGTATATATTGCGAACAAATTTATATCCTCAAGCATTAGATTTTCGCATGTACAAAAGTACGTACAGTTCCAGCAATATTGATGAAAATGTTTTTGAGTTACCTTGCTCACGGTAAGAACACATCGTTCTTTCGAGTCTTCGACTATAACTCTATAATTATACTATTACTTAAAAGGAATATTGCTGTATAAAGATATTACTAAATGTTCGTTCAAAGGTACTTTTCGAGACGCAGACATTTTTATTTCAATTTGTACTCATGATTGATCTGCAAAGAAGTCGGAAGAATTCGGTCGACGCGAAAGAGACTGTATGGATTGTTCATTGGAGGGAATTTTTTTGCCTTGTTGAATAATTTGACACAGTTAAACGACGAAAAGTGAAATATAATTTTTGCTGAATGAGAAAATTGGTTCTTTTTCTTCATTTTTCATTTCTAATGGAGGATATGAATATGTTCATTCATTTAATTATCAACATGAATGCACATACAGCATAAGAATTTAATTGTTCATACATTTTATGTACATATTAAATTCTTTTAATGTTCTCGCGGTACATAAACTTAGAAAAGTCGCTAAAAACAAAAAATAAAAAAATAATTCACCATATGATCCAAATATACGGGGCGATAGAGCCGACATGTGACAATATGATTCGTAAGAGTTCTAAATCGTCGCAACGAGACTCTAAGAATACAATACGCGAATGCGCCGGGATCCGTGCAACGGATAATAATAATATAATGTGCGAGCACGCGGCGATCGGTGCAACAAATAATGAAACTATAATATGCGAATGCGCCGCGAGGGGAGCAATAGATAATAACAATATCATTTGCGAGCGCGCGGCGATCGGCGCAATAAATAATATAAATATCGGAACGATAAATTATGTCGATAGACTAGGCGCCAGCATGTGCGATCGGCAGAAATCGCCAGAAATCTGTATATAATGAGTTAGTTTCAGTGTAATAAATAATATAAATATCGGATATGAGTGCGCACCGGATCGGAGCAATAAATGATGTCGAACATCGCACGAAATCTAAGCACTGTTGAAAGACAATAACGATGAACGACTTCGCGATGTATCGACGACAATCACCACAGTCTGATATTGCGAGATGGCGGTACACTCCGAATCTCCGAACTTCTTACAAAATGTTTTTTACGCGAAATAGGTTTTGATCCGTTGATCATTATGTTGACGGCACAACGGGCATGTCGTCGCGTGCCGCCTATGCAAGTTATCACATTGTGAACAAGCGAGGAGATGACCACATTGCAAATAGATTATGTCCAGCCGACGATCGACACAAAAATAGCATGGCGCCATTATGTGACGTGGATCGTCGGCCTCGTCGGCACCATCGTTCACATCACGAGGTGGTGGAACTCCACCAGGCTCGCGCCCTTGGGCTGCTTGTTGCTCCGGGAGGGGTACACGTTGCGCTTCGGGCACGACAGGAGCGACGGGCTCAGCCTCTCTTGGCATGATCGGTGGTGCGACCGGTTCTTCATCGATCATGACAATGGGTTCCAATGCTGGGGAACACAAAAATGGAACAGCTTAAAATATCGCACTGTAATGACACTTTGAAACATGTTTTCATAATTTTAACTCATGACTTTTAAAAGACAAAGCGCGTATCTTCTGTGCAGAAAATACTTTGAGAAGAATGAATATAATATTCGCTCCAATTTTCGTCACGCAATCGATTCGAGAACGAAGACGATGAAAATTGTCTTGAAAAATGCACAAAAAACAAACCAGGATTAAATTCCACGTCATCGTCGTCGCTCGACAAGACCTCGCGATCGGGAACGTCCGGGACATCGTCATCGGGAGCGTCCGGGACATCGTCATCGGGAACGTTCGGGCCATCGTCATCGATGTCGATGTTGGCATCATATTCGACGTTGCGAGGTACCATCGGCGGCGTCGAAGGTCGTCCAAAGTCTGCAGGCACATCTACAATAGGAGAAAGAACGCGGAAAGTTGTAAGCAAACCACAGCATAATTTGGACACATTATGGTTTCTTTGTGACGGGGTGCTGTTAAATGCGTTATAGTTACCGGGATCGACGTCTTCTTCCGCGGCGATTACAACGTCCAAATTTCTCGGCTCGATTTCGGGTCCACCTTCATTTGCCGGTTGTCGTTGAACTTCACGAATCTCGGGGTCGGCTCGCAGAAGGAAGTTGGCACGTTCTGGTAA
Organism: Stenichneumon culpator; assembly: GCA_964017025.1. Taxonomy (NCBI): domain Eukaryota; kingdom Metazoa; phylum Arthropoda; class Insecta; order Hymenoptera; family Ichneumonidae; genus Stenichneumon; species Stenichneumon culpator. The sequence goes on along the minus strand of OZ024773.1, from coordinate 2,509,702 downwards.
CTCACCAGGATCCAGATCGTTACCCGCGGCTAAAAGAATTGACACTTAATAAAACTTGTTGTGGATTGAATGCCACGTATTTTGAGAGTGTTTTTTCGGTGACAAATGCTTCGCGTATGACTGTGTCATTAAGAAGAAAAATCAGAGTGATGCTTTTGAAACTCTCACCTTGATGCATAAAATCTACATCCTCCATCGCGCGCCTGTGTCGAGGTACAACGGCCACGTTCAAAAACTCTTCGACGGTGAGTCTAGATAAGAAAAGTGAAAAATGACAGTTGCAGTAATACTATTATAAGCACAGAGTGAATATTGCGCTTCCAAGCAAACACAAATATTCGTAGCTCTACTGACCGTCCCGCATCCAATTCCTCTTGCTGGTAGGCCAGCCGCGCATCGTCGTGGCGTTGCCGAACTCGACGCCCTCGTCGGATTCGCTCGCCGCGCTGCAGTCACTGGAAGTCAATATTTTGACCGCTCGTCAGGGTGTGAAGCTTGCCTGAGCAGTAAAACAGTATTTCGTTTGTAATTTAACAAGTACCTGATTCCCATAATCATCGGTAGAAAAATATTCGCGCTATTTTTATACATACGAAGGAAAATCCGATTATTCGGGTGGCTACCACCGAGCCTCCCACAAATATATTTGTTGTACGTTTCACACATATTGTTTGTGCGAGCCGGCGCTCTTCCTACCGCCAAAACGTCACCGAGAGGAAGCCACTGACGCCGGTACTAATGCAGCATTCGCAAAATTGCTGGAAAGTTCCCGGCTATGTGATCGGCAGCGGCTTCGAGGAGTGCAAGAGCTTCTGCTTGGCGCTCAATGGGTAGTAGAGGTATACCCATCATCCTCCACAGGATGTCCTTCGGAACGTTGCGACCCAGGAGGCTCCGCCATTTCTTGAATACAGCCTACAATGAACAGGAACCATTAATAAACAATCACGAGGAAGATTATTTCGACACGTACTTTGTGTATTTTTAAAACACCGGCAATCTTTCCACACGTGACCGGTTTTTTTTACAATAATTACACGTGACACTCGCGACGGTCACGTCCTTCTGTGTGGGTGCCGGGAGGCTCTGCCTTCCCGATCGGCAGTTTTTTGCCAGGTGCCCTGCCTTCTCGCACGTGTAGCATGCACCCTTTTTCTCCCCCGCGCCTTGCGATTGTCGGGAGTTGCCTCCCCCGTTACCGTTCCCGTTCGGTCGTGCCGTGCCTGGACGCCCCAGGGTCATTTTCTCGACCTCGATGGCCCCCACGACAGCTTCGTGTAGCCCTTGGTAATTACGGGAGCGGACGATGGTCTGGATTTCCTTTTTTGACCCGTTCTCGAAATTCATCTGTGCACTTTTTCGGTTCGCTTCTCCTATGGCACGGGCGCCTCGATGGTGCGCTCCTCCGCACAGTTTCTCGATTACCTCTACCGTGAGGGTCTCGGCCCGGGTAGCGTACGTGGAAACGTTTTCTTTTGCGTCCTGCCGGAGCGTGCAAAATTGGTACTGCAGGGAGGCGAGCGACTCGCGTTTCCCGTACAGTGCTTCCAGTTCGGTGCGTAGATCATTTTTTTAAATATAATACCTTGGTCCCGGGTAGCCAAAGACCCTGGCCAGGCACACAAACACATTTCCCGTTATTGGATGGATGGAGCCGGGTTCTCTAAACTTTGCGGCTAACAGCCGACCCAAGCCCCACTAACCCACACCCTCCCTGCCCCGTCCCCCACGTCCGCGATGTCCCACCACACCCACCACCCTATTCCACCTCACCCAGTTGGTGTGACTCCCTTGGAGGACCCTGGTGGTTATACCAGCCAGGAGCCTCTTCGAGAGCCCCAAACCCAACAGGAAGTCAGCGGACTTGGACGACCACACACCCCGCCAGGAGATGGTACATTTAATGTGTTGGAGGCACGGTCGGAAACCGCACTCCACTGCTCGGACCGAAGACCTCTCGCCCATAAAGAGCATACGCCACCAAACCACCTATATACCCACTTCCCGTTGAAAACACTGACAAGGGGAACTAGGCTTGGAAAAACCCTGCTCTCATCAGTTAAGAATCATTGAACAGATTGGACCTACCCTGCCCTGCAGCGGGTAGCGACTCACCTGGTTGGGCTTCCAGCGATCCGACCGAAGTCGAATCCCTCGAAGTCATTTCCAGCGGGGGCCAAACGGGGAGGCGGAGTCGTGAGCAACTTGCTCAGTCCACTTACAGGATGCCCGGAAAATATCCAGGCGATTGTCGGGGGAATGGAACCCCACGTAGCTGTCTTGAACAAGTCGTATTGTACAATACGACCCCTGCGCAGTTCAAGTGCAGCTGCAAGATGCTGTAAAGAAGAAAATATGATAAATTGAAAAACCTGCCTATCTAATTGCCGCCCAGGTTAACGGGTGATCCGCGAAGATTGCGGGCCCATTCCCCTATCTCTCTCAGTTCCGACAAACCTCGGGCCGGACGACACGCTTCACGCCCTAACTAAATATACTAATTAACTTTATCCTAAACTCTCCTCCCTCTACTGCGCTGCCCCGGCAAGTCGCTCCTGGCTCCTAAGCCAGAGAGACTCCTTGCAGAAATCGCTGAGGACAGAGAACGCCTCCGCCGACGACACCAATCGGCGCGCCGCTTCTGGCCAATCTCTGTCCCCGATGAAAGCCCGCAGAGCGACCCTCTGCGGGTCGAAGTTGGAGCATTCGGTAAGGAAGTGCCGGGCTGTGTCCTCGAGACCACACTCACAGTTCCCACCGGCCACGAGCCCCATGGACGCGAGACGCGCCCTGAAATCTCCGTGTCCGGTGAGCACCTGCGTAGTGTGATGGTCCGGTCGGAACCACTTTGCCGCGGCAATTCGATCCCGAACGTTATCGAAGAAGGCGAATGTGGTACGGCCCTTCTCCGAAGAAACCCACTGGGCCTGCCACATATTAATCGCCTGGTCCTTAATACGCGCAACCGCGTCTTCACTATTGTGGAGAATCTCCACGCCGTTGATCTCGGCGTCCACACCCGCCCTGATAAAATATCTCTGCCTAGCCTGCTCCAAAAGAACGATAATCGGAAGGGCACCAGCGACCACGCACAGGGAATCCAGCGACGCCGTTCTGTAGGCCGCCGTGACCCCTATGAGTGCGAGACGCTGTGCCGAATGAAGAACCCTACGGTCGTGGCTAGTGCACAGGTCGGCCCACCCTGCAGCCGGCATACGCCATCACAGGTATGAAAACCCCCCTGTACACTGTATTGAGCGCTTGATAGCGCAATCCCCAGCCAGACCCCGCGAGTTTACCTAGCTTTTTGAAAAGCGACCCGACCTTGTCGCGCAAATACCTACAGTGCGTGTGCACCCCTAGTTCCTTATCAAAATGGACGCCGAGATACCTAACGCTGCTTTTAAAAGGGATCGGAGTATTCGCGATTCTAATGGTCGGATACCTACGTGCCAAGTTTGGCTTCGTTTGCGCGCGGGGTTGTCTATCGGGACGGTCTCCTCCTCTCCTCCCTACAGGCGCCCTCCGAACCCAGACGGTCTTCAGGAGGATAGCCTCCGTCTTACGCGCCGAGAGCTCGAGTTTGGCCTTTCCGCACCATTCTACTATAAAATCGACTACCTCCTGTCCCCTGACCTCTAGTTCCCGCCGCGACTCACCCTTCACGAGGACGAGAAGATCGTCCGCGTAGGCAACGAAGCTTTCGGGGAACAGGTTATCCAATTGGGAGAGGAGATCGTCGAACATGAGGTTCCAGCATGCCGGACCGAGCACAGAACCTTGTGGACAGCCTCTCTTGTGGCACGCTTGGAGACCTCTTCACCCCCCCACGAAATCTTAACCCTGCGTCCGCTAAAGTAGCTTTGCAGCACCCTATAGACGTTCGCAGGGCATCCTCGTTGACCGAGGCTCCTAAGGACAAGGGGCCACCACACGTTGTCGAAAGCACCGGCTATGTCAAAGAGCAGCCCGACAGTGTAAGTCGCCTGCGAGGCGTCCACCATGTCGCGCAGCTCCGTGATCGCATCTTCCGTCGATCTGCCCGGGACAAAGCCAAACTGTCGACGAGAGATGCCTCCGCCATCCTCGCGAGCTTCCTCCTTATCAATTTCTCGAAAAGTTTCCCTATCACGGAGAGGAGGCAGATGGGCCTGTAGGATTTCGGGTCCTTCACGTCCTTATCTTGGCCCTTCAGTAGTACCCGGAGAGAGCCCTCCTTCCAGGCCGTGGGGAAGACCCCCCACTGAAGGCACCCGTTGAAAAGTCGGACGAACTGATCGGGGATAACAGCAACAGCCTTCTTCAGTACTTCGACCTCGATGAGGTCGGAGCCTGGGGCTTTGCCGTTGGCGAAGCTGCGTACTTCAGCCTTCACCGCAGCCGCGGTGAAGGCGGCGGCTTCCGCAGTCTCGGGGACGACTTCCGCCATGGCACGCACTTCTCGTTGCCAGGGGGTGTCGTCCTCTTCTCGATCGTCCGGAACGTGGACATCCAGAAGGCCGCTGGCGGTTTCTCTCATGTCCATGGTAGAATGTTCGCCAAGCCGGATAGTGCTAAGCACTTTCTCAACTCGGAGTTTGTCCGCCTGGTGCTTGTATACGAAGCCCCAGGGCTCCTCGTTGCCGTGCGACGTGACGAAATTCTTCCAGCTTTCACGCTTTGTCCTTTTCACCTGTTTGCTGTAGTACCGCAAAGAAGAGCGCTACTCCTGCAATTTTTCCAGGCGTTCAGGCTGCGCTCTTACCCTCTGGTATGCCCGCATTTTCCTATACACGGTCTTCTTCAGGTTAGTCAACTCCGCAGTCCACCACGGGTTTGACTTCCTGAATCGGACCTTGCGCGGCATCGTCTCGACACAGGTCTCCGTGAGCACTCCTGTGAGAGATTCAGCCATTACTTCCACATCTTCCGCCGAATCCAGAGCGAGTCCCTCCAGCCTAGCTCCCGAGAGAGCGCCCAAGATCTCGGCAAAGCGGTCCCAGTCAGCCCGACGAGTGTTGAACCGGCAGGTCCCGCTTCGCCGATCATTCCTTGCGACCTTTGGGATCCCCAGTCTGATATCCAGCGCCCTATGATCGCTGGTAGACCAGTCCACCCTCACCTTCCAGTCCCTGATGAATCGGGACATGGAGGGCGACCCCAGGGTGACGTCGATGAATGACTCACCGGTCGGGGTCCAGAAAGTGGCCTGCTGACCAGCCTCGTTGACAATGTCCAGACCGAAGGCTCGAATCAGTTCCTCCAGCTGGGCACCACGCTCGTCAGTCTCCTGTGGACCCCACAGAGACGACCTCGCGTTCGCATCTAACGCAATAAGAAGTCTCTTCCCCCTCAGAGCACGAAGCACCTTATCGAGGTGTCTGAGGTGCAACTCGATGTCGTCTCTGAACTGAAAATAGTGCGAGACGACGTAAAACGAGAAGCCGGGAGCTCGCACTTCCGCACATACACAGTGGGCAGTGCTGAGCTGCGAGACGAAGATCATCTGAAAGGCCGGGTTGCAAAGAGCAACGGCAGCCCAGGCTCTTTCTGTGCGGACAGCTGCTACCTGTACCGCAGTCCCTAGTCCGAAGAAGGTGTGGCTCGCATCCAGCTTCTTGACATACGGTTCCTGCAATAACAGGATGTCAAGATGCTTTTGCTTTACGAGCGTACGCACCTCACCAGTTACTGCCTCTGAACGCCTCATGTTCAGTTGCAGGATCCTGATACCCGTTGTACGGATAGGATCGTTGTTGGGGTTAGGGTTGGGATCGACGTTGGGGTCGTTGTTGGGGTCGTCGTTGGGGTCGTTGTTAGGGAGATTTTCGGGGTGGGTCGCGTTCGCGGTTCTAGCCTGTTCGCGTTCAGCCACGGCGGCTGCAGTTCCGTCACACCTGTCGATGATGATGCGGGCTACGCGGAGCCCGAGAGTCGCGGATCTAAGGGGGGGGGGGTCCTGATGCTGAGGGTCCAGTCGACCGGGCCGCAGAACTATCGCACCGTTGCAGAACGACATTGACGGCACGAAGGCCGAGAACACTACGCTGACTGCCGAGGCGTCTTCGGCCAGCGACACCCGTGGGACCGCAGGGGGGTGGACCTTGATGAGCAGATGCAGGCTGAGAAGCCGTCAACCCCCTCGCAGCGGCACGGGTGTGCGGCCTCGCGACGGTGTCAGCAACTCCCACTTGTGCCGCGCCTGGTTGCCCTTGCTCGGCCAGGCGGACACTCCTACGTCCATTCACACAGATTTTTGACCAATTCCATTTTTCGTCCCACGAGTAAGGTCGGAAATAAAAGACACAGAGTGGTGCAGAGCCGCCTTGCCCCACCCGGGAGAATTATTACAGTGTCGGAGGCCTCCTACCATCCTAACCGCCACGCTTAAGGCAGAACATTTAACCCCTTTCTACCACGAGACCCTCGCCACGTCGATCAAGCTTGGTCTAGGGGGGGGGCGCTGAGTCGCGTCAGTGGGCCCGTCTGTAGGGAAAATAAGGAAAGATAAGACCGTATTAAAAATGAAGCGTGTACAATTATAGGATCATTTATTTTTATTTATTAGTGTATTAGTGTATTAGTATGCACGTTAGTAATGTTGAAAATTGATAATCGTGTTAATCGTGTTAGTACGTATATATATGTATATATATATATATATTTATAATTATAAAGCGCAGTGTTAGGGTTAGGGTTAGGCTTGTAGCGGCATGCGCATAAACAGAATTAGACAATACTACTAAAATATATTAAAATATAATGTAATAAGTAAATAGTAATTAAAATAAGATTATTAAGTAAAAGACAAGACAGACAGTAGGCAAGGGAACGAGGGGACGGGAAAAGGAAAAAGAAAGGAAAGAGGGAAACACATACACACACACTAACAGGCACACACGAAACACAGTCATACCCACACACACACATTCACACATACACACACACATAAGAAACAAGAACGTGATCTTTCTCTAGAAAACATTCTTGCTTCTTTAAGGGAGCAGGAAGCGAGGGAACAAGGACAAGAAAATACAAAGAACGAGGGAACTCAGGAGAAGAAGTAAAGAAGAAAAAGAAGAAAAGAAAAGCAAGAAAAGAGAAAAGAAGCATAAAAGGGGGGTCGAGACGAAGCGGGTCGAATCTAGCGAGTCAACACGAAACGAAACGACGAGTAGACGATTCAAACAGAGCCGACGAACGCGTGAACGGAACGAACGGCACTAACAGAATCAAGAAAACAGAAGCGGAACAAACAAAACGTGATGAGCCGAAGCGAAGCGATACAGAAACGCAGCGGATCGAACGGGACGAAACGATTTGTACCGAAGCCTGAAAATCTGAAAATAAAAAATTAGTACCTGGAAAAATAAAAATAGATTAGTATACCCCCGGTTCCGTCACCACCGATGCCCCGGGACATCGACAGCGCAGGGCCCGGTTGGGGTTTCGCGGTCATTGACGTCGCCTTTTCCCCTCCCCGAGGGGATAGGAGAGGCCGCCGCTGGAGACCGCCCAAAGGGGTGGAAGGAAGTTGAATGGATGGGTGGGAATTTGGTGCATGTAAAGTCGTTCCATGCACCAAGCCCCGCGCGCCCGTTGGCGCGCAGGACAGAGTCCGACTTCTAATGAGTGCAGCACGCGCCGCACCCGCCGCTCTTAAGACCAAGGGAGAGGGGGACTCCTGCACGTGAGTGTCGGCATAAGTCGATTCGTCATTTGCATCGAGACTATAACAGCACAGGATGCATCCGAGGTGTGAATTAAATTCACCCGACATTTCTCGGCACCATGTGTCAGATCCGACACCCCAGAAGGGCCCCCAGCAACCCCCAGCCCGCCAAGAGACGGGAACAGCCCGACCAACCCGCAAGAGAGCGGTCGGACCGCCTTGAGCCAATCTGTGAAAACAGCGATTACCCGGTGTCCGAAGATCACCTTCTGGAAGGGTGGCTCAAGACTTGACATCAACCAGCTATGAGACGCCTGCTGATGCCCATAATGGAGCATACAGGCGTGTGGGACCACCCGGGCTAACGTGCCTTCGTTACGGCTACTCCAGCACTCATCCCCGGATGGGGTGACCCCCATTACCCGCATGCTCGATCGCCAGGAGATGGTACAGGAGGAGAAGGAGACCACCTCCGCAGCGACTCGGTGCGCCTCCGAGAGGCCCCTCACCAAGTCGGCGTTCTCAGCGTAATACTCCGTCTTCCTCCTATGAGCGTCGTCCAAAGATGTCGCTCCGCTGACCACCTGGGCATCCACCACACAGACACGACCCCCCCTCGCGGCAACCAGATCCGGCTTGCGCAGACCCGCGGCTGTCCGGAATCGCGGCTCCTCGGAGACCACCCACCCATTGTCACGCAGAGCGGAGGCTAACACCTTGCACACGGCATTGTGTCGCAAGACACGACCGCCGTGCGTTCGGTGGCAGGCCTGGATGACGTGTGCCGCTGTTTCGGTTACCCGACATCCGGCACGGCATTGCACCTCTTCTCGCAGTCTGCGGACGCCGCGCGTCGTACGGACGCGCGTCGGCAGGCAGTTAACCCAGACATGGTGGTAGTCCACGTAATCACGCCCGGGCACCCCGAAACTTCCCGCATCGACCCACCCGGTGGAAAGACTGGTACGCCCACACTCCCGCAGCTCCCGGCCGTCCACCGAAAAGTGGAGGTGCCTGGCCCACCAAGACTCCCTCCTCGACAGGGTGTTTAGAAGCACCCCATCTCGCGAGAGTGCACGCTCAGCCCAGCCGAGTCGTTTACTGACCCAGTCGGACGTCGCGACAGCTCTCACGGACGGCGAGGAGGAGTTCCCGAGGCCCCCGAGTCGACCCAAAAGGAGACCGGGGACCGTCGTGGCGAAGGATGGAACGCCAAGTCCTCCCTCCCGGCAAGGAGCGTGGAAGTAACCAGTCGGCGTGTCGTGCGGGAAACGGAGCCACCTCCGGAGGTTATCACGCACCTGCCTGTCGAGGGCCCTCAGTTTCCCGAGCGTAGCCCCCGCCAGAACAAGCGCGTGATAATATCGAGGGATGAGGAAGCAGCGAAGGATCTTGACCCGCTGCTGCGGCTCCAAAGGGGCCCTCGTCAATCTGTCCAGCTCGACGGAAAGTACACTGCCAGCCCGGTTCAGTCCTACCGGTCTGAAATCGACACCCAGATATCGCCACTCCATAGTCGGCGACAGCTGCTTCACGGCAGCCCCGCCCGACAGGTGGAACTGAGCGTCGACCAGAACCTTGTACTTCTTCTGCTTGCCGGCAGGCACTATGGACAGCGCCGCACACTTTGCGGCATTGAACGAGAGCCCATGAACCCGCGCCTCATCCTCGACACTCCGGAGTGCGATGCGCATGCCGTGTCTGGAAGCCGCGATGAGGAGGATGTCGTCCGCGTACGCCAGCGCGCCCAAGCGACGACCACCCATGTCGTACCCGACGTCGACGGGAACCGACCCCAACACCTCGTTAACCACGAGACAGAACAGCAGGGAGGACAGCGGGTCACCCTGCCGCACCCCCCTGCTGACGCGCTCTCGCTCCGATTGAGCACCCCCAACCTCAAACATCGTCAAGCTGTCGGCGTACGTCCGGGGCACGTAACCCACGAAACCCGGAGGTAGACCGGCCCGCACCAACACGGCCCGGATCGCTCCGTGGCGGACACTGTCGAAGGCCTTGGCAACGTCAAGGGAAACCACATTGAGCTCTCTGAGGTTACGCCTCGAATCCTCCAACAGCGCAGCCAGCGCGGAGATGTTTTCCGCGCAGCCGTCGTCGAAACACCGCTGCCTCTCATCCACAAGGTTCCCCTCGCGCAATCGCCGCGCAAGGACCTTATGTAGATGGCGGACCACGACCAACGCGATGCTAATCGGCCGAAAGTCCGACGGCAACAGTGCCCCGGATTTCTTTGGCACGAACACGGTTCTACTCACCAACAGCTCCCCGGGAATGCACCCCAAGCAAGGACGATGTTGAAGAAGAGGGCCTTGACACTCGACGGAACGGCACGGCACTGCCTCGCAGTAACACCGTCCACCCCTGGTGCCGAAGCGAGGGGGATAGTCACCCCCTCGACCTCCTCACAGGTCACCGGGAACCACACGTACTCAAGGTCGGGCCGCGGACAGACCCGATGCACCGGAGGGATTTCCATGGACGGTCGAGGGACATAAGGACCCCAGTGCTCGGCCATAGCCTCAACACCGAGGACCTGCTCCTCAACGGCCCCATCCAGTACCTCCCTGGCGGCCCTTCCCATCGCTGTCCTGAAGAGCCGCTGTACGCGGGCATACTCCTGGCGCCGGAGACACTTCTTCGGCACCCTACGAAGGGGTGGCCCCCGAGGCAGAACGCGGGGGCGCCTAGGAGGAGGCGGCGGAAACATTCGCTGGAGCCACGCACAGCAGCCCTCGGCGACATCCCGTCCCTCCAGGCAGCCTACGGCCACCTCGACAAGACGATCCGCACCGAAGCCACGAATCTGCTCCACTACCGGGATAAGCCGGAGTATCGCATCCTCGTGGTTGCCATACGCGGCACTCCAACGGCCCGATGTCCGGGCGCGAGGGGAAGCCTGAGCTGGCGACAAAGGTGCCATGTCAGCCACGACCGACGAGCGCGGAGGATCACCCAAAGCGGGCTCTCCCCCAGCCGGCTCGTGCTCAGGCAAGGAAGCCTCGGAGTCACTCGCCTTCCCGACGAGGAGGCGGTTCGACGTCCACCCCCTCCGGAACAGCGACAAGGTCGAGGGCAGCAGCGGCCACTAGGGCCTTGTATGCCGCACCTCTTCTGACCCCCTTGATAGAATCAAGGGTCCGTGCCCCGCGGAACGCCTCATGAAGGTGTTGGTTCACGAAGCGAATCCCACGAGACACGGCCAAGGCCTCCTCCCTCGCGAGAAGCCGAAGCTCCTCCGGATTCCACCGTCTCTTCACCTCCGGAAGACGCACCTCCGCGTTAACCACCTCGAGGTGGCGGCGGCGCCGGTGCACGCCGAGACCCGCTTGGTAACGAACCGGCGGTCGCACTGCGGGCACGCAAACCCGGGCAACCCACCCGGGTCCGGCGGCGGCGGTGGCCCTGGGTCCGGTTGGTTCGGCGGATCGGGAACGGCATGTGGCGGGGTACCACGGTCGCGGGGGGGGGGGGGGGGGGTTCAGGGGGAGTTGCAGGGTCGCGAGACCCAGAATCAGCTGCGGCCGATGCTGCGGGACCGGCGCTCCGAGTACGCCGGAAATCATCGTTTTCATCTGTATCGATCGGGCCCACAGCTTGTCAGGGCGAGGGGCTGGCAACCCCCCACCCCCGACGAGCAAAGCTCCAGCCTCCTCCCAGATACCGGGACGAGCAGAGGGAGCCGCGCCTAACGTGACGATCGTCTTGTGACGCATTTCGCGCGTTGCTCGGTCTTCCAACTTGCTGCTCCGTATCAGCGCGAGGAGGGTAAGCCGCTGTCTGGACTTCACTATACCCCATACGGCCGCGCAGGATAAAATAAAGCCGTCGAGCTTTGTCGGATCGTTTCCATCGAAGGTTTTTATATTTCGGAGGGCTGAGCCCAGGTCCAAATATTTTGGTTCCTCCTCGTCCGCCATCGTCACCCTACTTCGGCGACGATGTGGCGATCGCCTTGGGGGGGATGCATCCCTTCCCCCCCTTTGGTTCTCCAGGATGAAGTCTCTCACGGTCTCCTCTATTGCTGTCGGCCGCTCGATCATCGAATCTTCCGGTGCGGGTCCAAGCGGTGGGGGTGTTGCCGTCGGCCGCCCGTTGGCGTGCTGCGTGCTCAACTCTTGAAGTAGCTGCTCCAACCGTGCGACCCGTTGTGCCATCGCATCCTCGGCGTCGGCCCGCCCGCTCTCCTGTGAAAGATTGTCGGACTCTCCTGCCTCGTCCACGGCCTGGAGTGTGGGGAACAGCGGTATCTCAAACTCCTCAGCGGTTCCCAATACCCCATTTTCGATCTCCCAATTGGGGCCTGTCTGCCCGTGTTGCGCTCTCCGCATCCGGTTAATTTCGTTGGTAACCATGGCCGGAGTAACCTCCCCCTGCCTCGGCGCGAACATGTTCACGTCGACGTCCTCCCATCCGGTTCTATTCCCGAAAGAGGACCCTCTCTGGGTGCTCACCCTTGTAAATGAGTGAGGCGTGCCCTCCCGTTCCCGGAGCAGATTCCCGAGCAGACTGTCGCTCGGCCCTTGCCTCGATTGGTCCGTGATTTCCCAAAAGACCCGTTCGAGGCTTCCCGCGGTTCGTAACGCGTCGACCCCGGGATCTTGGCCCTGTCCTTGAGGTTCTCCCACCGCTTGACCTTGTGGTGTGCCGTGAGTGCTCTTCTCGGTCGGGGTGGTCACCACGGATTTTATTATATTTTTCCTGGTACTTGGTAACGTGTGCTACCAGCTTCGACAAGGCTTACCGGATTTTGTAGCTTGCTACTAAAGGTCACTTACAGGTCACTAAAGGAGGTCACTTACAGTGCGCTCACCCTCCACATTACGGGATGCCCTCCTGTTGTTGACGTCTAACCCTCGGGGTTCTAGGCTCCCTTGTCTCTACGTCCCAGTTCCTGGCGACGCTCTTCGTGGACCCTGCAGTGATCCGCGAAGACTCTCTTCCGTTATCTCGCCCGAATAACGGCATGCCCACGATGGCCTTGGTCGCTCTTCGTGGTCCGCCCGAACTCTTGTCGACGATTCTCGACTCTGGTTCGTAGAACTCTCTCTATCGTGGAGAGTCTCGATTTACCGCACTACACGGAGATTTCACAACTTAGTAATTAGCTATGTTCTTTTTTCTATCGTGGGTTTATTTCACGTTAAATAATTCACTCTGGATATCCCACCGCTGCCACCAATGTTATATCCGCAGAAGCTCAGTTAGCTACTCTGAGTACTGCGGGAGCTGTTAGCTCGAAGGTTTTCGGGATTTATCCAGTAAAGGGTTGAAACCCAAGCGAATTATAAAAGCACGATTTATTATATCAATATTAATTACAATAGTTTGTTCGAGATTATTTACCAATAATTGTGTAGTACACTTCGTACGCTTATCTTCCTTCCGAAGAGTGTATATAATTTACGGTATATCTGACTGACCGTAACGATGTTCAGATTAAATCAATCTGCTGAATGCCTGCTCGTGGTCTCTTATATAGGGGCAAGAGTAGGCATGTCAGCTTAATTTTTACAATGTCAGCTATTTTGCAATTGTTTAAACAATTATTGCTTCCGGGTTTCCGATATTTCCCAATAGCTGACTCGGCTAGTTACTTGCTAATTTCTTAAATGTTATTTGTTACTTCCGTATTTCGCAATGCGTCGCGCGCTCGCTTCTTCCGTATTTCACAATGCGTTGTGTGGATAAGCGCATTCCCCGAATAATCGGGCGTTGACCCGGGGTACAACAGTTGGTCGCCAAAATACTGTAGCGATTATCCTCGGTGAGGGGAAATAATCGGACAGTATTAAATATGAGAACTTTATTTAAAAGAATATTTTAGGAACTTTATTTGAGAAAAAAAGCACAAAGGCGATTGTTCTCGTATCACAGTCCACAAAGGGAGTAACTTAAAACTAGGTCAGACGCTACGCCAAGCCTGTAGGGGGGAAGCTCTTGACTTGGACAAGCGGCGGAAAGTCTCGAGAGCTCCAAATGCCACAAGTACATCCCCGTACAAGCAATATATCGGGGACGCGTGCTATCGGCCGACAACCACGCAGCATTGATATTCGCGGGAGACGAAATATTGGAGCGATTGTCGAACGCGACTGAAGCGTTAATGGACGCTACGTTTGGTGTGAGTACATCTCTTATAGCCCAAACGTCTGATAAAACTATTGTAAATATTATATATTTACAGTACATAATGATAATATTTAACCGTTTTTTTTTTCGAATTTTAAAACTTATTTTGAGTTTTATAAGGTGTAATCATTCGAGAAAACTAAAACATTTTTGCGTTCTTAAAAAGCACTTCAAATTTCAGCTTCTAGTTATTTCGATAGTATAAAATCGTTTGTTACTGTTATTTGATTGGCAAGTAATTTCAGCGATTTTATCATTTTGCAATCCTTTTCAATTCTTTTTTTTTTTATATTTCTGTTACAGATGGCTCCGAACCACCCGAAAACGCGCCATCTATTTATAATACACGTACGATACATGGATGCGGTAGGTACCTCAAACATAAAGTACAAAATGTAGTTCCGTTCCCAGTACAAAAGTCTGTGACATTCCAGGCGTTTTCGGTTATATACATCTTATGCGAAACGAGAACAGCTGCACTCTACGGGGTGATCTTCCGATTCATCCTGAATCTGGTGCCCGGATTAGAAACAAATTTGACAACGGTCATCTGCGATTTTGAGAAAGCTCTCATTTCCACCATCAGGCGCGTTCTGCCACAAGTAACCATATGAGGCTGTTGGTTTCATTTTTGTAGGGTGAGTAGCTTTCGCGTAACTTAAAAATTAATGCCCACCGCGTAATTTTCGGGATATACTGCTTACAGGCGATATTCAGGAATTGGAAGCGCTTCGTTAATCGACGAGCCCCAAAGGATGTCCTGTGGATGTTGATGGGCTTCCCGCTCGTGCCTCTAGAAAGATTCGATGAAGCTCTGGCCTTACTGACGCGCGTTGCAGATGGCATTGCGGTCGAATATCTGTGGGTAACGAGCCACCCACTTGGGCACGCAGGGGTGGTCAAATAATGAATATGGGACACACCGTGTACGAAGAATAATAATACTTAATTTTTATTAGGAACAATGCGCCAAGAGGCAGAAGTACGTTGTACTTGATTACACGTTTTCGTTTTTACTACTCAACAAAGGCAATGCCACAGCTGTGGTGGGAGCGCGCTCGCCTTCTCATTGGCTAGCCTCAGGCGTCGCGCCTATTGGTCGATCTTCGCGCCTCTGTAGGCAATCGCTGGCAGTGTGGGTCAGGGCTGCCATACTACTCCCCCCCCCCCTCCAGTAACCAGGTTGGTCCTGAGTTACGAATTTAACACTCTTTCTGGCGTAGGTTTTCGCCGGTCTCTCCCGCGGAGCGTCGAAGGGGTTAAGCTGACTAGGTACGCCTACGGTCGTGCGACTAGTTGTATGACCAGCCGTTTGACTCGTTGCTCGACTGAACGTTCTATTTGTTGCTTGGCCGAATGGATGCGTTGTCGGCTGATGAAAATCTTCGATGGCTTCCTCGTTTTCCACGTATGCTGCTCTCCGTTGAAACGTTAATCTGTTTGTCTTTTACCAGGATCGTGAAAAGATAATCCGTGACTCTCTCGACTATCTTGAAGGGGCCGAGGGACGGTGGTTCGAGCGATTTTCGTACTTCATCGTCTCGCAGCCAAACATGCGTACACGTGTACAAGTCGTCGTGAGCGAACATGCTTCGTTTAATGTAATCTGCAGTGGGCGTACCTCGTAGACCACGCATGTGTTCCCGTAGTTTTTCGCCGAAGATCTGAGGATCTGCTGTCATCTCTTCGCTGTCGAAGAATTCGTCTGGGACGTGGAGGGGTGTACCATACACCAACTCAGCGACCGAGCATTTCAGTTCGTCCTTGTAGCAGGTTCGTAAACCCAAGAGTACCGTGGGCAGCAAGTCGAGCCATGGTGTCGGCGCATGACACATCATTGCTGCTTTGAACGACCCATGCCATCGTTCGATTATTCCGTTGGCTGCCGGATGATACGGCGAGCTTCTCGTACGATCCGCACTGATGGGATGGCGTACCAAGGCCTTGAAAAGTGCTGTCTCGAATTGACTCCCTCGGTCGGTGGTAACAGTGCGTGGTGATCCGAAACGTGCAACCCAATGGGTGTAGAACGTCGTTGCCACTGTGTCAGCTGTGATGTCCTCCAGCGGGATGGCCTCTGGCCATCGAGTAAATCGGTCTAGTATCGTCAGACAGTGCTGGTAGCCTCGCACGATCGGCAGTGGTCCAACGAGATCCAGATGAACGTGGTCGAATCTTTCGCTCGGGGTCTCGAAAGTGCTCGGAACATTGCGCGTATCCCTCTTGTAGTGTCGGGTGCGAGAGCTCGAGTATATAGGGATGAGTGTGTACGAGGAGTGCGTGTATGTGTGTGTGTGTGTGTGTGTGTGTGTGTGTGTGTGGGCAGGTACGAACGCGCGACGGGGAACAGATTCGGCGATCCGCAAGCGACGGCACGGGCAGTCGCTCATGGGCCCCACGCTCGGGACTGTGTCTCCGCTGAGTACACCGCTGTTTTGACTTCCTGCGAATAAATACCTACCAGATTAAACTGTCTTGTTATTTGGCCACCTTTGATAACATTACACCTCTGAACTTTCGCTCTCTGACACGGTAGGCATGTTCGAGCCCAAAGTGTGACATCTTTCTTTAGTCCCGGCCAAATGAACATTTGGCGGACTAACCGACTTAATTGTGCGTCAGCGGTCACTGAATGATTCTATTCAGTGATTGGCATAGGAACAGTCACGTACCTAAAAAATATCGCAAGGGAATATTCAGGTTGCTGGAGAGGTATCATCGGCAGCGAGCATACCTTCGGCTACCTGAAGAACCCATTGTTTAAATTGAGACAGGAAGGCAATCCGAATCTTTAGCTAAATGCGTCGGGAGACGGTGCCTTATCGCTCCAACACGTAGCGTGGAGCAATACACATACGCACAGAACGGCGCAGCCAGAGAATGCGTGTGACTGTCTCGAGGCGACTGACTGAAAGAATCACCGCGGGCGCTATCGAGTGCAGCACCTCTCGGGGCCTGATTATTCAAATTGGTATCAAAATCATTTTAATCATTGCTAGTAGAAACAACGACATAATGAAACAAATGTGGAAATTTGGCCAGGAAATAATAAATTAATGAAATATACAGTAAAGTCGCGCGTGAACAATAGTTTGGGTCAAGTCGTTAATATAAAACTATTATAAAAATTTACGAATTATTATTATCTATTGTTATCATCATCAGAGAAATTCATTGACATGATAAAATTATGATTTTACTACCAGTAGAGTAGTCAACTAGAATAGTCAATAGGAGGAAATTAGCTATTATCCTTTGGGAAAAATATTTAGAAACGTTATTATTAATTTAACTAAAACAAGATAATTATCCGTTAAAAATCAGGGATTATAAACAGTTTTAAAATTAATTTGTTGAAACAACATTTTAACTTTCGATCAAATCGTCATAGAAACTTCGTTCAAATTTCGAAATTATTCTTATTTAAATCGGAAATTATTAAAGTAATTTGTTTATCCGGGAAGTTATTGTAAAAACCAGAATTGTGAAATTATTAAAATAAGCTACGGAAGACGCCGAAACCGATCGATATTGACCAAGGAAGGCTACGGCTGATGCAACGGACAGCTTGGAGGCGCGGGTGCCCCCCAATCAAAACAATAAAAGAAGCTCCCCAAAGGGCGCATCGTCACTTTTTCACTTCGTCGTGACTTGTTACTTCGTCACTTCTACTACTTAGTCACTACTTCGCAACTTGTTACTTGTCACTTTACTTCGTCGCCTCGTACGAACAGTCATTCATAATCATTTCGCTACAACACCTGTATTCGTAACATTATCGAGCATATAATTTCGGAGTTTGAATTTTGGAGTCGGAAATTAAATAAAATTCAGAATATCTCAACGAATAAATAAATCGGAGTTCAACGGAAAATTATTTCATCACCTACAAATATCACCAACATTCAATCATCGACTTTAACATCCGACGTTGACTTTACCGATTTTTCCGCTGAAAATAAGAAGGAAGGAAGGAGGAATTCGGAACTTGGAGTTAACATCTTTCATCCATCTTCAATCGTTTCGACTCATTTTCACGTGTCATTCATTGACGAATCATCATAAGTCATCGAATCATTTAATTTTGTATCATCTATTTTGTTTCTCGAATCGTTTCTGAATTTTTCCTTGTTTGGTTTATTTTACTGAACATTACTTAATCATCTCGAATCATCGTTAATAATCATTTTGGGTCTTAATAAACTGAAGAGTGATAGCTTAAAATTTAGAGGTCGAGATCTTCGATCTTTCTTAAAGAGAGCCTAGCTATAGGGCAACGAACTCGACGGTCAGTGATAACGTTACCCTTGAGTCAGTGCAGTCCAGCACCGGGCAGCATCGCGCGACCGTGAGGGATCTTATTTCGCAGCCTTGCCACGGTATGTCACCGGGCCACGCGTAGTGTCATATCAGTTCGACGTAGTAAACATCGTAGTACGCACCGAGTAGAATTAAATACCGAGCCATAGTAAACACCGCACGCTTACAATCGAGCTATAGTATTTTTTCGGCATGCATTCTTAGCCCATCCCTGAATAAATTTCCGAAAGGTTAGATTCAAAAGGGGCAATGTTCTGATAAAGCGTCACATGCAATAAACGCGTAATAGGGAGAGAAATCTCCTTTACCGTAGATGCAGGAAAATGCTGATCAGGACGTAACACTAGGTATTCGAGCTCTGCGGCGCCCAGTACGCATTTCGATGGATTGATTGTGAGTCCATACTGTTGAAGTCGTTGCAGCACCGCTCGTAGGTGCTGTTTGTGTTCCTCCGGGTTTGCTGATGCTATCAGAATGTCGTCCAAATAGCAATACACGAAATCGAGTCCCTGTAACACCTCGTTGATAAAGCGTTGAAATGTTTGTGCGGCGTTGCGTAGCCCAAATGGCATCACGACAAACTCGAATGACCGGAAGGGTGTTGTCACGGCAGTTTTAGGTATATCGTCTTCCACGACCGGAATCTGATAGTACGCGCGCGTCAGATCTAATGTCGAAAATATCGTTTTACCGTACAGCTGATTCACGAAGTCTTGAACTTGGGCGATCGGATACCTATCGGGTACAGTCGCGTCGTTCAACTGTCTACAATCACTGCACGGTCTCCAGTCTCCGGACTTCTTCGGCACCATGTGCAGCGGGCTTAACCACGAGCTTTTCGATGGGCGACATATTCCCTGCTCGAACATGAAACGGAATTCTGCTTCCGCGATTTTTTGCTTTTCCGCTGTCAAGCGTCTGGGTCGGGCGACTACGGGTGGGCCCTTTGTCTCGATGTGATGCTCTACCGAGTGCAAAGCTATCTTGCGGACTCGCGTAGGTGTGACGACGTCGATGAATTCCAATAGCAAGTCGCTAAACTCGGAACTTTTGTCGAGTGTGGAGACGCCGTACCATGCCGTCTCGAGCACTTCGCCTCGTGAGGTAAGTCCGGTCATTGCATCGATCAACCGCTTGTATTTGAGGTCAATTAAGAGTCCGAAGTGAGCTAAGAAGTCTGCTCTCAAAATGGCTCCTGCAACATCTGCAACTACGAATTCCCATTTGAAAGAACGGCATAGATTGAGATCGATGATAAGGAACGTATTACCGTAAGTGTTGATCGGAGTATTGTTCGCCGCAAAGAGTTTCAGTGTCGACTGTCCTCTCATGTTTTGGCAGTGTCGGCGAGGAACAACCGAGACATCTGATCTCGAGTCCACCAGAAAACGGGTGCCAGTGCGCTTGTCGATCATGTGAAGACGGTACTTGAGAGGCATACTGTCGCTGACCGTACATATTGACGGCGGTGTTGCTAGTTTTCCGGCGTCGCTGCCGGGGTTTTGAAACCGCATGGGGAACGGCACCGCTTTGACTCGCGACCGAATCTGCGATGAAAGAAACAAATCTCGACGTCTCTTGCAGCGCTGGCTGAGCGAGTGCGCGATCGCGACTTGCGTCCTTGATGCTTCGGTCCCTCGGTGGATGCGTCTGTGCCCTTCGTCTTGATCCATGCTGCGATCTCTGCGAATTGCTGTTCCAATGCTGCCAATCGGCCCTCTGTATTCCGAGGATTTGACCCTATAGCTTCTATGACTGGTAAGGTGGTGCTTGTTGCCATCACCTGGTAGTGCTGCGAGGTAGTCTCCATTATTTTATCAGCAAATTCTGCTAATTTTGACAAATCGACACCCTCGCTGGCCGACAGTACGCACAGAACGCTGACCGGCATTCTGTTCATCCAGAATGTGTGGAGAACTTCTGTCGAAATACTCGTCCCTGCGAGCATTTTCATCTCTCGCGGGAGCTGGGACGGTTTCTTGTCGGCGAGTTGCAGTTCCGTTACCAGCCTGTGGAGTTGCGTTTCCTTTGAGTCTGTGAAACGCTCGATGAGACTGTTCTTCAGTCTAGCGTATTTTTCAGTCGCCGGTGGGTTACGAATTATGTCGGCCACCTGTTCCAGGATCGTGCTGTCCAGGACGCCGACAACGGTGTGGTATTTTGTCGTATCTGATGTGATACGCATCGAGTAAAACTGGGACTCGACTTGAGCAAACCACAACGCAGGGTCCTTTTGCCAGAACGGTGGCAGCTTGATGCTTCGAACTTCGGCTGTTTCTGGTCGGACGATAGCCTGCCCAGGGAGTTGCTGGCGATTGTTACCATTGGCATCCTGCGGGAGTTGGCTGGCGCTCGTTAGAAACGGTATATCCGGCAAGAGAGGTTCTTCGTTGTTCCGAATAGGCGAATGGTCGACAGGCATTTTTTATGCGTTTGTTTTCCGCCTGTATTCGACGTCGAAATTTTACACCGGAAATGAATCTTGGAAGGCGATCGTTGTTATATTATTTTCGAGGGAAAACGCTTTTGATCGGGGTCACCAAATTGTGGGTAACGAGCCACTCACTTGGGCACGCAGGGGTGGTCAAATAATGAATATGGGACACACCGTGTACGAAGAATAATAATCCTTAGTTTTTATTAGGAACAATGCGCCAAGCGGCAGACGTACGTTGTACTTGATTACACGTTTTCGTTTTTACTACTCAACAAAGGCAATGCCACAGCTGTGGCGGGAGCGCGCTCGCCTTCCCATTGGCTAGCTTCAGGCGTCGCGCCTATTGGTCGACCTTCGCGCCTCTGTAGGCAATCGCTGGCAGTGTGGGTCAGGCCTGCCACATATCCGGGGATTCTCCGAATGCTTCATTACTTTCGTAGACAGTGGATGTCTCTCGTAGATGTGATATCAGTGGGTAGAGCCCAGGTTCGAACGAACAATATCTGCGAGACATTCAATCGCCACATCGTTGGACGACTGGGGGTTAGCCACCCCAACATCTGGAGTTTCCTCGGTATGCATGTGTTCGATCACATATAATGAATATTTCTTTGAATTCTGATACTGAACACGTACAATGATTTAGTGTATGTTGCAGATAAACTGAAAAAGCTCATCGCTGGACATAACATCGACTGGCTTCGTCTTCACCGCGGACATCGACTCAGACGGGGGCGAAGGAGGCGACAAGCTGAAGAAGACGCGCGTCTAGCAGAGCAACAAGACCAGCTTGATTCGGGACGGTCAGGCAATCTATAGATACCGAAGGGTCGATCGATCAAACATGCATAATTTTCCCTACATGTCACAGTTATAATACAGTGGTTACCAGAGTTTGACAAAATACTTGGAAAATACCGGAAATACTATATGTATTTTAAGTACAAAATACTTTTTGTACTTGAAATACATTGATAAGTACTCCATTTGAGTCCTTCCTAAAAACGTCGTAAAAATCAATGAAATCCCAATTTGATTTTCCGAATTAACTTTAGGTACAACGTTAATGGTAACATTATACGTAATAGCGCATATTCTTTATTGTTTATGCCAGCATACTCAGCTATCCCGTCTAAATACTTCCTAAATACTAAATCTTTAGTATTCTAATTTAATCGTTTGCATTCCAGAGTACGGATGGAGGAGTTTCTCCGATCAGTAGTTCTCCCCCGACAACGCCGCGCAATAGAGGCTGTTTCTTTGAGGGATACAGGTCAATAATCCGATTGATACTGTCTCGTTAACTTTTATCGTACAATTAAAAGTAGCTCAAGCGATAATTGGTAGCACAACAAAGCGTTTCCAATATTTGACCACAATATTATTTTTAACAATCTTCAAACATTCTTTGTTGACAGAACGGTTTGAATTATCAATAACACATTTTTTTAATTATGGAGTTTCAATCTCCAAAATAAATCTACAAATGAAATTATTCTTAAAGCTTTTACTGATAAGAGGTAAATGGTTTGATATATAGAGTTGAATTTTTTTTTATCTAAAATATCCCGTCGCTTTTCGATAGAAGTTACTGCATTAGGTCTTGCGCTTGTTCGTATGCACTGTGTTGCAATATTTAAATCGCTTAAGTGATTTTTATTGTTACGATAGACGTAACGTACAGCATTGAATAAAATTCAATTTACTTTCAAAGGTACGCATTTTTTTCAGGTAGAGGAGACGAGCAGCTTCCCAGCTTCTCGAGAATCGAGCAGACTTGCTTAATTTTAACTCTCAAGCGGATTCCGTGGTAAGAGTTACGAATGAAGTGACAAATAACTCAATGTCACCAGCAAACAGACAGCCTGCCGAAGATCGCAACATGTTTCGAAATTATGGTATGTCAAGTACACCCTGCTACTATAATTTACGTAAAGCTCATTAGGGTAGTTATTTTCAGTATAACTCATTACTATAAAAAAATTATAGATGTCGAAGACATCAATCCCGGAACTTCGAGCATCCACCGACGCCTCCTGGATCGACCAGACAGCGACGATGAAGCGATGTACATGATAGAAGGAGATCTGAGAGGTACGTTAAACGAACCTGGTGAGTTTCTACGAGTCTGTACATTGAGGGGATATTAAATATGCGCTGCTGTCATTAGCGATCTCAATATTGTGACCATTGTAATATCCGGTATACAATCCTCACTGTTTAAAAATTGCAGGCGACGAGAACTCCAATAGAAGGGTCTCCGGGCTGTCATGGACGCCCCCGCATTCCGCAATCTTGGATCGACCTGAAAGTGACGATGATGTGATTTACAGGATGGAAGGAGATCTGAGAAGTACGCTAACCGAACCTGGTGAGTTTTTACGAGTCTGTACATCGAGGAGATATTAAATATACGCTGCTATCATTAGTGATATCAATATTATGACGATTGTGATATTCGGTATACAATCCTCACTTGTTAAAAATTGCAGGCGACGAGACCTCCAATAGAAGGTGTTTGGATAGAAATTGTACTCGGGTCAATTGAAACAAATATATTTAAAAACAAACGTTAAAAAATGAAAGTACAGAGTGAGAAAGTTGTATATTCGCTTTGTTCGGCGTTCAACGACGATCTGACGCAATCGTCTCGCATCCCTCGTTGCTGCTGCCTCTGTGTAGCGCGTCGGTCGCACAGCGTTAACGCTCTCCGGATACGTGACTATCGCGCGCCGCATTCAAATCCGCATACATACCGCCCACCAAATTAGCATCGCTAATTTCCGCACATTGTCCATGGGTATAGGCAAATTGCATAGTTTCGCAATCGCTCGTTTAAAATTTTTTAAGATTTTCGTCGCGCAGCACTACCAAATCATCGATCTTGAGATTGTCTTGTTACGTTTTCCATTTCGTTCGACCTTGTAAGTTTGCAAGGTATTCGGCCGCCCACCATTTCCAAAAATCTTGCAGTACTCTTTGGATTAATTGCCAACGATTCAAGCGGTTGAGTCGAATATCGGTCACGTCGTCGTCTGGGAGTTTGGTCAAGGGTCCCCCAACGAGAAAATGCGCAGGCGTAAGAGGCCGCAAATCCGATGGGTCCGTCGACAGAGAGAAGGGCCTTGAATTGAGGCAGGCCTCTATCTGTATCAGGGCGGTCGACAACTCCTCGAACGTGAATAATGCGTTTCTCATCACGCGTTTTAAATGGTACTTACAGGATTTTACCCCCTCTTCCCAGAGCCCACCTATATGTGGCGAGCGGGGTGGTATAAATTTCCATTCGATTCCCTCGTTGGAAAGCACATCTCCGATGCGTCCTTCAGCTTGCGCCTGAGCGAAGCGATGCATTTCTTGCAGTTCATGATCAGCACCGACGAAATTTGTCGCGTTATCACTGTAGAGCTTGCGTGGACGTCCTCTTGGTCCGATGAAACGGCGTAGCTCCGCGAGGACTGCGGCAGAGGACAACTCGCTCGTCCCCTCTAAGTGTACGGCTTTCGTAGCGAAACATACGAAAAGAGCTACGTACGACTTGGTTGTTTTATGACCTCGTCCCTTGTTGACGAGGGTTGTGACAGGACCCGTGAAATCGGCACCGGTGACTGTAAACGGTCGGCTAGGATGTACTCGATCGCTCGGCAAAGGTCCCATCACTTGCGATAATTCTCGTGGATTATTTTTGGCACAGCGTATGCATTCGCGGCAGACTTGTCTTGCCAAATCGCGACCTCGAATAGGCCAGTATCGCTCCTGTATAGCAGATAGTAAGAGCTGTCGATCCGCGTGCAGCAATCGTTGATGCTCTCTTTCAAATAATAGTCTCGAAAGTCGAGCCCTTGGTGGCAGGATGATGGGATGTTTGCGCGCAAATGTCCATGTCGAATATTGCAGGCGTCCACCCACCCTGAACACTCCGTGATCATCTAGGAAAGGATGCAACTGTAGAATTTGGCTCGTTGACTTCAAACTTCGATTCCTCTTTATCTCGGCGATCTCGTCATATAATTCTATCGCTTGCACGTGCCGCACGAGCCGGTTGTGAGCCTCCATAAGCTCGGAGACCGATAGTCTTCACAATTCTCGTTCCTTGGGAAGCTTTTTGAGATTAGCAATGTATCGCAAACAGTCTGCTACCACACGCTCGATTTTCGTCAGCGATGAGAAACCGTCGATGATTCCTTGAAGTACCGATGGATCTCTGGTGACAAGAGCGCAGACTTCAGCCTTCTTTCGTTCTTTCACTTGAATTTTCTCGGATATTTCGTCCGATGGCTTGATTTCTTGAAAGTTGTAGGAAACCGACGGGGACCTTTCTCGCAACCACTGCGGGCCAGACCACCATAAATCGGACTTCTTCAGCCGCTGTAGGGTCGCTCCGCGCGAGATTAAACCAGCCGGGTTTTGTATCGCCCTTCACGTGATTCCAATGATTGGCAGGTAGAATTTCGACGATTTCGTTCACTCGATTAGCTACAAAAGGCTTCCATCGCGAAGCATCGCCGCGAATCTACCAGAGTGCAACCTGGGAGTCCGTCCACGCTTGAATGCCGTGGGTCTGCACTCTTAATTCTCGTCGTATGTTGGTGATCAAATGCGCGAGCAGCACCGCGCTGCACAGCTCCAATCGTGGAATGGTAGTCGGCTTAATTGGCGCCACTCGCGACTTAGAGCACAACACGTCGTTTAGATCTCGACGGAACTCTTCCCATTTCTCGACAAGCGTCGGTGGCAAAGGCTCGTTCCAGCTTCGCTCTGTTCACCAAGATTCTTGCATGATCAACTTCGCTGCTGTAATTATCGGGCCGATCAAGCCTAGAAGGTCGAAGAACTTGCTGATTGCGGACAATACTTCGCGCTTTATAGTCGCAGCTTTCGTTTCTTGGACGCAGAATTGGAACTGGTCGTCGAGTGGCCTCCACTCGAGTCCAAGCGTTTTTATAGTATCATTT
Organism: Stenichneumon culpator; assembly: GCA_964017025.1. Classification (NCBI taxonomy): domain Eukaryota; kingdom Metazoa; phylum Arthropoda; class Insecta; order Hymenoptera; family Ichneumonidae; genus Stenichneumon; species Stenichneumon culpator. Next base: position 2,484,189 of record OZ024773.1, on the reverse strand, counting down.
GTGTCGATACTGAGCTTGGACGTGTCTTCTCGAAGATGTAGCGGTATTCGTTCCACGACTACAGGTTGGTTGGAGCACGATTTGTGTGCCTCGAAGCCGCCTGCTTTCAGCACCGTCCTGATCTGCTCGAGTAATGTTGCAGCGCCCTCGACGTCGTCCGCGCCAGCCAATACATCATCTACGGAGGTTTGGTCGAGTATAACCCGTGACGCCGTCGGAAAATCATGATTTGCTACTTCTGCTAACTTACGAATACACCGGACCGCTAAATAAGCTGAGCTTGCCTCGCTATAGTTACCGTATTTAGCCGAAAATCTTGTACTGGTTCGTCTGCGGAAAAATGCCACAGTATTCTCTGACAATCTCGGTGGTCTGGGTGCACGAGCACCTGACGATACATCTGTGTTATGTCTCCGGTTAACGCGACGTTATAAAAACGGAACCGAATCATAACTTCGAACAAGCTGCTTTGTATCGTCGGTCCGACGCGGAGAATATCGTTGAGCGATTTCTCTGAGCTCGTTTTGCTAGACGCGTCGAAAACTGCGCGCAGTTTGGTGCTAGTACTTGATTCTTTTATCACGCCGAGGTGCGGCAAATAAATGATCGGACGGCCGCGGCTTCCAACCAAATCGGTCGTCGGTGACATGTGCCCGCTGTCGAGATAGTCGCGCATAAAATCTATGTATCTGTCGCGCAATGTTTTGTTTGCCTTAAAACAGCGCTCTAGCTGTGTCAGACGTTCGCTCGCGACCTCTCAAGACTCGCCCAGCGCGATCGGATCTTCAAGAAACGGAAGACGAACCACGAAACGCCCGGTATAGTCACGTGTAGTTGTGATCTCAAAAAACGCCTCGCTCTCTCGTACCTCCTCCGAAGGGGCTTGCCTTGTGTCCGATTGACAATTTTCGAGTTGTCAAAATGACTTTAATGTTTTATCGAGTTCCTCGCATTGTTCCAGTGAACACGTCAAAGTCGTTATTGTTTCGTGATTGCAAAGCAAAGTTGCTTGTGATGCGAATTCGATCGGTCCAGCAACTATCCAACCGAGCTTTGTATTGTGTAACACCGGTCGCTTTTCCTCGAGAGCGAGTCGAAGAAAAATTCTGCCCCGATAAGCATGTCGATCGCGCCTGTTTTATAAAATTCTCGGTCCGCGAGCTTTATATTCGACGGAATTTTTAGCGCGTTCCGCTCTATCTCAATTGACGGCACTTTATTTGGTGATTTTTGGCACGACAAAACTGTGAACAACTGCCTCAAAATTCGAATGTCTAGACTGCAGCACGACCTCTCAACTTTCGTTTATGACGCTTTCAATTTCGCTCAGTCCCGTGACTACTTCAGAGGCTCGATCCCGTTGTGCCCCGATTTTGCTACACGCCGAGTGCGTGATAAAATGCGCTCCGCTAGCACTATCAAGAAGGATACGTAATGGAACGATGGATCCGTTGACCGCTCCCGTAGCCATGAGCACGTGTCTCCCACGACAACATTACTGCTCGTCGTGTCGCTCGTCGTTGGAACCTTCGGCTCCGTTGCTTTCTTTGTTCGTCTGACCCTTGCCGCTTCCCGGGCGGTGATACAATGTGTTGTGCCTTCCCGAGCATTCACGGCACGATCCCATCTTGCAACTCTTCACGAAATGATCATTGCGAAGGCAGTTGATGCACAGCTTCAATCGACGGACCTCCTTAATTCGATCGTTGATTGCCATTGACAGGAATTTTTCACAGTGATACATGAAATGCTCGCCGTGGCACAAATAGCATTTTCCAGAGTCAGTTGACGCGATGAGCGCTGCGCCTTTCTCACCTTCCGAATGTTTTGTTTGACCGCGTGTCTTCGGTTTCTGCTTGTCAGGCTCCCCTTTTTTTGGAACTTCCCTTTCTTTGTTCCTTGCTTCGATTCGCTCCAATATTTGGCACTTTGCTTCTAGAAAGTCGGTCAGAGTATCCAGCGTCGCTGCGTCCGTGTGGCCTTCTTGCTCCCACGCACGTAGACTCGTTGCGTCAAGCTTCTCCTCGATCATGTGAATTACGAGTTCGTCCCATGAATTCGTTGGCGAATTCAGCGATTTTAGAACTCGTAAGTGCTTCAACGTGTAGTCGATGAGGCTTCGAATCGAAGCTGCGGATTCTTTCTCTACTGTCGGCATCGCGAATAGACACTGAATATGTTTCTTCTTGATGGCTCTTGGATCGTCGAAACGCTTTTTGAGAAGTTCCCACGCAACTTCGTAATTTTGATCCGTTAGCTCGATCGATTCGATTATTTTCGCCGCGACATTTGACAATGTAGTGACCAAATATTGAAACTTTTGGATGTTCGGGATGCTCGCGTTTGTATGGATGAGCGATACATATGTTTCGCACAATCGCCTTCACTCTTCGGTTCGGCCGTCGAACGTCGGAAGCTGAACCACCGGCAGCTTAACTCTCAATTCTTGGTTTGCACCGCCGCCGGCTTCGGTGAATCGGCGTAGCAGTGCCGTCTGCTGCTCGACCAGCCTTGTTACGGCGTCACTGCTGCCGCCTATCGACACTTGAGAGTCGCTATTCTGCGTGCCTGCCTCTGTCGACCTGATGGTCAACTGCCGCAAATACTCGCTTTGCTGCTGCAGCACGCGATTTAACGTTTCGTCACTTGTTGACGCTTGAACGTCGGATCGCGGCGCTGGCAGCCTCGTCAACCATTGCTTTAATTTGATTTTTAGATCGTAGTACCTTTCTTCAAAATTCGCTTCCTTCGAAGTATCTGCAACTGAAAGTGTCGTCACCCCATCTTCTTGAACGGCGACGAGGATCTCGGACTGGATTCTCTCGAATTCACTTCGTATTTCGTCTAACTTATTAACGTATTTCGCTTTGTTCAGCGTTCAACGACGATCTGACGCAATCGACTCGCGTCCCTCGTTGCTGCTGCCGCTGTATAGCGCGTCGGTCGCACAACGTTAACGCTCTCCGAATACGCGACTATCGCGCGCGGCATTCAAATCCGCAGACAGAACGGTCTCCGGGCTGCCATGGAGGCCCCGGCCTCCCGCAATCTTGGATCGACCTGAAAGCAACGATGATGCGATGTACATTATTGAAGGAGATCTGAGAAGTACGCTAAACGAACCTCCCATGTAAGAATGCCGATCCCTTGCCGTTCTTGGACAATTGTTTGAGCCTCGGGCCAGCGTTGGTTGACGGATCTCACTTGTCGAGATTGGCCCAAGCGTCAATAAGATAATGGAACGTTGCTGGACCAGTCAATAAGCTAGGATTCGGCATGACACTACTACCAAATGTCAACTTAGCTACCGTCCAAGAATGGCTCAGAGAGTGATTGACATTCGTTTAAGCAACGGCAAATTCCTAAAATAATATGTATGTTGATTGTTGGCCGAATTTCGGGACAAGCTTGTCCGCATCTTCGCGAAATAATCGCCATTTGATATTTTTTCTGTACTGTCGACGCACGGTAAAATACTGGCTCTTGTTCCAGACAACAATCTAACGTGCTCCGGCAAAACAATGGTAAATTCATAATGTAATGTCTGGACCGTTTGTTGGCCGAATCTAGGGACAAGCTTGTCCGTGTCTTCGCGAAATAACCTCCATTTGATATTTTTTGTACTGTCGAAGTACGGTAAAATACTGGCGCTTGTTCCGGACAAGAGTCGAACGGCCTACGGCAAAACAATGGTAAATTCATAATATAATTTCTGGGCCGTTTGTTGGCCGGATGTCGGGACAAGCTTGTCCGTGTCGTCGTGACATAATCACCGTTTGATATTTTTTCTGTACTGTCGATGTACGGTAAAATACTGGCGCTTGTTCCGAACAAGGGTCGAACGGCCTCCGGCAAAATAATGGTAAATTCATAATATAATGCCTGGACCGTTTGTTGGCTGGATCTCGAGACAAGCTTGTTCGTGTCATCGTGAAATAATCGACGTTTGATATTTTTTCTGTTCTGTCGAAGTACGGTACAATACTGCCGCTTGTTCCAAACAAGAGTCGAACGGACTCCGGCAAAATGATGGTAAATTCATAATGTAATGTCTGGACCGTTTGTTGGCCAAATCTAGGGACAAGCTTGTCCGTGTCTGCGCGAAATAACCTCCATTTGATATTTTTTTGTACTGTCGATGTACGGTAAAATACTGGCGCGTGTTCCGGACAAGAGTCGAACGGCCTACGGCAAAACAATGATAAATTCATAATATAATGTCTGGGCCGTTTGTTCGCCGGATCTCGGGGCAAGCTTGTCCGTGTGGTCGTGACATAATCACCGTTTGATATTTTTTCTGTACTGTCGATGTACGGTAAAATACTGGCGTTTGTTCTGAACAAGAGTCGAACGGACTCCGGCAAAATAATGGTAAATTCATAATATAATGTCTGGACCGTTTGTTGGCTGGATCTCGAGACAAGCTTGTCCGTGTCATCGGGAAATAATCGCCTTTTGATATTTTTTCTGTTCTGTCGAAGTACCGTACAATACTGCCGCTTGTTCCGGACAAGAGTCGAACGGCCTCCGGCAAAATGATGGTAAATTCATAATATAATGTCTGGGCCGTTTGTTGGCCGGATCTCAAGACAAGCTTCTTCGTGTCATCATGAAATAATCGCCGTTTGATATGTTTTCTGTTCTTCCGAAGCACGGTAAAATACTGCCTCTTGTTTCAGACAACAGTTGAACGGCCTGAGGAAAAACAATGGCAAATTCATAATATTATGCCTGGACAGTTTGTTGGCTGGATCTCGGGACAAGCTTGTCCGTGTCTTCGGGAAATAATCGCCATTTGATATTTATTATCAGAGATAAATGAAGAATTTGTTCTCGAAAAAGGGTTAGTCCCAACTTGAGTCAATAACATCAAAAGAAAAAAATAATAAATGAAAGCAACGTAACGACTGAAGTACCAATGTAAGATATATATCCGATACAAAACGATCTGTATTCATAAGCGATAGTAGCGTAGGGTTAAAGTGCTAGTTTAGAAACTGTTAGGTCTGGGGTTCGAGCCCCACTAGGGTACAAAAATTTAATTTCTCAAATAATGTTAAAATATTAATTAATCATAGCGGGGATAACAAATGATAACTATAAGAAGGTCAATATATGCATATACATTATTATTAGTGTTTTTTGTACATATTTTTATTTATTGTTACTGTGAGCGCAGGAACCAAAATTGGCGGTCGGGTGAATCAAATGTTCGATTGATAAAACACGGGGTCGATGAAACTGGATACCAAAGGGTTTATTACAAGCGGAACAAAATTACATCTCGTTAACGTGCTTCGGCAGACACACACGGAAGTGACGTCGGTGGCGCGCGAGCGCGCGATAGGCTCGCAGCAGCGCCGCTACAGAGTTGACAAGAGCGCGAAGGATCGCACTCGATCGAATCGATTCCAACACACCCTACTCGATCCGAGCGTTATTGGAACCGATTACTTTGTTTTCTTAACACCCAAAGACTCCATGCACTTGCAGTGCTTCGGTTTCGGTAGTGATTTCGTAAGAACGTCAGCTGGCATCTCCGCTGTCGGGATTGATCTGAGGGAGACGATGCCATCCTTCACAGCTTGTCGCGTGTAGTGATGTCGAACGTCGATGTGTTTCATCCGGCTGTGGAAAACCGGATTCTCGGCCACGCACTTCGCGCCACGATTGTCGCAGTAGATGACAATCTTGTCGAGTCCAGGCAGTTCGAGCTCTCGGAGCATCATCCGAAGGTAGGAGGATTCCTTCGTAGCCTCGGCCAACGCCATATATTCCGCCTCGGTCGACGAAAGTGCCACGGTCCGTTGCTTTTGTGCCTTCCAACTTACAGCAGCCCCGTTCAGGACAAAAGCATACCCTGTATACGATTTCCGATCAACCGGACAGTTCGCCCAATCCGACTCAGAGTACCCCATCATGCCGTCGGCGGATTCTCTAAAACATGAACCGTAGTTAGCCGTGCCTTTAAGATAGCGCAGCACGCGCTTCGCAGCTTTCCAGTGCGCCTCGGTATAGCTATGATTGAACTGGGCGAGATAACTCGCAATATACGCAACATCGGGGCGCGTTGCAACAGCCAGATACATTAGCGACCCAACGAGTTCCCGATAAGGCTTCGTAGAATCTTCACTCGTGTTCGAATGCGCCTCCGTCGTCGCCGTTTGAGCGCCCACTTCCCCAGGCGTAGCCACGGGATTTGATGCTTCCATATGGAATCGCTCCAGCATTTCCGTCACGTACTTCTCCTGGTTCAGAGAAATGGCACCCTTCTCCTGGACGATCTCGATCCCGAGACAAAACCGAGCAACACCAAGATCTTTCACCTCGAACACTCGCGCTAGGCCCCGGCTCACGTTCTTAATCCATTTCGCGTCCTGTGAACTCAACAAAATATCATCGACATACACCAGAGCTAAAAGTAATGTTTCTCCACGCCTAGCGTAATATACGCACGAATCGGCGTTAGTCGGGATCAAGCCCAGTCTACGAATGACGCCGTCCAACCGGGCGTGCCACTGTCGCCCCGCTTGTCGTAGACCGTACAAGGCCCTCTTCAGTAGACAGACTTTATTCCCGTCCTTAGCCAGGCTCAGCATTTTCGCAGCCCAACCTGGCTTCCCTGTCCGTCCCGGGAGACGATCTCCTGTAGAATTTCTTCTAGCATCTCGGGCTTCTCCATGTATACTTCCTCGTCGAGGAAGCCGTTCAGATATGCCGTAACGATATCGAACTGATGAATGGTCATTTTGTAACGCACAGAGAGTGCCACCATAAGCCGCAGCGATCCCAGTCGTGCAACCGGCGCGAATGTGGCGACAAAATCGACACCCGGACGTTGAGCGAAGCCGCGAGCGACCAGACGAACTGTACGACGATCCAACGTACCGTCAGGCTTCAGCTTATTGGTAAGAACCGGACGACATCCAATCACCGCTCTTCCCCTCGGACCGTCTACCAGCTCCCAGGTGTCCCGAGTGAGAATACTCCGAAACTCGGCCACCATCGCATCCGTCCATTCATCCGCCTGCGGTCCTTCCATGACCTCCCGAAGTCGAATCTCCGTCGCATACACCGATGCAACATTTGCCTCGTGGAAAACGTCGTCCTCGCCTTCCCCATTCTCCAGACCACCAGGCACTTCTTCGTCGCGGGCAGTCTGTCCCGTCGGCCTCCGCGGCGTTGCATCGGGATCTTGTGAGTTCGTCGACGACACGCTGACGGTTCGATACTCCTTCCGAGGTCGACCGCGACTACCCGTACGAATAAGGCGCGGCCTTCCGGGCAGCCTTCGTATCACCGTCGATCCCTCCTCCGGATCCGCATCCACGTCCTCCAACGGGTTTGAACGCGGTACCATCTCGAGCTCTGTAGTCTCGGCCTGCGTCTCCTCCGGCACCTGTTTGTCGCACGCAACCTCGTGGTCAAAAAAATCCCCGATACTCCAACCTTCGTCCCGCGAACTCGCCGTTCCTAGCTCCAAATCGAACTTCACGTCCCGAGTTGTGACGATGCGGCTCTCGGAGGGTATCCACACCCGGTAGCCCTTCGAAACGTCCGAATATCCGACGAGCGTACCTTCTTTGGCTCGTGCCTCAAACTTGCCCTTCGGCCTCTTGTCAAGAACGAACGCCTTCGTACCGATGACCCGAAGATGTTTCAAATTTGGTATAACACCATGCCACGCCTCGTACGGTGTCTTCCCCTCGAGACTTTTCGACGCGCAGCGATTGCGCAAATAATTTGCAGCATGCACCGCCTCTGCCCAAAAGGACGGTGCCAACTTCCCCTCGAAAAGGATACAGCGAGCCATCTCGACGAGCGTTCGATTCTTCCGTTCCACCACACCATTCTGCTGCGGAGTATAAGGAACGGTGAGCCTACGTCGGATACCCTGAGCCTTCAGGAACGCGTCGAATTCTCCGTTGCAGAACTCCTTCCCGTTGTCGCTCTGAAGATTTTTTATTTTCTCCCCGGTCTGCTTCTCGGCGTACACCTTGAACTCCTTAAACGCTCCGAGAACATCGCTCTTCCTCCGAATGAAATGGACCTCGCACCATCTCGTGCAATCATCAACGAATGTGACGACATAAAGCGACCCACGTTTCGATTCGACCCTCATGGGCCCACACAGGTCAGTGTGTACGATATTGAGCTTCGTCGTACTCCTGGACGTACTATGCGGAAACTTCAACGCAGAAAGCTTGCCCTTCATGCACGTGTCGCAAGGTGGGAGGTTGCGGGCATATCCGAGGTTCACACCCGTGACTACCTGTTTCCGAGACATCTCAACCAAGTCGCGAGCGTTTAGATGGCCCATCCTTCGGTGCCACAACTCCAAGTCGGTTCGACTGCCATCAACCGAAGCGGCTCCCGCTTCCTCGACATCCTCGCGCACATAGTATAGGTCGCCGACGCGATCAGCCACCATCTTGGTCGTCCCATCCAGTCCTTTCACGACGGCATCTCGTTTCCAGAACAAAACCTCATGCCCATGATCCGTAATTTTCGACACTGAAACCAGGTTCGTCCTCAGGTCCGGCACCAGAAGCGTCTCTTCAAGATTGACCCGTCGACTCTTCGAACCATCCGTGACTCTCAGTTGGACAACCCCTCGCCCCTCGATATCCGTAGACGCGTCGCTCGCAAGGTTCAACTTGCCATGTTTCGAGTCTGTGATCTGCGTAAAAACTTCTTCGTCTCGACACACGTGGGCAGTGCTTCCGCTGTCGATACACCATCGACTGTACCCTCCGTTCAGTCCGACCTTGAGAGCGGAGGCTTGCTTCGCCTCGCTAGTAAAAAAGGTATCGTCGGCTTCGGCCGCCTTGGCCTGGCCCCCGGTCTTCAGCGGACACTCCACAGCTTTATGTCCAAGTTTTCGGCACTTGAAACATTTAATCTTGGCATTCGGATTAGACCCGGCCTCCCTGCCGTCCCGCTGCGAGGACGGTTGCTTCTTCCAACCACCTTTCGGATTTCGCCAGGCAGCCATAGCGCCCGCGTCTTCCTGGGACGCCTTCTGTCCTCGTGCCTCGCTTTCCTCCAGTATCTTAACCTTCAGCACCTCGGCCGTGGGCAGTTCGTCGCGAGACTCGATGGCGCATCTGAAGTTCTCGTAACTGGGCGGCAGGCTCTATAACAATAATATACTAAGCAAGTCCCGATTAATATCTACGCTCATCACAGACAATTTATCTACAGCATCGAAAAACCGACTCATGTGCTCACGAACGTCCTCGCCCTCCTGCAATTTCTGCAGTGCGAGCTTCTTAAGTAACGTAGCCTTGCGAGCCGGTCCGCTGGACGCGTAGATGCCCTTTAGCTTCAACCAAATATCCCGGGACGTCGCACATCCTCGCACGTGCTGCAATTCCGTCGGACTAATGGCCAGGATCAAATCGGACTTGGCCTCCTTGTCGTTCTTCAGCCAGTTCTTCGCCGCCAACTCGGACGCCGCATCGCCCGCCGTCACTCTCGGTACCGGGATGTCACCGCTCGTATACGGCCACGTGCCGTTTTTAGTCATCAGCGCTTCCACCTGCATGCTCCAGGAATCATAATTGTCCTTCCTGAGCAATTCGATCCTCACCGAGCTCGACATTGTTCTCACGAGTCTCGATTCCGGGGATCCACAGACACGCCGACCACACGGTTAACCTCAAAAGTTACTTCCCGACACTTCACTTTTCACCCAGACCAAAATTTCCACCGACTGGGCCCATAACCTGTGAGCGCAGGAACCAAAATTGGCGGTCGGGTGAATCAAATGTTCGATTGATAAAACACGGGGTCGATGAAACTGGATACCAAAGGGTTTATTACAAGCGGAACAAAATTACATCTCGTTAACGTGCTTCGGCAGACACACACGGAAGTGACGTCGGTGGCGCGCTTGCGCGCGATAGGCTCGCAGCAGCGCCGCTACAGAGTTGACAAGAGCGCGAAGGATCGCACTCGATCGAATCGATTCCAACAGTTACGTCTTACGTTGCTCCAACGTTGGACCTACGTTGAACCGATGATGGTGAAAAGAATTAGACTTTTAAGCCCAAGCTTCTGTAATTGGCCCAACGCCGGCCCGGCTTTAAATGAACGTAAGCCCAACCTTGGCATCGAGTGCTGGTCCGACGTTTCACAAATCCGGCAGAAAATGTTGCCTCGAGACTGAGCCGATAGAAAAACCATCATCGACTCAGTCTTGGTATCCGACTGTTGGCTATTGAGCATCAGCCACGCGTCACATTCAGGAGGCTGGCCCAATATTGGCACCCAAGCGTCAGCCGATCGACTTCAACATCCAACCAGGGCTGGCCCGATGGTCAATTCCTACATGGGCTGGTGAGTTTCTACGAGTCTGTATATTGATGGCATATTAAATATACGCTCTATCATAAGCGATCTTAATATTATGGCGATTATGATATCTGGTATAAAATCCTCACTTGTTAAAAATTGCAGGTGATTAGAACTCCAATAGAAGAATCTCAGGGCTACCATGGACGCCCCCGCCTTCCGCAATCTTGGATCGACCTGAAAGCAACGATGATTCGATGTACTGTGACGTGGTACGTCACAAGTCCCTCGCCAAACTCGGCTCGAGTCCGCCGCTCACTCACCGTTAGACCCGGATATTTTTTACGTTTTTTCCATGATATATTTTGTGTAAGATAGTGTTTAATTTTCCTTTTTTTCTCCCTCCCGTTACCCTTGTATGAGTGTGCGTGACTCGAAGACAATATCGGCATCCCCCCCGACGGCCCGACGATCAAGATCTTCCGAAGCAGCAAAGGAACGAGAGCCGACGTGCTGATGCTGAGGAAGGTAGGAGGATCCGCCGTCCGGCGATTATTATAAGCTTCGCTATTTTCATCAGTTTTGTTATTAATTATTTTTCGACTTTCTTATTTTTTTCCCCGCGTATTAATTATTGTTCGACCTTCGAAACCGCAAGGTTGGTTGGGCGGTGGTGTGCCGAGCTGGGGTGGGCAACCACTCGTGTGCTCGGTTACTGCTTTTGCTCAATTCATCGGGCCCTGCGAACCCGCGAAACCTGAGCACAAAATCCAAGTAGATGGTGACGCTAACGGAGTTGAACGGTGCCGTAGCGTTTCGTACGTCCATAAAATCCAGATTTATCTGGTGGCGTAGCCTGCTCGAAAGAGCCGCTGCGTCTCGAACGGTTATAATCAAAATCCACGGCCTAATCGTGTGTACAATCAATGCGGGGATAGAAACCGCCCGACAGTCAATGATCGCCCGACGATCGACGGGGAGATTTCTTCGTAACTGCTTGTGCGTGCACCGAGGACGGCCACTGGTGCCCACGGCCCAACCGTTGTGTACAATCAATGCGGGGATAGGAACCGCCCGACAGTCAATGATCGCCCGACGATCGACGGGGAGATTTCTTCGTAACTGCTTGTGCGTGCGCGCGGGGACAGCCGGTGAGGTTCGAGTGTTCGCCGCGATCTGGCTCGAGATCTCTTTGCTTTGTCGCATCGTGATCCCGCTGCATGTGCTCGCACCGAACGTAAAAGCAGACCCGGTCAAGAGACCTCTGGCTAGTCACATCCTAGAGGATGCTCTGGGTGCCCTTACCCAAGAGTATTCGATGAATATGGTTCCCGATTCCGGTCTCGGCCGGAAGCGGGCTCAGTCCGTCGTGGTGTACGCAGCAAAAGGAGACCGTATATGTGAGACGAACCAGGAGGTTGAGGCTGACGAGGAGTGGAGGGCCCTCGCTTTGGTTTACCCCGTGTGGCCACCGAACCACACGTGAGATCGAAAACAGTGCACTCTTTTTCCGAAAAGAGGTAGCTACTAGATCAGTTATTGGAGCCCGGGGGAGGCGACACTTGTGTCGTCTCAGGTTGAGGGGAATCTGGGCTGGCACGCTGCAACGCAATGAAAGTAGATGGATGTTCGTTGCGTTTGCTCATATGGGCGAGAGACCTTCGGGTCGAGCATAGAATGACGGTTTCGTGCCAGATTTCTTATACACTAGTTGTTCGACCTTCGTGATGCGGACATAAATGTGGGGCAATGGGGGTCACACATTGTGGACGAGCGCTCGAGCCCTGAAAAGCGTTGACAGTGCGTTACCACAATGTGCCCAGAGCGTACTCTTTATGTTAAACGGGCGGCATAAGCGAAACTTATAGCCACTGTGCGCCAAGTCTGTGATCTGGCCTTCGAGGGGCTCGCGTCGATAATCTCTCTTCGGAGAGAGCAAAATGGATCCCAGGCGTTAAAACCCAGTGTGCCCATATCCGCGGGTGTGTTCTAGGAGCGATCGCATGTATTGCGAATCGTGAGTTCACGCCTGGTTTACGAGTCGCTGGTCAGCGATCTCATGGTTCGAATGTGCATGAGATTGTCTGGAAGCAGGCCCGGACGAAGCCAATCGTTCTGATGTCATCCTGATGCTTAAATCAGGTGCCCTCATCCCCGCGGGGTATCAAATAAAGGTTCTGGAATATGCCTTGTTCCGAAAGGAGTGGGCTGACCAGCTAGCCCATGTGGTTCATATATTTTTGGGGACCTACGTGGGATAGACGACGTGGTTGGTGACGCGTCCGACGAGAGAAGGGGACTCTCGCTTTGGCTTACCCCGGGTGGTTAACCAGCACCCGTAAGAGGTGTCAGTGAAAGGTATCGCAGGGGAGGTGCTTGCCAGCCGATTGCCGGTGGTCAATCGTGCGCACCTCTATTGAGGTTGGCCTCTGCGGGGCAAAATATATCGCAACATGGAAGTAGGTGGGCTTCGTTGCGTATGCTCTTAATGGGCGAGAGACCTTCGGGTCGAGCATGGATTGACGGTCTCGTGCCGGATTTCCTCACATTAGTTGTTCGACCTTCGTAACCGCAAGGTTGGTTGGGCGGTGGTGTGCCGAGCTGGGGTGGGCAACCACTCATGTGCTCGGTTACTGCTTGCTCAATTCATCGGGCTCTGCGACCCCGCGAAACCTGAGCACAAAATCCAAGTAGATGGTGACGCTAACGGAATTGAACGGTGCCGTAGCGTTTCGTACGGTTATAAAATCCAGATTTATCTGGTGGCGTAGCCTGCTCGAAAGAGCCGCTGCGTCTCGAACGGTTATAAAAATCCAGATTTATCTGGTAGGCGTGCTTGTCATTAAAGGCCGTACGTCTTGATTCAAAATCCACGGCCTAATCGTGTGTACAATCAATGCGGGGATAGAAACCGCCCGACAGTCAATGATCGCCCGACGATCGACGGGGCGATTTCTTCGTAACTGCTTGTGCGTGCAGCGAGGACGGCCACTGGTGCCCACGGCCCAACCGTGTGTACAATCAATGCGGGGATAGGAACCGCCCGACAGTCAATGATCGCCCGACGATCGACGGGGCGATTTCTTCGTAACTGCTTGTGCGTGCCGCGGGGACAGCCGGTGAGGTTCGAGTGTTCGCCGCGATCTGGCTCGAGATCTCTTTGCTTTGTCGCATCGTGATCCCGCTGCATGTGCTCGCACCGAACGTAAAAGCAGACCCGGTCAAGAGACCTCTGGCTAGTTACATCCTAGAGGATGCTCTGGGTGCCCTTTCCCAAAGAGTATTCGATGAATATGGTTCCCGATACCGGACTTGGCCGGAAGCGGGCTCAGTCCGTCGTGGTGAACGCAGCAAAAGGAGACCGTATATGTGAGACGAATCAGAGGTTGAGGCCGACGAGGAGTGGAGTGCCCTCGCTTTGGTTTACCCCGTGTGGCCACCGAACCACACGTGAGATCGAGAACAGTGCACTCTTTTTTTAAAAAGAGGTAGCTACTAGATCAGTTATTGGAGCCCGGGGGAGGTGACACTTGTGTCGCCTCAGGTTGAGGGGATTCTGGGCTGGCACGCTGCAACGCAATGAAAGTAGATGGATGTTCGTTGCGTTTGCTCATATGGGCGAGAGACCTTCGGGTCGAGCATAGAAGGACGGTTTCGTGCCAGAATTCTTATACATTAGTTGTTCGACCTTCGTCCCCCTGCTGGGGGTAGAGGGCGTTTCCCTTGGCTGAGAAGGTGATGGGCGGTGTTGAAAGATGGGCCGCGTCCGCGACTGGAGCATGGGAATGGACTCTGTCCCTGTAGGACAGTGTGTTTTGCGCATTACATAGCATGAGCTGTCCAGCCAAGGTTCACCGTGCAGACTGGTGCATAGGGGGCTTATACGTCGTTTTCTTTATGGAAATGCTATACGAACGAACCCTCTGGCGACAACGCAAACGGCTTTGGCAACTGTTTGCGGGTTGCCGGCCCCCCGGGCTGGCAACAAATCGAACGCATTACAAAATCCACGTTCAGTGGTCAGCGAAACTCAGGCATCAAAAAGTAGGGCTCGTATTAGGCCCAGCCCTGAGATACGCTGGTGCAGACGCAACGGTCTCGGAAGAATAAGAGCCGTTGCGTCGTCTCGAAAAATCCACGATCATACGCGTGGCACGTTCCTGGAACGACGGCAAGAATTGCTCTTGCGAATCGTTTGTTCGTGTCTCTCGTTTGTGGTCGCTGGTCAGCGAAACTCAGGCATCAAAAAGTAGGGCTCGTATCAGGCCCCAGTCCCGAGATATGCTGGTGCAGACGCAACGGTCTCGAAAGAGCCGTTGTGTCTTTTCGAACGTCCTTAAAATCCAATAAGACTCATACCACACTATGAGCCCCTGTTGGTTCGAACGGTTATCTGGCCCTTGCGATCGCTAATGCTACACCGCATGGTAATCCCTTGGGCTGGCTCAAACGGAGTAGTAAGTCCAGCGAACTCGCAGGTGTGGTCGAGTTCGTGGTTGGCATAAGCAGGCCCGGTTGATACGACTTGGCTAGTTTCATTCCCTGAGGATGCTCTGGGTGCTTTTCCCCAAGAGCATTCGGTATATGGTTCTCGGTGTCGACTTCGGTTGGCAACGAGCTTGTCCATCGTGGTGCATGCATTGAACGGAGACCGTATATATGAAACGAACCTTGAAGTTGATGCCGTCGAGAGGGGAGGGCTCTCGCTTTCGGTCTACCCCGGGTGGCGACCGAACCACTCGTTAGACTAATAGTGAATCCATCACTGGGTCAGTCATTGGAGCCTGGGGGAGGCGATACTTGCCTGTCGGACGCGGTGTTTGACGGTTGGTAGTCGTCCGATATCGCCTCAATTCGAGGAGGACTCTGGGGGGCACATTGCAGCGCACCATGAAAGTAGGTAGTATTCGTTGCGTATGGGCGAGAGACCTTCGGGTCGAGCATAGAATGACGGTTTCGTGCCAGATTTCTTATACATTAGTTGTTCGACCTTCGTATTTTTTCCCCCGAGTACTGATTATTTTTCTATTTTCTTATTTCCCCTGCGTATTGATTATTTCCGTTTTTTTCTTTATTTTTGAGTTCTTTGCCCTTTCCCCACTTACTTTCTATTGTTTACTATAATTGTTATTGCAACCCCTTTTTTTGTCGGATTATTATCGAGATTGTTTATTTTTGTTATCGAACCCCTTCAACGTACCAGTAACGGCGTTGAAGTGGCAGGATTTTTTACTTCTTTTGTTATTTGCCAGTCATCGAACGACTGAGGATTAAAGATTAAGTTATTACGTTCTTTTTCTACACAAAATGTTGGTGTATTATTTTCCCCCTTTTCCTCGCCCTATATTTCCCGGATTGTCCATATTTTTTACTTGAAGAGAATAAAGTATCATCACAGTACATAATGGAAAGAGATCTAAGAGGTATTATCGCAATTATCAGTAAAAATATACATAAAACGCATTTTTTTTTAAATATATATAACCACTCGATGTTGATTACGGTAGGAGAGAACGGAGAGTTCCAGGATGTTGGTCGACGAAGAACGCCAAACGGACTCAATGATCTCCGATGACGATGAGCCTTTGGCTCGTAAAATCGCACCAGTTCTCGGTGATGCAGTGGCTTTCGATCGCGCTCAGGCCCATGATTTTGAACCAATTATCGTTCCCGAATTGGTTCAGGAATTTGAAGAAAATTCCGATGGCGTAGCAGCTGCCGGTGTCGCGTTACATGCGGAAGAAGCACCAACTTTCGAACCCCTACTGGAAGGTGTACTCGAAGGCGCACTCGAAGGCGAACTGCCACGATTCGGTGTTGACGATATAATCGTTATAAGCGATGATGATGAAGCACCCACACCCGTTCCCGAGATCGAACCAGTGGCTCCTGTGGCTGAGCAAGCAGAGGCGCAAGCACTTGGGCCTGTTCGCAATATCATGGCTCATAATGACGAAAACGAAAATGTGGCTGTGCCTCATTTGTCGCTCAGAGCTTGTAGCATTTGCTACCTCAATCGTCCCGACACGATCATTATGGATTGCGGACATCTGACAATGTGCCACTCATGTAGCAACGAGCACAGAAGAACCAGCTCGACATGCCCGATATGTCGCCAACCGATCTCGCGAATATTGAGAGTTTTTTTTTCCTGAAAAGTAATTTACTAAGCACACTATTGTAACGGTAACTATTGTCTTTGTAACAATTTTTTCATAAAAAATTAATTGTTGATGAATAATATATGATTTGTTGTAATTATTATTATTATCGATAATAATAATATTATTATTATCGAAACACCCTAAAAGATTTCTTACGTGAATAACCAAAATGAAAGGAAGAAATTAAAGATGCTTCACATGTACATGCGCTGGATTTTGTTTCAGTAGGACGGGATGGATCTTGGATTTTTTTTTGATAATCCATTTTTTTAGATGAAAATCATTGTCATTCCCAGTCCATCTTTTGCTTCCTTATTTTGTTTTGTGTCGCTATGGGCACTGCACGCCACCAAACGGCTGTAAGTACAAGCGGAATATTAATAGACACTATTGGTAATGCAGTGCGGATTCCTACTGTACCTGCCTCGAAAATGTTCTTGTGTAGGATCGGGGAACGTTGATGCAGGATTAGCATTGTGGTGAATCGTGTAGTTAATTGTGTAGGGACGGTGCACGGTGATCTACGAAATCTCGTTGAGGAGGATCACGCTTGTCTGGTAAATAGCATGTGTAGGATCCGGTTTGTGTTGGATCAATTGTGCAGAACAACGCATGTGTAGAATCGTTTTATGGAGGAATGGTGGGCTGCCTTTCAACGCAGAGCACTTTTGGAAAGCCTCGGAGGTGTCGGCTTCGATGATGAGAAATCAGAGACGTAGAACCATTCAATCAAACGCCACGATGAAACTTACGATAAGATCGTCGACTGTATAAAAATTCACAAAGAAGCTCTCGGGTAAGTCGATTAATTTGTACATTTTTATGAACACATATGCATCGTCAATAATCGTGTTTTTGGTCACCGACCACAAAGCACGCCGAACTCATCGAATCCTCGTGCTACGTCAGTCAACTATAAATAATTGGGGCAAATACGGTGGTTATTACAATGACCGGATATATGGCGGGTTCAAACGATCGTCTACGTCGAGTGAAGAAGTTCGTATGCTCATATAACATTATTATTATTTTTCTATCGGTTGTCGGTAGATAGTGACGAATTATGCTCGACCAGCCGAGGCTTTCACATCCGCGGCTTTCGTGATCTCTGCGACCACAGCTTTGTTTCATCCCTGTTGGCTGGGACAGGCGTTGAGGAAGCATAGCCGAGATATTTTTCTGAATGCGTCAGTGTCGCAAAATGACCAGCGTCATTTTAGTCTGGTCCATAAAAAGTTTTGGAATGGTGAGGACGATTGCACAGTGATAGGAAAATATTTGCCAAATGAAAGAAAATCTTATTTGATCTTTTGTTAATAAGGCACTGAAAACTTCGATGTCATACTTTACCATCTTGTTGTCGATACAATGAGACCGGCACCGACTTCGGCTGAAGGATATCAAGAGATGTGGCAGCGTCTCGACGCCAGGTAGTTAAAACATAAAGATTTGTTTTTGATTATCGTAATTATAGTTTGCTGGGAAATAAGCGTGGACTCGCCGCATACCTTTAGAAACTTGGCCCTTTCTGGGAATTTAATATCGTATTATTTTCCCTTCGTAGCCAAAAACAACCGAAGTCGTTTATCTCGGCCTTAGAGGCTCGATTTCAACTTCCCGCGTTAAAATACGTAAATTACCACTAAACATTTAACCTCTTGCACGGTGCTTAGTTGATCCTCTGCGTTTAAAATCATTAATTCCCGCAATCGGTCAAATGACCCTGGTAATTTACCCACCTTGTTAATTAATAATTGTTTAATACTATTTTATTGTTCACTTTATGACAGGATATTTTCATATCGCGTCACCTTCGGCCGTGGTTCTCCCGTTCCGTTGCCGTGAGAGCCTTGGGCGCCAGTCGATTTTAAATTATCCGGCGGGATCGACCAACCGCAAACGAATACGGAGACTGAGATCTCAATTTTCACGAAAAACTTAAACGTAAAGCATGGCTTCGGCTTCGGAACGGAGGAGCCTGGTCGCGAGGACACCTCGGGTCGCTCAGGATGCGGGTCGTGGAGAGAGGGCGTGGACGGCGATTGACGATCGAGTGATTTAGACGCAACTCAAAAATTAAACATGAAGGTCGGAGAATTTATTCGTACGGTCCTCATTTCAAACACTCCTGAGATAAATGAACACCTAAATCCGAGCTTATACATACCGGAACGCCATAAATTCGAGAACGCGAAAGATTACAATCTAGAGCGAGGGCGAGAGTACGGAAAATTCGGAAAGAACGTGAACGACGGAAAACGAATATCGAGACGCGACAGAGCAAGCGGTACGCGAACCAGAAGGAGAGCGCAATAGATAGCTATATCGAGAGCGGAGCAGCAAGCTGCCGTGCGAGAACACCACAGCGAGTCTCTTCGCGGTAACTTTCGGTCCCGACGATGGCTCGTCGAATCGGTAGTACTTCGCAAATCCATTAATGAATGTTTCCTTATTAATGAACACCAAGGGTGAGCGTGGCCGAGTGGATTGGCGCGCGCCTCCCACGAAGTGAGCCCGGGTGTTGTACCCCGGGTACCTCGACACCCCGATTATTGCGGCAATGCTATTGCGCAATAATCGAAGTAAGCAACGGCACACAACGAGCACACCTCGTTGCGAAATAATAACAAAATCACGGAGGTCACTGTTCTGTCAAGTCAGCATTTAGGCAATAGCGCGCGACTCGGTAATTAGAGCATCGGCTCGGTAATTGCCGAGTCAAGTATTACGCAATCGGAGCGTCTCTCAATTCTGTGCGAAGACAGAATCTAGAGCGATATTTGTTTACCCAAATATCGGAGATATAAACAAGATAATGTAAACCGTAAATACGTAGCATAGTGTCTAATTATTGTAGCAACACCGGTTGCACAATCATCGAGGCACACGAGCTAGCGTCGCTGCAAAGCCGCGACGGAATTCACCGTACGCTGCGTCGGCAGTTGAGTAACCCCGAGCGACTCGGTACCAGAGCACCTGCTTGGTCAAAGATGTCGAACTAACAACAAACTCCAAATTTCACTCTCAAGGAAGCGAGGATTTGGAAATATATTAGTTTACCAAAATAACGTAAACGATAAACATTTCAACAATATTAAGCTGACGTGTCTGCTCCCCCATCGATATATAAGGGATGGGAAGCAGGCACTCATCAGTCTCTTCGGAACTCCTGATTCTTACGGTTGACTATAGTAATACACTTCAAGCCAAGTTCGGACTCGATAAGTGGGTCGGGTGAATTGTGACCTCTTATCAAGTGATTAACGCCCGATTGCCGTTAATCCAGCAAGTGTATCGAGCGTACCGAGTGTACCAGCGATTGGTAATTCTAAAGGACAAACGTAAGCATAAACAGAGCTTTAATAGCTAAGCTAAAGTATCAATGGATAACTCATGAATCGATTAATATCCATACTGTGTAATAATCAAGCATGAACAGATAAAATAATAAAGCACCGAGAGCTTTTACCGAAAAGTAGAATATGGGACCCTGTTCGGGCAACCAGAGAACCTTAATCGAAGGTTCCTGGTAAGCATTGTTATATAGAGAATATAGCAATGCAACCCTTGTAAAACTCTCGTGATAAATGTGTTTGTCAAACGTATTAAATATGTAAACCTCTGGTTACACGAATAAATTGTTAAATAAATATTGTTAATTGAATAAAACTACATTTGTACTTCACTTGGGTTCCAACCCTTTACTGAGCACATCCCCAACCTTCCGAGCTAACGGCTCGCGCACAGAACCCAGACTAGCTACCTGAGTTCTGCGGCATAACACGGGTTCGATTCCCGGCAACCACCAAGAATTTTCTGTGGTGTTTTTATCTGCGAAAAAGTGGTTCGGAACCCACTATAATAGTAGGTTCAGAGGAAAGGACCAGCGCCTCAGTATGGGAAACTGAAAGACTGGGAAAAGTGTAGCGGGTTCGATTCCCGAGACTGAAGTCCCGTAGGTGGAAGGAAAATGGACGGGGACATAGCTCTGGAGATAGGACGTAGGAACTACGACTGTATCCGTATGTCCGGGACTACTGACACCTGACGGGACGCGACGAAGCTCCGGGCCCAAAAATCGAACCGGCAACAACGGATAAGGAAGGGGGAGGAAAAAGTGAAGGAGCCCGTAACCCTTAGGGGATCGGTGTAACACACAATACCCCAATATTAATTAATACCGGAACACAGAGGCTGGTAGCCCTCCATACGCGGATCGGAGTTCCCTAACTCTGGCCGTGAAGTACAGGCGATAACTCGGGAAACGGTAACCGGCAAACCATTACAAATATCGAATCGATAACGCTGCTCTTGGTAGAGATCATCGGAAACATAATCGATAACCGAATACGAAGGTTTCGTCAACGCACGGATCTACCGCGGTACGTCGATAGCTTACGTAACAACCAGAGCATAGGACGATAGCAGAGCGGGAGCTCGGGAACGAGTTCTGCTCTCGACGGTAGCCAAACGAGAACTGTACTCTAAGCGACACAGAACGAAAAATATATTTCACATACAGATCCGGTAGATGTTACAAATCCGGTAACGCGAGTCATGGTTATCCAGTTTCATCCGGAACGTCCGAAATCCAAAACAGAACCATAACGCTTATTCGGTAATTCATACACGAGAGCGATTCTTCAGCAGGGTCGATGTTTGCCCTTGAGATTCTATCCACCACAGTGGCTATCCCTAGAACGTACTCTCCAGGCATTATGAGTCGAGACACACCCGTCAATTCGAAAATCCTAAATGATAACAGCGATCGGGCAATCCGAGACGGCTGGGTGATCGCGAGCCCCGAGGGCACGGCTTTTCATACTTAAACTTATACTCGTCTCTTCTCGGAATGCCAAAAAAACGGAGCGTCGAGCATTTCACTCGATCTTCCCAGGTGCGGATGGCCGACGCTCCGAGTATGGCCGACGATTAGCTTTTAGTCGGCAGCAGGCTGGCAGTCGGTGATCGGATCTCGACGACGGTCCAGCATTGGCTAAACTGTCGACTGATAACCTGTAACGTTTCACTTTCGGAGGCTTACAGATCCTGCTCCGAAAGCGTCGTTATGTGAGTTCTCGGCTCACTTTTATTTGTGTGAGGGCAGGTGCTAGAAATAAAAATTCAAGATACAAAATTGATTCTAATTGTCAGTGAAACAAATGAGTTTTTATTAAATATAAATTAATTCAAATTGTACGTAATTAAATAAATTTCATTTCTCGGTGCGTTTATCCTCTTGAAAATTATCTAAAAATATATATATATATATAAAGAAAAAGATCGTCCAAGTGTTACGGCCTGATAACATAAGAGTTTGCGCTGTTTTACACCTTAGCAACGGCTAATTGGTCTGGGATTCGGGCTCGGTAATTTGGTTGAAATGTAATGTTGTTGAAAGTGAGTATTGGATGATTAGTGGTTTTTTGGGGTTTTGAGGAATTGTTGAGTTTGAAGGAAATAGAAGCTCGCGGTGATCCGCGTAAGAAACTATGTTTTTAGGAGGAAAAATTAGACTTCGCGGCGGTCCGCGCAACTCATGAGTTTTGATGAAGGAAAAAGGTATCCGGTGAGCTCGCGGTGGTCCGCGCAGCCCGATGGATTTGTCGAAGGATGAGTGAGTTCGCAGTGGTCCGCGCAACTCACTGAGTTTGAAGGATCTGGTATAGAGTTCGCGGTGGTCCGCGCAACTCCGAGTTCAAAGGATATGACTAGAAGCTCGCGGTGGTCCGCGCAGCTAAGAAAAGATTTTGAATTTTCCATTTTAATCGATTTTACTTAAAAATGTGGACGAGGTGCACAAGCTCCATCTCGATCCGAAAAGGTCGAAATATTTACAAGAACTGCCTGTTTTCTGTACAAAATTTGGTCTTATATACTAGAGCTATTTCTATCTGTGTTTCTGAATGAGGGTAGGAAAGGGCAAGTTCTTTGTAGCTTATTGGCCCAAACTCGCCGTCTCCCACGTCCTATGTTTTCAACGAATTGGAAGGAATTGTTATCTGTAGACTGTATATGAGCGCCTAAACGCCCCCCCTTCCCTTAACCATTGGGTCAGGGCCTTATGCTCAGGGAGTACAACGCTGTTTTGAGGATTGCTAGATTCTAGCCGCGGTGGTGGCGTTACGGGGATGTAACACAAGGAAACAGACGGCAGCAGTCACCCCCATCTCCAGGGGTAGTCGCCGGCGCTGTTTTTTGCAAAGAATGTAGGAGACAGACGGCAGTCGTCACTCTCGTCTCCAAGAGTAGTCGCCGACGCTGCCTTAGGAAAAACGGGTTAACAGACGACGGCAGTCTCTTACGTCTCCACGAGAAGTCGCCGGCGCTGTTATAGGTAAAGGGGGTAACCCAGACAGCACCTGTTATCCCCGTCTCCGGGGAAGGTTGCCGATGCTGGCGTTCCGAACGAGTCTCGGTAGTGATCGGAGTCACTGTTCGGCCAAGAGTGAGTCTTCGTGCGGCTGGCCCTCCTTATATATCCGATCGGCTGCTCTGCACACGGCACGACTTGGTGTCCCCTTCCGTCTCTCGTGACGTCAGTGTGACGTCTCTTACCTTGCCGCCCGCCATCACGCGCGGCTGACGCAATTCTTGCGTGCCGGGCGCGTGATTGAGAGCGCGCGATAGATCCCGGGTAAGGTAGGCCGCTCTGTTGCTGCCGACTCGCCAACCAAACGTCGGCTCTCTCCCGTACTCTTCCTTACCGACGCGCTCGGGGCTTTTCACGTTGAACTCCGATGCTTCGATTGATGAGTTTCAGGGGAGCGGGAATTTGCGGATCGTCTTAAACCACTCCAACGTTGGGCCCGATAGTTGACAAAACGCTGCTCGGCAGGGTTGAGCCGCCGCTGGCGTATTGTCATAGTGATGGGTATTTGGCGATATTATGTGGACGTTTGCTCACGGCGTCGAACGACTTTGGCCCGGTACCCGCTAGCGACGTTCAGGCAACGTTCAACACCAAATATTTATAAACAATGAAATTTATTATAAATTACGCGAATCCTTTTTTAGTATTCCAGATTCCATTATTACTGTTTTATCCACAGTATTAAAGTGCAGACAGCGTAAGTTTCATCAATATTAAAAATTAAAGTGTGAATACAAAAATGAAATAATAAAACTTAGACAATGTAAAGCAATTGGTAAGATAGAAGTTAAAGCAATTGATATTAGATAGAGATGCAGTAGACATGCAGCTTTTATATAAGCTGCGAAAAAAATATTCGACGTGAGCATAGCCGAGTGCGTAAGAGCGTGGACCTGTAGTCCGGGGTTCACGGGTCCGAGCCCCCATTACCGACTAAAAAATGTATTCTGATGATTCCAATGTGTGAAGATAAAAAATTACATAAAGGCAATCGTAGGATGATAAAAAAATCAGTTTAAAGTCGCCCAGATCGATAAAAAAATGTATTGCGTATTAATATTTTCCATTCAACGTCGGCTGGTCATCGGCCGCCAACATTGGGGCAACGTCGTTTGATAACGTAGGGCCGATATTGTCATCCCAACGTTAACGGGTAGTCGGGCCTACATTGGCGATCAGAGTCGGGTCAACTTTCTAACTCAGGCGGTCATAGTTGATCCAACGTCAGACCGGCTCTAAAACCGCACCTGGGTCTGTACTAATTCCAGCAACTCACCGTAAGGAGTTTCCTCAAATATACCGGGTGGCTCGGTATATCGGCCCTGATCCGCGGTAAATTCGATATCCCAAACCGTGATTCGAATCTCTTTCTCCTTGTTTCGATAACTCAACTTAAACTCAGATTCAAAGCGTATATCGAGGGCATCACGCGTACTCGCGACAATACCGAAACTCGATAAGACAACGAAATCCCGCAGAACGCTCGGAAAATAACCCTATTCTCGAGAGTTGAGGCGGGGTGGTCGCCGGCGACGATGTGACGGAGTTGACCCCAAAAAATTCCGTCACAACTTGTACCTGTAAACACATGTAAAAAGAGACTTAAGCCCCTCGGTTGCTCGCTTGGGAGGAACGCTATCTTCAGCTCGTCGGAATAAATAGATCTTCATAGTCTATAAACCACGAGTCTGAAATTCATTCTTTCGATGATGACCAGTAATTCCCCTCCTCCTCTGGCGGATGCGTTCACATTTCGCCCCTTTTTCTGCCTCGTCTCTAGGACCGCCCCGACTTCTTGGTCGTGGTAATTTTTTCGCCACGGATAGCCCCCACTTCTTGGTCGTGGTTCTCAACTCCTTCAAAAAATCACGCACAGTGACCAGTTCGGACCCATCCGAACGAGAAGGCAGCGACTCTCAATCAAGCCCTCAATGCTCACTAACACCAATGCTAGGGGAATCTGACAAACCTCTCCACCATTGTCCCCGTCTACCAATCGCAAAGCGACGCGGTGACACGTTGCCTTCACCTACGAAACTTCGATGTGAGGTATTGAACCCGCTACAGGCCGTAATTAGTCGTTTGGTTTTTCATACCGAGGCGCTGGCCGTTTACTTTTGGACGTTCTATTATTGTGGTGGGTTACGAATCACCGGGATTACAGAAAGCATATTGAAAAATGTCTTGATGCTTGACCGGGGTTCGAACACGGAACCACGCGGTCTGTATTCTTGTCATACGTAATTACACTAGCAAGTCATAAAATACAAATAGCCAAAATATATAAAATGTTGTTATACTTTTGGTTAATACTCGTGGTTAGATTACTAGCCGGGAAAACTAAGTATCGGGAGGTCTTGGGTTCGAAGCCCGGTGAAGGGAACCAAGAAGACCGACTGTTATTGACACACCAAAAGTACAGTTAACCTTCACTCACACTGAATACCCCAAAGTGGTACGGTTCTTACTAAAGGAAGAACAGTAGGTTCCGTTGCTGATAACCATAGCAGTTGATGCGATGTTATATAAAAACTAAATTTCAAAAATCCGTTCTGATCGCGTATATGAAAAGTTTAACGTTAATTTGTGAATTAACATAGAGAATGAAAATACCGTGATTGAGGTTAAAGATTTCATTCATAAGATGCCAACATCATTTATCTTAACTATTCATGAGATCATTAGTCAATGCAATTTATGAGTCAACAAAAATTGAAGAATACAGTAAGTGCAACATGGCAAATTGTAATGCGCCGAAGTGCAAACAGTATTATTCGAACCATGTGAGCATATCACTGCGTTGAAGAGAGTAAGGTCATATAAGACATCGATGTTTGCACAACCTTAAATAAATGAACAATTCATTAAGATATTTATCCACGATTAATTAAATGATAAAACGATAAACCTTGTCTAACTTACGCCGCAAAAATTCTCCATTGACATGATGTACATCTTTCCAGCGGTGATTAAAATAGATTCGGCAGTTCGTCTTATGAAGAAGACAATCAATTTTCGCACCCTCGGAGACATTAAGTACCAATTAGAACAGTATCTGCGTGAGATGACAAATTAAATTTAACAAAGACGATGCTCGCACAGTTTTTGTTATCTCTCTGTACTATCTATTTTGCTGTGGTGTACATACGCCGAGGTTGGAAGCAAAGAACTGGTCTCCATTATCCATTGTCCGGGCAAGCTGTTACAGAAAAGATGAAATATTGCGGCGCCAGTGAACAATGTAAATCTTAAGCGGTCTGCGTTGCTAGTCCCCTGCGCAACTATCTACGCGAAGAAGAGTCGAAATTATACCATAAGAAAGTAATCCGATAGGCCGCGTCGATCTACCTGAGAACACGAGCAGGTGATGCAAAGCATATTCAAGCAGACAAGTATAAGAAGATACGACTGGCACGTGGTCACCATGATATCTGTGTATCTTCACCAAGAAAAAAATGCAGAATGTCGTCAAAAATCGAATTATCACAGGTAACAGGTATTAGCGCTTCAAGTGTTTAAACTACATGCCACAAGTATACGGAACATCCCTTCAGGATGACAAATCATCTTTTTAGATAATATGACATCCCTTATGACATCCCTTCAGGATTTCATATTATCTTTTATTCGACCGTTAGTTTACGTCTTATCTTTGAAGTATGTACGAAGATATGAAGCGCATGCAATAGTGAAGTGAAGTGAACTGAGAAGAGATACTTGTGAGAGGTTCTTCAACTCTAAGCTGTTCGGACGTGAGAGAATTTCACTATACACAGAGAAAAACAAATCGGAATGATCTCCAAATTCGTATAGCAAACGTCGAACAAGTGGGTGGTCTTGGATACTTGGAGACATTCTTAGCCGTCCTTCAGTTGCATAGATGACATTCTGTAAAAGTATGGCTAAGGATCCTACATTGGTCTATGCCCGTCGGTTACTTTGCAAATCTGTGAACACTATTCCTATATTTTTCTCAGTGTATGAAATATGATTGATCGTTAGTTTACTTACTTCAAGGTACGCTTGTGTTCCAATATGCAAGCAACTACTTGATAGTAATGAAAATCTTTTTGGACATCAGTATCTAGTCGGACACTGCCTTCATTATACACTTGTTCCATATTGTCCAAACGATATCTACAACGAAATACCGTCGATATTGGATACCGAATTATTATAAAAATAGTGTGTGAACACTATTCCTATATTTTTCTCAGTATATCAGATATGATTAATCGTTAATTTACTTACTTCATGGCACGCTTGTGTTCCATTATGCAAGCAACTATTTCACGCTTATACAAATCTTTTTGGGTATCAGTATCTAGTTGGACACTGCCTTCGTTATCCACTTGTGCCATATTCTCAAAACGATATCTACAGGGCAATACCGTCGACATTGGATACCGAATTAATATTAAAATATTGTAACTCCAAATGGACTTCAATTTGTTCCATACTATTCATCATAATTGTACAAAAACGATTATTGGCAACAAGGTCGTTTTAACGGTTTTCGAATTCGGACGCATAAATCAGACATTCACATTAATTAAATAGAATATATCACTGTCAATTTTTATTGTTCTACGCGGTTTAGGTAACGTGGACAGGAACGTTGTTTCTGTCCACGTTATCAGCGTTATCGACGTTCTAAAACGTAAAATAAACGCCCAATTTAGTCATTATACCCCACTGTATTGAATTTTCATACTGTCGCCAGTAAATCGTTATGAGAAGGAAGGCATCAAGTTTTTCTATGCAATAGTTCGTATTGTGTTGTTCCACCGATCCCCTAACGGATACAGGCTCCTTCACTTTTCTCTCTCCTTCCGTATCCGTTGTCGTCGGTTCGATCCTTGGGTCCGGAGCTTCGTCATCAAGTGTCAGTAGTCTCGGACATACGGGTACAGTCGTAATGCGTACGTCCTATCTTCGGAAATACGTCCTTGTCCGTTTTCCTTTTACCTAATGGACTTCAGTCTTAGGAATCGAACCGGCGACACTTTCCAGTCTTTCGTTTTCCCATACCGAGGCGCTGGACCTTTCCTCTAGACCTACTATTATAGTGGGTTCCGAACCACTTTGTCGCAGAAAAAATACCACTGAAAATTCTTGGTGCTTGCCGGGAATTGAACCCGAGCCTACTGTGTGTGAGTCGCGCTCCGATCCACACGGCCACATTCACCCTTTTTATGCTATAGTTATTTTTGAAATATTATTAGTGGTATAACCTGAGTATGTTCAACATTGCACAAATATGTTGTGCAATCATCATGAAGAACGTATCAATAGACACAAAGATTGTCATGCCGACCATAGTGACTGAGAATCCGTGTATGTATATCGGATAGAAATACTTGTCTTGATCGACAAGGTAATCGGCCGCAAAATATTTAATATGAGGTCTCGATTTGTTCAGCGGTGCGATCATATCCATGAAAATTGGTAAAAGTGGCGCTGCTGACCAAGCCGCTACAGCCGAATAGACCACTGCTAAATATCGACATTTGAAATGTAATGTATCGTTGAAAACGCGCTTGTCCATATCAGTGATCGACTAACTTATATACGCTATTGTGAAAAGCATTCCTTTCCGGCCATGTTCATGAAGAACTTTGAGTTCTGGCAATTGATATGTGCATTTCCATTCATCTCGTATCCCATCGAGAAGGTATCGTACCTTTAACATTCATGAGTCATTAGGTATAATACCGTATTTTTATATACTGATGCCTCGATTTTCAGAGCAATTGCATCGATAATATATTTTCATTTAATTCAATATATTTTATATTTCCTCACCCTTCGTCTATGATAGACAAAATTCAACATCTTTATGATGCACCCAATGTTAGATGCTAGAGGTGAATAACAATCGATGAAGCTAGCAGCGTCACCCCATGAATTTATCAATTCCAAAATCTAAATATAATGGATATTTCCGGAAACACAAAAAAAAGGGGTGTTCTATGAATATTGATACATAATATATTTTTTAAATGTTTGCTCCCTCATAAAGGAAGCTATGTTCTCGTAAAAAAATCAATATTTTAGTGTCGGAGTTATGTCAAGAAATGGGATTTTCAGCTGGTGTTCGGACACGTCGTGCTTGCCTGACAGATTTACATCGTGTACAACGACTATAACTCGGAAATGGCTTGAAATCGTTGAAATTTGGTACGCTGTTAGAGTCATTAAGGCCTTATATACGCGATTTTGCCGATTTTCGAAGGTACTTTTCTAGACGCGGTTAAAAAAAATGACGCATATATTGACAACCTTTTTTTACAGATCATTTATGCACATGGTTAAATATATGTAAAAAAAAAGAAGTATTAACAAATGGCGGGGATATTACATAATAAAGCAATGTATTTTTTTTGCGCGCGTCTTGATGGTGTAAGTTCTCGACATCGATGTGGGTCTCTAAAAAAAATGAACATATTTATAATTGCATAATGAATGTATCTTCCAGTGTGAACCAACAATATTATTTTTTTTTATTATTATAATAAAAATTAGAAACTTAAAATTTTTCTACTTAATTTTCTGTCGGTATTTTATTTTTTATATTTTTTTCGTGTCATTGAAATTTTTGTTTCCGTGTTTCACACGATAGGTGATGATACTAAGAATATGTTGTAAAAAATTCAAAGCGATCTAAACCTTTGTTCAAAAGTTAGAACTTTCACAAGGTTCAAAAAAGTGAATCGTGGAAAAACGGCTTTGAAGTTGGCGGTCGGGCGCGCCGCGCGGTATCTATTATATAACTACTTGGTAGCGTCTTAATATCGCGCATCGCTGAAATTTTTCGCTTATCGCTTAAATTTTTTAAGTACTTGGCGTCGAGACGCTACCGCGTCTCTTGATAAAAGTTTGAACGCTCCAAATGCTGTCACTTTAACAATTTTTGGGATTTGTCAATTCTGTAAAGCTTAAAATATTCCTAACCGTTCAGGCTAATGGAATCAAAAATAATGAAAAAATGAAATTTTTTGAAATTTTTCGCGTATATAAGGCCTTAAATCTATTCCCGCGGTGCAGTATTCATGGAAATTGAGGTCTGGTTCGAGATTTTACAGGATTTTAAAATGTTTTCGTAAAAAAAAATATCGAGATTTAAATTTCAGAGTACTTAAAATAGTCTAAATTTGGCAAAGATGAATCGAGCCGTTTAGATTTTATAAGATTTTGAAATTTGTTAACTTCTTTTTTTTAATTCAATTCTTTATTGTCGCATCAACACCGGGGATATTAGCGACGCAACATATTTACATTGAGAACATAAAATGAATACATAGCGTGACAGGTTTTCGTATACACATATTTTGGTGAATTCGAAAGTTTTCGAGGTATTCTTTTAGCGAAGACGGGACACGTACATTTGATCGCTCATTTCGGTATTTAGAGCACTTTATAATGAGATGCTGAATGGTTATTTCGGTGTTACATGTGTCACACACTTTGATCGGGGAATGGTCGAAAAGGTAGACATGGGTTATGTTGGAGTGACCAATCCTCAATCGAGTCATTACGCTTTGGTATTTTCTTTTAGTGAAAATCGGTCTTTTTCCCCATATAGATTCTCTGATGTCGTGGAGCTTCAGAGGTAGTTCTACAGTAATAGAGTATAGAGTAATACAATAATCTACTGTAGAGGTAGTTCTACAGTAGTAAGCATCAGAGGTTGTTCTACACTGAAAGAAGGATCTAGTAAAAATTACCAATCAACTAAGAAAAATTACCATAGGACATAGTAGTACGGCGCCAGGGCGCCACCTATGGCAGAAAGTCTTAGAATTTTGAAGAATTTTTACCATAATATCTAAGAAAAATTCTTATAAATCCGGTACTTCTTACCATAGATGTCGCCCTAACGCTCTACTACGATATGCTATGGTAATATCTCTCAAGTGATATAGTAGTTTTTACAAGATCCTTCTCTCAGTGTATTGAAGGTTAATAGCTATGCGGATTCCATGTTTGAGCTCTCGGATGGTAATAGGGATTTTGTCAGAGCGGTTTGTCGCGTCGGTTGTAGCGGATCTTGGCGGCGTCGGCTTTCTCGTTCCCGTCGATGCCCTGGTGTGATGGGTCCCATACCAGAGTTACGTATAAATTGCTGTTCGAAAGATCGGATATTTTCCTCTGTATTTCTTGAAGCATAGGGTTCAAGTTAAATTTGTTTTCGATTGCTCTCAATGCCGACATGGAGTCACTGAAGATAGCTACTGGCGTTAGTCTGGACTCTTCGATTACGCTCAGAGCTTCGAAAATTGCGAAGGCCTCGCATGAGATGATTGAAAAATATCGTGGAAGCTTAAAGGAGAGCGTTATGTCGCCCATTATAATGGCACAACCACGGTTTTCGTCAAGTATCGACCCATCGGTGAAAATCTTTAGATGGTTTGCATAGTTAGTGGAGACAGTCTCTTGGAATATATGCCGCAACTGCGTTGCAGAAGTATACTTTTTTTTTAATATCGAGGTACGGATATCGAAGTCGATGGTTGATCTTTGGGAGTCCCATGGTGGAAAGGGATGCATTTTCCTTTCCGCGACTATAGGCATTTGGAAAATTAATTCAGCCAGGATTTGTTCGCGTCTGTATTGGAGCGGTCGAGGAAGGCTCGTTCGGTCTACGTACTTTTCTAGAGAACTTATTGTTAGCGGTTCTCGGGAGATGGTGGAAACTACTTGTCCCATACTTCTAAGATGAATCGGTGGCTCGTTGGCTTCAGCGGGAACGCTAGGATTTGGACTAGATCTGAAGGCTCTAATTGCTAATCGAATGGCGGTCGTCTGGATGGGGTCGAGCCAGTTCAAAACATGTTTGGAGGCCGATCCGTATATAGTAAATCCATAGTCGAGTTTAGGTCGGATGGTTGTTCTATAGGTGGTCAGAAGAATGTTTCTATGGGTTCCCCAACTTTTGGAGCTTAGAGTTTTCATTACGTCCAATCGTTTCCGGCATGAACCTTTAAGAAGTTTTATATGGGGTACCCCAGAAAGAGTAGTATTAAATGTCAGTCCAAGTATTTTAAGAGTGAGACATCTTTCGAGTTCAACGTTTCCGAGGCTAAGCTCTAGTTGTGGGGTATTGGCGGGTAGAGGTTTGGCAAACACTATCGAGTTTTAGTTTCTGAGAATTTAAGACCTACTTGGTCGGACCACGCGACGAGCTTATTTAAGATTCCTTGTAGAATTTCTTGCGTTGCTGTAATGTTTTTTTCTGCGCACATTATGGTCAGGTAGTCAGCGAATAGAAGGAGGAGAAATAGAGTGACACTAATGACCGATCCTTGGGGGAGGCCATTTTGGATCACTTTTTTTTTCGACAGACGGTTTTTCCAGTGGACTTCGATCTTCCTGTGGATGAGAAAGTTTTAAATAAACGTGATTGTGTGACCTCGCAGTGGCTTTTCTGTTAATATGTCGATAACACGTTGTCTCCAGATCATTTTGTAGGCCTTTCCTATGTCTATCGAAACAGCAACTACATGGAGATTATTTGCAAAAGCGTTGCAAATGCAGTTTTCCATTTGCGGCAAGTATTGCGATGTTGATCGGAACTGCTTGAAACCGCTTTGGAGTGGGGATAGCCAATTATTCCTATCAATTGTCCATTTTAATCGTCTATTCACTATCTTTTCAAGAAGCTTGCATAAGTTGCATGTTACGGCAATCGGACGGTAGGTTTTAGCGCACGTAGTATCCTTTCCTGGTTTGTCGATTGGAACTACGGTGGCCAGCTTCCACGATTGAGGGAAGCAGTCAGTGCTCCATATTCGATTGTATATTTCTAGGAGGAATTTGAGTCCCTTGGTCGGTAAATTTTTTATGAGAATTATAGATATCCCATCTGGTCTCGGACTGGAGGTTTTGCAGAGACAGAGAGCTGATTGGAGTTCTCCTTTGGTGAATAGTGAGTTTATCGGATCGTCGTTCTTAAGGGCTCTATTTGTGAATAGTTGTGGCGAAAACTGAATTTCTTTCTCGGTGTTGCTCTTGAATTGGGCGAAGGCAGGTCTGTAGTTAACATCACTAGAGTTTAATGCGAACGTGATTGCCAGGCGGTCGGCCATGTCTTGGGGGGCTGATACCGAGTTCTCGTCCAGGTCAACAAGTATCGTGGAAGAGCTTGTTCGAGATTGTCCTCCAACACGTTTCAGTCCTTGCCAAATGTCTGTTGTCGGAGTGTTACTATTCAAGGAAGTGAGGAAGGTATCAGGATTCCTTCTTACTGGATTTGACGGTTTTCCTTGCGACTGCTCTTGGTTTCTTATGTTGTATTTTTAGGTCCTCGGATTTATGACGTTTGTATAAGTTGAAGGCGTGTTTCAAAGCTTTTATAGCCTTTTCGCAGGTTTTATTCCACCATGGCACTATTATATTTTTGTAATTGTATTTTTTTATCGCAACATCTGCGGCATTTCTAATTTGTGTCATTAAGATATAAAGAAGGTCTTCTACACCGAGATTGCCTTGAGATTCTAGATCTTCGATATCGCTTAGGTTTTCACTTATATACTCGGCGTAAAGTGAGCAATTCGCACAATTGAACGTCCAGGCGATCGAGGGTGGTGTGATGGTAGTCTCGTTAACTTTATTAGTATTATAGTTCACGTGTAGCGGAAAATGGTCACTGTCGTCAAGATTTTCGTTAACGGACCACGTAATTTCGTTTGCGATATTAGCCGAGCATATGTTTAGGTCGGTGTAGCTAAGAGAGCCGGAGGCGCAGGTAAGGATGTAGGAGCAGTACAGTCCCGCCAAACGTGAGTTTCAGAGAAAATTGCGAACACTTCTCGATGGGATAAAAATCTGAAAAAAATCAAGTATATGGCAGATCCTACAAAGATTGTTTTTGCGCAATAATAATTTCAATTTGATATTAACAAATTGAAGATAAAATTTTTTATACAACAAATTACGCGTCAACTTAACTATCTTCCTTCAAAAAAATAATTCGTTAATTTTTCTGAATACGTGTGAATTTTTTGTAAACATTGTAAATCGCGTTTTTTCTATGTTTAAGCTGAGAAAAAATGCAATTTTCAAAGGTTAGAAAAAATTCTGAAAAAATTCATACGTATTAATAAAAATAAACGAATCATTTTTATGAAGGAAAATAGTTAATTTGATGGGTAATTTGTTGTATAATAATTTTTATCTTCAATTTGTTAAAAACAAATTGGAATTATTATTGCACAAAAATAATCTTTGCAGCATCTCCCATATATATGAACCGGTGCAGTGGTCTAGTGGTTAGCGTGTCCGCCTCTAAGACCTAAGCATCGGGAGGTCGACGGTTCGATTTCCGGCTTCGTATGTTTCGCCGAGAAGGGAAAAAAACATGGACGAGACGAAGCTCCAGATATATACATCGGTCACTCGCACGCGGTAACTCCAAGTGTGAGTGTCGGATGTATATAGCTGTACGCCATTGTTTTCATTCTCGGTGAATCGCGACGAAAGTCCGGCGTCGTGAATCGAACCTGAGACCGTATCGGCGTAGGGGACGTAGCGTACCCATCGCCCGGGCCGCCGAGTTTGTGTATCAGACTCGACGCTCCGCAATAGCTATCCCTGGCCTGAGTGTAAGCTATCGTGCTCGGGCTTCATGGCACCGGGGTATGGTGCGTTATAACGATGCTTCTAGGTATACCAGGCGACATCCTAGAATACTTTCAGCCTTACCTCCTCAACCTGGGGCTATGAAGAGGTCGACCATGATGATCCCTAGCTGACTACATTTGGGGATACCGGGGGGACGGGGGACTAGGCCAACGATACCCTGAGCAACTGGCAATCCCAAGAAGGGATGCGGTGGTGCGGAAGGACTGACCCAGGAACCCAGTTTAACCGGTAATGGCCCACGGGGGGTTGCTGAGGAACGGGGGGCTGACCACAGATACCCTGGGCATCCGGCAACTCCAAGAAGGGACACGGGGGAACGGGGGACGGGCCAGATCCACTGAGCAACCGATAAAAGCCCATGAAGGGTTGCTGGGGGACGGGGGACTGACCAAGACACCCTGGGCAACCGGCAATCCCTAATGAAAAGGTGTCAAGTCGCAGAAGTAGGTGCGAGTGAATAACACCACGTGGAACGCCTGTCGGTTGTGTTCCGCGTCTGAGGAACACAACGTGGACAATTAGGGCGGTGCGAGTGCCCTACGGGGCCCGAGTACAATGGTCCAGCCGGACTGAGTGCTCGTATCGCTAAACAAAAACCAATCAACCATCTCCCATATACTTGATTTTTTTCAGATTTGTATCTCATCGAGAAGTGTTCGCAATTTTCTCTGAAACTCACGTTAGGCGGGACTGTACTGCTCCTACATCCTTAAAGTGGTTGGATTCGTTTTCATTCAGTCAAATTAACTCGGAGTTGTCTAACCACTTCTCTATCAGCTTTTCTCTCCAACCCGTTTTAGAATAACTCCACAGAGCATTGTGACTATGAAGTCTCCAACAATAATAAGAGGTTTTGGCAGTTGTCGAGGTAAATTTTCTAGATCACTCAGCTCGAAGCTCGTACTGTTGGGCAAGTATAGATTGCACATCGACATTTTTTGAGGAATAGAGATCAAGATGGCCACCGCTTCAAGATTTGTCACAATCGGAATTTTGATGCACGGAACATTTTCGTTGACGAAGATGGCAACGCCGCCGCTAGCATAGTCGGATGTGGTTCGGTTTTTAAAGAATGGCTTGTATCTTCTAATTGAAGCGCAGTGATCACTCTTGAAATTCGTCTCTTGTAGGCAGATTATTGTTGGAGAATGGTCTTTTTGAAGCAGCTGGAGGAACTCTCGTCTGGCGTAAAAGCCGTTGAGGTTCCACTGTAAGAGCTTCATTGTTCTTATGCTTGATCGTCTGATGTCACATTGTCCGAAGGATCGTCGTTCATCGATGACATCGAAGATGATCTCGTTATTGGCTGTGATGACGGTTCTAATTTTTTAATCAATTCGCTAAACCGAATTTTCGATCCGCGGTCTGACAGGAATGGATATAGCATTCTGAGCATGTTGCTGAGGTCAGGTTTCTTGACGAGCAACTCTGTTGAGAGGTCATCGAGTTTCTGTTTGGCTTGAGTCTTTTCCCAAACATTTTTGAATTGACTGAAATTGAGAGGATATTCTTTACGCTTCGTTAGGAGTTTCGATGTCCTTGAAGGGATCCGACGATGGCACATTTATTTTTTCTTTTTCGAACAACTTGCGGTTCTTCTTGGTGCGAGCTTTCGCATTGTAGTCCTTCTTCGGAATTGGAAACGCGGTGTAGTCCGAGATGTTCAGCGAAGCACCGGCGACGTCTTCGGAGGGAGTAGAAGACGATGCGCTCGAGATTGGCCGTTTTGGGATCATCGATGGGCTAGTCCGACACTGAAATAACTCGGTTGGCGCGGAGTCGGCTCCATTCGTGGAAACCGAAGATTAAGGGCAGTTTTTCACGAGATGCCCTTCTTTTTTGCAGATGAAACATCCCGGGTTGTCGGTGGAAACAAATATGGTGTAGTTCGTATCGTCGAAGCTGATGTGGAGAGCTTCCGTAGTATCCTTGACGACGAAAACTCCACAGATCAGCGAGCGCGGGGTGTTCCGGGTCGTTTATTCCAGCTTTGAGACGCAAGGACGATATTTCTAGCTCCCAAAACCTTCACGATCTCACTGTTCGTTATGATGGGAGGCACGCTTGAGAACACAATTCTCTGGTTCTTCGATATCAGAGGACGTATCTGGAGGCGTCTGTTTTGAACAGTTATTGTTTTGTGATTGGCGATCAGGTTACGGCTACGGCGTTCGAGGTCAAATATACACTGATCCTATTGTTGGAAATTTTTTAAATGAATCTCATTTGGTCGGCTGGGATTTGTTTAGCAATTGCCATAGCATAGTCCTTTATTGTGGATCCTTCGACCGCATCATTGATGATCGCTTGATTTTTAGTCGGGGTGATTTCGACTGTTGCTGCATTTGCGCAGCTTGTAGAAAGATGGACCAATATGGCGAGTTTAGGATACTTCTCTGTACTCAGAGAGTTCCTTGTAGAAATACTGGTTTACGGGAAATTACACTACACTACGTCGTGTAATGAGCGTTGAAATTGGAAAATTTCGTAAGACGCCATTGTTCTGATTTGCGTTAGGCACAGCCCCATTCAACGTAACACTACGCGACCGCACCGAACAACACGTCCGTTTCGCACGAGCGTCGAACAAGAACTGTTGTTAACTTCTTATTTTGTGCATGCACGATTGTATGCATCAAATGTTATGCTAGGAGTAAAACCATTTTGAGATTCGTCTTTAATGGGAAAAAAATACATAAATCCGTCTCAAAACGGTGAATTATGTAAATTTCTGTCATCGATTTTCCACCATAATTTTTACGGTAACTTTTGACCGTTTCAATTTTATGAGAAGTAGCATTTTTTTAAAGTTGCAAAAAAATGCTGCAAAGTAAAAAGCCGGCTTCCTCATTTCTTATAATTTTTCCTGTAGCTTCCTCTACGAGGAGGCCAAAAATCGGTCAGCAAACTTTCTCATGGAGAAAGCTGAGCGCAAAATTGTAAGAAATAAGGAAGAAATGTGCAAATTGAATTCCAACTGTTTGAAGCCGGGACAAGACCTACCTGAGGCACCAAAAGACTGAAAGAACAGAGCAGAACAATTGTGATTAAAGTGCTTCGTTCAAAAAAAGATCGTTCAGGCCACAGATCGGCAACACAGAGTAGTCGTTTATTAATAGTGTAGTAAGATGTTCGTTCGTTAAAGATGTCCTGAACATTTGAAAAGGGAATCGTTTCACTATTCAGTTTACTTTTATTCCTTTCCCGCGACATGTTACGCATTATCAAGAGTGCGGCAGCGTCGCAGCGCCAAGTTTCGTTGACTGCAGCAGACTTGAGCATGCCTACGATAAGCCTGCCATCGTATGATAATATAATGAGGGATACCATATATGTTTAACAATCGAGGGTGAAAAATGAATAATGATAGGTTTCATGCAGTTTCATGCATTGTACGTGCATATAAACCATCGCGTGCAAACAAAAACTGTCTCCAGTAGTGTTGGATCAATTTGCATATCTAATAACCACCGATAAAGGGTTGTGTAAAGATGATGCTAGGGCTTGGATCGTCTTCGGTCCGGGTCGCAGAGGCAAAAAAATTATAACTAACACTTCAAAGCCTATACGAAGGCTGTAAGACTATAAGAACTAAAAGGCTATAAGAAGAGTTGGAACATTTTTATTCTCGAAGATGCTTAGAACTATTGGTTGACTGTGTAAGTACCACGTGAAATCGGCTTACCCGTAATATGAGTCACCTAACAGATAGTGTATAAGAAATCCGGCACGAAACCGTCATTCTATGGTCGGCCCGAAGACCTCGCGCCCATCAATAGCAATCCCAACGAACACTACCCACTTTCATATTGCGCTGCAATGTGCCCCCTAGAGTCCTCCTCGAATTGAGGCGATATCGGACGACTACCAACCGTCAAACACCGCGTCCGACAGGCAAGGTATCGCCTCCCCCAGGCTCCAATGACTGACCCAGTGATGGATTCACTATTAGTCTAACGAGTGGATCGGTGGCCACCCGGGGTAGACCGAAAGCGAGAGCCCTCCCCTCTCGACGGCATCAACTTCAAGGTTTGTTTCATATATACGGTCTCCGTTCAATGCATGCACCACAATGGACAAGCTCGTTGCCAACCGAAGTCGGCACCGAGAACCATATACCGAATGCTCTTGGGGAAAAGCACCCAGAGCATCCTCAGGGAATGAAACTAGCCAAGTC
This sequence comes from Stenichneumon culpator, assembly GCA_964017025.1. Classification (NCBI taxonomy): domain Eukaryota; kingdom Metazoa; phylum Arthropoda; class Insecta; order Hymenoptera; family Ichneumonidae; genus Stenichneumon; species Stenichneumon culpator. The sequence continues at coordinate 2,445,536 of OZ024773.1, read as the reverse complement.
GTATCAACCGGGCCTGCTTATGCCAACCACGAAGTCGGCCACACCTGCGAGTTCGCTGGACTTACTACTCCGTTCGAGCCAGCCCAAGGGATTACCATGCGGTGTAGCATTAGCGATCGCAAGGGCCAGATAACCGTTCGAACCAACAGGGGCTCATAGTGTGGTATGAGTCTTATTGGATTTTAAGGACGTTCGAAAAGACGCAACAGCTCTTTCGAGACCGTTGCGTCTGCACCAGCGTATCTCGGGACTGGGCCTAATACGAGCCCTACTTTTTGATGTCCGAGTTTCGCTGACCAGCGACCACAAACGAGACACGAACAAACGATTCGCAGGAGTGCCACTTCGTCGACCGTCTCTCTACAATAGGAAACATATCGGGAGGTAGGCAGCGTGTAAACACGCGCCGGGCCACGGCGATACAGAAAGTAGAAGTGCGGTCTTTGACGTTAGGCGGATTCCTGCCGTCGTTCCAGAAACGTGCCCACGGATATGATCGTGGATTTTTCGGGACGACGCAACGGCTCTGTATTCTTCCGAGACCGTTGCGTCTGCACCAGCGTATCTCAGGGCTGGGCCTAATACGAGCCCTACTTTTTGATGCCTGAGTTTCGCTGACCACTGAACGTGGATTTTGTAATGCGTTCGATTTGTTGCCAGCCCGGGGGGCCGGCAACCCACAAACGGTTGCCAAAGCCGTTTGCGTTGTCGCCAGAGGGTTCGTTCGTATAGCATTTCCATAAAGAAAACGACTTATAAGCCCCCTATGCACCAGTCTGCACGGTGAACCTTGGCTGGACAGCTCATGCTATGTAATGCGCAAAACACACCGTCCTACAAGGACAGAGTCCATTCCCATGTTCCAGTCGCGGACGCGGCCCATCTTTCTACACCGCCCGTCACCTTCTCAGCCAAGTGAAACGCCCTCTACCCCCAGCAGGGGGATGAGTCACCTAACAATTTATTCCTCGGAAGGGTGAGCGTACGTAGCCGAGTGGCTACGTACCTACCGCAGTAGGCTCGGGTTCGATTCCCGCCAAGCACCAAGAATTTTCGGTGGAGTTTTTTTTTCGGCGAAAAAGTGGTTCGGAACCCACTATAATAGTAGGTCCAGAGGGAAGGACCTCTCCCGAGGAAGGCGCCTCGGTATGAGAAACTGAAAGACTGGAAAGTGTCGCGGGTTCGATTCCTGAGACTGAAGTCCCGTAAGTGAAAGGAAAACGGACGTTTTGCTTTATGTATGTTTTACTTTTCAGTATTTTTAATTTGTATTGGGTTTTTGTTTGTCAGGTGTCGGTGCCCTCGACGGGGTGACGAGTCTTCGTCCCCCGGATATCGCGGTCTGTGACATTATCAGTTTGTTTTTAAAGAAGTTTCAGGATCGTCCTGATATTTCTGGTATTGTCGGTGGTATTTAATGTTTAAAAAATTGACAAAAATGTTCGTTCTTCTCATACAAAGGTGCATCTAACCATAATCCATCGCCACCAGCAAGATATTTGACATATCAGTTGAGAACTTTTGCAGGGTGAGTTAAACAATTTTTATTATTCCCTATATTCAACAATGAACAATGACGATTTGTCTGAAATCATTGATTTAAGTAACGAACTCCAATCTTCAATATCGTATTTCACATTCTTCACCACAATGCAATGATTATGTACCTCGTCCGTGCAAAAGACCCGACTAACATTAATTGACAAGAATCGTGCATTGTCGGCCCGTTGACTCTTTCAACTTTAAGGATATTCTTACTAAAAGTCGTTTCTGTTCAAATTTGATAACATTTTTATAACACGTAGAGAAAAGTGAGTTGTATTGATCGCTGTCTTAAAAAATTGGGTTCACGGTCCTGTTTACGACAAATTTATTCTCAAAATTGGGTAATTTAACACAGGTTAGATAGGGCGACCGGTCCGAAACACGCGGATAAATCGATTTTCTCAACCAATTTCTGTTCGATCTGAATGAAAAACTAATATAATGTACATTAATTTTTTCCGAAAATAATGGGAATATAAAATATTAGGCTCACAGGCGGGTAATAAAATAAATTTGGTTTATTCACAGCGTTCAAGCCTTCAATCATGTCACAAGAGAAAATGTGGCAACGCCGCGCCCCCACCACGCTCAATATATATACCGCGCTATTTGAACTACGGCCGCAGTGTTATAAATGCTCGACGTCACTTGCCAAAGAAATTATAGTTAATTTTGCGTTCTCATAGAGGAAGCTTTGTTTTGGTGAAAAAAAAATTTCTGATTTTAATAAAAACATGTTCAGAATGTTCCACAACATCGAACAGTCACATTTATAAAAATGTCCAGATGTGCGTGTGCGTGTGCGTGTGCGTGTGCGTGTGCGTGTGCGTGTGCGTGTGCGTGTGCGTGTGCGTGTGCGTGTGCGTGTGCGTGTGCGTGTGCGTGTGCGTGTGCGTGTGCGTGTGCGTGTGCGTGTGCGTGTGCGTGTGCGTGTGCGTGTGCGTGTGCGTGTGCGTGTGCGTGTGCGTGTGCGTGTGCGTGTGCGTGTGCGTGTGCGTGTGCGTGTGCGTGTGCGTGTGCGTGTGCGTGTGCGTGTGCGTGTGCGTGTGCGTGTGCGTGTGCGTGTGCGTGTGCGTGTGCGTGCGCGTGCGCGTGCGCGTGCGCGTGCGCGTGTGCGTGTGCGTGTGCGTGTGCGTGTGCGTGACTTAGACGCGAAAAATTCAAATCGCTATATCACGGAAATGCGTCGACCGATCAGGCTGAAAATTAGCACACAGCATGTGTGGTTAATAGTCAATGTTTCTGCAAAATGTCATCCAAAAATATTCAGTTTTTTTTTTTGTACGCCATTTTTTATTTCTTCAAAAATTTCTGTGCGCCCTCTACCGCCCACAATTTTTTAGCTATCGGGATAAAAACATATACACAGATGGAATATGATCACCCGATGATCCCATTAAAATTTCACGCAAATCGGTAGGACCGTTTAAATTTTATACCATTTTGAATTTTTTGAATTTCATGTAATTTTTTTTTCTTTCGAAACGCATTTTTCCGTATTATACATTCATCTGTGAATAATAAGTGTTCCTCTATTCGCGAAGCTGCCTCTATGAGGAAGCCAAAAATACAGAAAACGCTTTTTCATAGAAGAACCTTCGCGAATAAAGAAACATCATGAGAAAACGTTATGACAATTTCAATTTCCAACTTTTATGAGAAAGCGATATGAAAATTTCAATTTTCAACTTTATGAGGAAGCGCTATGAAAATTCCAATTTTCAACTTTTTTTTATTATTGATTAATTAGTGGGAAGAAAACGAAGAAAAATAATTAGAAATTAAGAATAACTGCGAAATCTCCTTCATATCGAGTCTAATGATCAATTTTTAACTCTTTATTAAACATTGAAATCTGAGCTTTGCCACCAATGATAGACGATAAATCTTGTAAACTTAAGAATAGACTACGCGTTAATAGATGCGATAAAATTGACTATTGACTCGAGAATACGTTTGTTACGGGTTACTTTCGCTTTGCCGTCGACGCTTTACGCAAGTAAAACTTTTACGCTGTCAGCATCACCCGCTACATAAGTTTGACTTAGAATTTTTAACGTGAGACGACTTTCTGCCAGCTTTTTTTAAATTTCGGCGGAGACGTAACCCTGGTGTTCGAGAATTAGGCGCTTAACGCAGCTGTGCGCGCTTGCCGAGCGGCCGCTGCCTGCAAGCACCTCCCGGCTGCGTCTCGGTACAACTCAAGCGCGCCGTTGGCGCACGCGTACCAGCTCTCGAGGCGAGCGGCACGGTTTACGTGCCGCGTGCAACCGGTTTCGCGTATCATCTACGCCTAATGGCTGACACGGGTCACCCCGCGGTCGGGTAGATCGCCATTTTCAACTTCGGCTTTTCTCATCATGGTTCTGCTCATTTGGTACATCAACACGGGAAAACGTATCGTCGTTTCGCGATATCGTTTACGCTCGCGGTACGCGTAGTAACACCGGAAAGGCTCACGTTCTCAACGGCTACCGCGCGGCGATACAGCGCCGCGGGTAGATTTGCTCACTCGGGAGTCAACGCGATTAATATAATTAACTTGGCTCATCGGAGTGTACTCATCGTGAACTGCTCATTAATAATTGTGATTCTTATTGTTATTCGATACACTCATGCACACGGTCCTACTCATTCGCACAGTGTTTTTCGCGCCATTACCATCGTTACTGCTGTTTAAATAAAGAGTTTATTTTCACTGTTAACATCTTGTGTGAATTTATTTAACCCCCCGTTCCGCTATAACTCATCCTGGCAATTCTCAAACACCTGGAAAGGTTTTAGTAGTAATTTAAACTGCTCTCTTTCCACCTTGCAGTTTTCTTCCTGCAAATAAACTGCACGCAAGAGCGAATCAGATCTTCTTTGGCAATACGAGAACTATCTAATGCCTTTACAATAATCTCGTCGAGTACCTCGCAGTCACGCAATGCGTCGTGAATTCCGTCAATAGCCATTTCACCTAATTCTGGCGAAGCAATCTTCGATAGCTTACAGCTAAGCTTCTTTGGAAAAGCTTTTAACAAGGGAGGAGTATCACCAAAACCTGTAACAATGGCTACGAATTCATCAAGCATACCTAAGTTCTGCACATCTCGTAAAACGAGACGAGTATCGAACTTACTGGCGTTGTGACCTAATCGAAAGATTGTGGAGCCGTTGTATTTCAAAAACTGAATAAATTCAGCGTAAACCTTAGCGATCGGTGTCGTTATAACTTGGTCTCCGTGAAGCATGAGCTTGCCGTTTCTAATGATAAATCCGTTCGTTTCCGTAGCACGCGAAGAGAAATGCTTTTTCGGCAAAATGTAGCGCATAAACTTCTTGCCTATGCCTGATACTTTCGCTGCTAGTTGGAAAAGTCGGGTGGTCATTCCCAATTCCGTCGACTCTACGTCAAACACAACTACGTCAAACTACACGGTCATTAGATATTGCCTAAGGCTCCGACGTAGTGAGTATAGCTGGAACAATGAATAGCCCCATGCCTGACTGATAGGATATCTCTTCAGAACTCTCTTCGCTCACGATTTGCTGATTTTTCGGAGTTTTCTTGACGTACCGTTTCTTTTTATTTTCTTTTTTTCTAGCATTCGTCGAACGCCTGACACGTTCATTTTGTCGCTTCTCTTTGTAATTCAAAGTATATTTCCCGCGTGGCATCGATAACCTCTTCTTCATTTCAGCTACGTACGAGCACTCGGATTTTTAGAAGCTACCGTAGCATCGACAAGGTAATCGACTGCTTCCTATCCTCTATAGTGCCTTCCTTTACCGATGCGATGGGTTGCCATTGCATTAAAACTTTCGTTTCGTTGATTCGAACCATAGAGCGGTAGTTGATCCGCTTTCTCAACCAGTAGATTGAAAAGTGCGGCTCTCATGTTTTCATCGTCGAGCGCTTTACCGTGTGGAAGCCCTATATGCTTATAATTAACCGGGCCATCGTGGTGTTTACACCAGGAGGTCGTGCAATTTTCATGGTGGTCGACAACGTGGTCAACGATGGTTTGGAGCTGTTTGGCCACTGCAGTCCCGTTGTATTTATTAAATCGGATCGCACAACCGAAACACCATTTCCAGTGTTTCATCACTTTCAACAACAACAAGATCGCACAAGGCTTTCACCACAGAGGCGGCCGTGTGGTTTATATCTGACCATTTGAGTATCGGAGTGTCGATAATGTTTCGAATACCAGCAATTGTGGATGAATCAACATTAACATCAGTACGCCAACCCTTACGCCGACTTCCTCCATCGATTCGTTCTTAACGACGAGTCTCTTCGCCACATCCGCTTCCATAGCTTTGGAGCTGCCGCTCCAATTTTTTCGGCAGTCGTGAGTCGATGGGTTATGTGTTATGTCTTAGATTGCATATCATGCAGCGTTTATTTCGCGTTGCAAAACCGAGTACATCTTTAGTATGTAAAGCCTCGAGGACACCAACGCCTGCAAATACACGGTAAAAATTTACAGATAATTTTATACGAGCATTGCGCGCAAAAAAAATTATTCGAATTTATTACATTATTATTATCTTACCATAGTTACTGTCGTAACTCCTACCGTTACCGCGCTTGGGCCGTCTCATATCATATGATACTGCTATTGGTACTCTGGAGTGTTCTACATCGTCCGGAACGTTGTGAATAATGAATGTAACACACTATAGCAATGAAAAGGAGTGATAGTTGTACCATCAAAACTAATAAAAACAAAATTAAATTGGGGAGGATTCTAGTTTTGTTAGGATGAGGCAAGTAAAAAACAACTCCAGTTTATTGAAATCCGTTTTTGTTATTACTTATAAATAGAACTTATAATTTGCTTGAATAGAAGCTTGTAATATATATAGATTTTGTAAAGTAGTTCGTAACTATATATGCATATGGGTATCGTACAATATGTAAAAATAAAAAATAAAAAAAAGTTCGAAATTGTAGAAAAAATATTTATATTATATACTGATAATAGTACAGTTGAACCTCTTCTTTGAATTTGCGTCTGATTTTTGCATCATAGAATCCTTTCTATATGTTGCATTGAATTAATAATAATTTGTGTCTATGCTCGTAAAGGATCCGATGTTTGATTCCCTTTGCTGGGCATACTTAAAGAATAATAGCAAACGATAGTTACACTGGAGATTGCAACGTCAACTCTTCTTCGGCTTGTAGACTCCGAGTGCGACTTTCGCTTACAACTTCTTCTAAAATATTGCTAACGACTCGCACTCTGCTTCAAAGTTTTCTCCGATACATTAGGACTATGGCTGACTGATATTAATGATTGCAGCTGCCTCGCGTCGATGACTGCATCCATCCGTCTTGCCGTTTAAGAGATAACATTTTATGTTAAACACTGAAAAAGTTTTTGACAAATGCAAATACCAAAAAAACTCACCCAGTACTGCTTTCAAATTAATTATATATGGACGACTACGGAAAAGATCGCCGGGAAATCTTTTCGATGAGCTAACTTTTGTAGTCTTCAGGCACTGTATACAACAGTAGACTACAGTACCTATAGGGATTTTTTCAAGATGGCGACTTTCAGGAGTGGGGTTGCAGTGCAGTGTGCTCGGCTGGGCCGCCAGGCCTGCCGGCTCGCTGCTGGGGTGGTTTTCCCCCTCGCCCCCCTTCCCCCGCGGCCCTGTAGGGAGGTGGTGGGTGTCCAGGGTGAGGAGCTGGAGGAGATGTTGCTTCTTCGGCTGCCAAGTCCCGACCACCCGTCCCTAGTCGATCACTTGGGTAGCTCGACTTGAGATGTGGGCGGAGGGGATGATGGGGGTGAGTGTAGTGAAGGGAGGGAGTGAGCGTGTAGTGGAAGGGCGTGAGAGCGTGGCGGGGTCATTGGTATGGTGGGGGAAGCTGACCGGAGCGCGCGCGGGGCCAGCTAGTGACGGCGTAGCGATGCGTTGCGCCACGTTGGATTTTCGGGGTACGCTGGCGGCCGAGCAGCGGCGGGCCCATCGCCTCGGGTGTGCGAGAGGGGATGCCGAGCGGTGCAGCGCATAGACGGTATAGCGGTGGATGGCTGAAGTACAAGGGGCGCCCGGGAGAGCTCGTGACGACGTAGCAGCGAGTAACGCCATCTTGAATTTTCCAAGCGTTGGCTTGCTGCGGGAAGCAGGGCTCTTGCTGTTGCGCGTAGAGTGTTTCTCGAGGGTAGCTGAGGGCTTTGCGTAAGCTAGCTTGGCCGAGCGGCCTAAGGTGTTGAACTCAAGCAGCGTTTTCCTTGGGATCTCGGGTTCTATTCTCATGTGTTGTGACGGGGCTTTTCTGCTCCCGTCACAAAGAGAGCCAAATCTCCGACTCTCGCGTGTATCGGCACGGCACACGGCATTCATTCTCCCGGGAAGAGTCCCTTCCAGGCGAACAGACGGGGTCAATCGCGAGCGAACCGTTCCCGCGATTAATTTCGAGCTTTATTTTGTTTTCCGGTCAAATTTCTCTCGAGCGTACGGCGGTCGTAACCGCCGCAAGGACATCTCAACGTCTTCCAGCAACGTAGAGCAGGCTGGAGCCTTGCTACCGATCTCGCCGCAGCCAGCCACAGTCAGCAGGCTGGAGCCTCGCTATCGACCTCGCCATCGTCACACACGGCCGGCACCTCGACACGTCGCCCGCCGTTCAGCCGCACCGCTACCGAGGTAGCGCGCGACTTTGCCGACAATGGGCCCTCCACCCTCCGAAGCCGCCTCGACACGACGAGCCACCAGCTACAGAGATCTACAGCGTCCGGCTCGTCGCTACGCCGTCACCTCGCTCGTCTCACCGAAGTTCCCGTGCCTGCGCGCACCGACGCCCGTGGAGTTACCTCCCACCACGAGCGTACTCGATCCTTCGCGTTCACGTTACCACGAACGCGAAGAAATTCAAAGAACCGCGCGAGATCTCGATAATTCTGCAACATAAACCGGTGAGATCGTCGTACGTGTTCGGTTTGAGGCTAGAGTAGAATAGAGCAAACTCGACTCGTTATCGTGGGGACGGCACGCCTTCGCGCGCGAAACGCGAAATTTGTTCTCGGGTAAAAATTCAGTAAAATCCATGTTCTTCAATTTCGAATAGTTTGCCTGGAAGGTTCTCGGTTAATCTTTTATTTCACACAATAGTTTGCGCCTCGTGCGAGTCCATACTTTAATTTCATTTGAGCTTATCTAAATTCTCTTGCTATTAATTCCTAATTTAACTTTTCCGATTCTATATTTCTCTTTTCCGACTTATTTCTTTTTCCGATTTATTATTCTATATTTCTTTTTCCGATTTGTTTCTTTTTCCATTTTCGTATTATATATTCCGTTTCGATTTTTCCGAGATTCCGCGTACTCCCGCTGCGATCGGGCTAATATAATAAATATCTGTTGCGAAGGGTACCGTGGCTGCGATCCACGTTTGTCGTCTGATCCGCGAGCGTCGAGATTCCGAACATTGTCTATCGCCGACCATATATTACTGAAGTTGTGTTACCGAATAAAGTTACGGATTATTGTTATCGTCTATTGTAAAGATTTTTGGGTTATAAAGGGGACGAGCGTGCCTGCTAGTCGCTTCTCGACCACGCTCCCGATATTCGCAAAAATAAAATATCTTTGGAGTTCCCGGAAATTTCGTCTCAGTCTCTGTTTCCTCCTCGCGGAAGTGACCGAACCACCCCCTCTACCATTTCCCAAGGCTGAGCGACACCGGGTCGCCCTCGTCTCTCGTTCGGCTTTTCAATAAAAATTTCGTTGCGAGAACTTTCGCTCTCGCAACTGGCGCCCTTAAGGCCGAGTGAGACGAGTTTTGTAGCCGTCTCGATTGGGGCAAATTCTGGTGTTGGGAAAAAGCGGTTACAGTGTATACAACGTTTTATGTTTTTTTTTCCAGCAGGTTGAGAATAAATATATGAAAGGGATGAGGGAAGGTAAGTGAAAATAATCTCGTTTAAAATGTTTACAATAAAATTTTCATTTTTATTCTTAAATCTAGTTGTACAGTCTTTATTGCATACAAAAATATTTTTCTTCTTAATTTTGCGTGTACATTTTTTTTGAATGTATACAATTTTTACGCTTATGTGAATCCATGGTAATTGTTCTCTAAGGTAGTTCGTTCATACGAGCTACCACTGCACGGAAAATGTATTCATGATGAATACATGATAATTCTTTGGTGATCAACCGCGGTTTGTCACGCGTCTCTTCATCCTCTCCGTAGATAACCCGTACATCTTTACGGGCTAAAGTCGTGCGTTCATCCGTGATATATTTGAATGTTATTGACGAGACTCTTTCTCTTATCCCATTACTCCAGCCCTTTACTGCACCTTCAAAACTGACTTCCTGAATAATAATATCTCTGATCTCTTTCACGAGATCAAGTTCGCTTTCAAGTAAACGCATTCTATGATATATGCATTTAGTCAGTCTCACTAGACCATTGTACGTTGTCTTTTGGAAGAGAATACCAACGGGGTATGTATTCTTAGGTCTTTTATTGCCCTGATGGTGTTTTTCTTGGACACCAAATTTTTTCTTCGCTGAGTCTTTTGTTTCCAATAAAATAGCTTTTTCATTGTAAGCTGTCGTAAAAGTTATTTTCTGTCGACCAAGCGGATTCATATTCGGAGTTCGATTGTTGTCTGAGTCCTTTTCGGCTTTGAACCACGGGGTGATAATTGTCATCCGCTCGCAGAGGTGATGCCACTCGGCAACGTTGAGGGAAATGCCTGCCGAGGTACGCCCGGAGAATTTTATTGCCACCTCGAAGTCGCATCCGTTCACTAGCTCAAGTCCCACCGTGGCTGTTTTACTATCCGAGGCATTCAGACTGTATGTTGTGGATGATAACATTGCCTTGCTCAAGGGTTGCCAACCAATTATAGGGTCAAGCGTATAGTCTTCTTTGCCCACTCGCTTCGTCTCGGGCTTTGACGTATTTACAACGGAAAACGGAAAAAGTTCTCCCGACGCCAATAATTTTTTCCTGGCATCCTTTACAACGTCGGTAAAATTTTCCATTTTTTTCTCACTATGTTTTTTTACAATATTTGAGAGAGACTGCACTGTCCAAGTCGTGGAGACGTAATGACTCGGGGGGTGAAGGCACACTCCAGGGCTAGAGCCTGAAAAAGTGATGCAATTTTCCGGGAGAAGGGGGTGAAGACACGCCTCAAGGATGCTGTTGTCTGTAGCAGGGGTGCGTGCGCTGCATTGGGCCTTGGAGGCTATGTAGACCACCCACGACGAATCACTCTTTGGCTAGCCTTTTCCGAAGTGCCATATGTCTCCCCAAGATTGGTGTATTCCTATACAGGCGTGTCAATACACAAACGCTTCTGCAAAAAACTGAACATTTACAGCTATTCGCGACACTCGATGGTCAAGCGTTGAAAGACGAGGACAAACTTCTACCGAGAGGAAAATTTAATGAAAAAAAGTAAAATACTAGACACAAGGGTACAATGAGGCGCTCTAGCCTTTACAACACAGACGGGTTCTGTGCCGGGTAAGTCGCCACGTAGCTGCAATAAAATACTTAAGCAGGGATACTTGTTGGCTTGTACCGTTCGAGTACTGTTTTTATAGTACATGGTCGGAAGGGTTTCTTTTACCTAGTATTTCGGAATGCCAGAAAAATTAGAAAAGGATAGTTTTTAACTAGCCAGTGACAGTTCTCGGGTCATTGTAGATGAGTGGGGAGAAAAACTATAAGTTTGCGACTTTTACAGAAATGGGCATTATTTCGTGTAGACGTTCGAGCCGAAACCGTCTCAGCATTTTTAGTCAGTGGTACTAAGTTTTGTTGGTCGTGTCTCAGTGAGAATTTTTAAATAAACGTTATAAAAATGGTCGACGTGGTGATCCGTGGAATTGTTCGTGAGGTGCGGATAGAGTTGGAGGAAATCTCCCCGCCAGCCGTTGAAAACTTGCTCGCATGCTCTAACGATACAGCGTTAAAGTGTATGCGGTATGATGCCCTTATCGGGCGCTTTAAGTGTCTTGTGAAATACCTTCCGGTGAAGACTACTCTTAAACTCTACAACGCTGGTAAATTTAGTGCAAGTTGTGAAATATTAAAAATTGTTCGTGCGACGATCGGCCGTTGTCGGAATAGTTCACCGAGAGGTGATGCCGCTCTTGACGAAGGGATCGCATAGTTTTGTAAGTAAAACAAAAAAACTTGAATAAAACGGTTATAAGAACAAAGTATCGATTCTAAATTATAATTATTAATTCCAGATGTTCGGAAGGAGGTCGAGGTACCCGAAAGGGAGACTCCACTTGCCGAAGCTGGCACGTCTAACGCTGTGACGTTTGAAGATGTCGAGTGGAACTCCTCCGACAGCTTAGACGAATTCGCCCGGGTCTCAGAGGAGGTGCATCAAGCTACCCCCTCTAGCGCTGAGGCGTTTGAAGATGTTCTGTGGAACACATCAGACTGCCGAGATGAATTCGCACGGGTCGCGGCTATGAGCCATTCCACTCCTCGTGCGGAAGGTACGAAGATGCTTATTGTGACGGAACGACCTTACCCCCTGAGGCATTTCGCCCAGAAGTGGTACTCCGTGCACCATCTAGCGACCCACCGTCCGGAAAATCGATAAATCGATAAATTCGCGTACCTTTAGATCGCCTCACGTTAATTTCGAACATGACCGACCGTCGAGAGGCGGTGCGCGGAGGACGACGCGAATCGTCCGCGCACAACAGGACATGACGATAATGAGCCAGTATTATCAAGGCTCGAGAATCTTCTCGAAAGTTCTAGGCCTAAACGAAGGAGAGAGAGGGGACCAGGCTATAAAACCGCGCACGCGGGCCCGCTCGCTCTCATTTTCTGCCTACCAAATTTTCATTGACTACACGCGTTTGTCGTTCGATTAAATTCACGGCTCAACTACTTTACCTGACATCGTTGCATTAAATTCGCGATTCAAGTAAATTTTCTTCCGGTTTCGTTCGATTAAATTCACGATCCAAATATTTTTCATTCGGTTTCGTTCGATTAAATTCACGATTCAAATATTTTTCATTCGGTTTCGTTCGCTTAAATTCACGATCCAAATATTTTTCATCCGGTCTCGTTCGATTAAATTCACGAAATCGACATTATTTTTTTTTTTGTTGTTCGCTCGATTAAATTCGCGATTCGAAGATATTCACCGGTCTCGTTCGATTAGATTCACGAGGTAGAGAATCTCACCTTTCAGTGCTTCTCGCATTAGTCCGCGGCATTGTGCCACCTCTAAGGCGGAAAGCATCCTTGGCTCGAACCTCGACATCGTGTCGACCGACAGCGATCCTAACCACCGAATTCCTGCTATCCAACAACACCGAAGTGCTGCTAACTGACGAGCTCCTACGTCAATTATCAGGTCGCCAACTCTAGATAGAAAACCTTCCAAAATCCCGGTCATACACCCAACATAGTGTTGGCTATACGACCATCCACGTAGGGGTCTCAGAAAGTGCTAAAACCGCATTAATAGGCCTGAATAGTGGGCACAGCATCGCTACGCATCAAGTCCACGTGTGGTAGCCGTGCTGCGAACGACGTACATTAGATTCTCGAGTTAAACTATAGGAACGATTCCGCATGATGAGTACCCTGCTCTGAGGAACTCGTTACTTACAAGGCGATAGGTAATTTCTCAAAATAAAATTAATAATTAAATAAATTCTTATCTTGTTCTGAGCATAACCGGCTCCACGCGACGGTGTCAACCCTCTCGCGTGAATTTCGAGTCATTTTGTTTTATAATACACACTGCCGAAGATATTGAAATACGGTTTTTGAAACATAAAAATAGAATTCAAGAAAGTAGAGGAAATCGACATTCCACGCGAGGGCCTTTGGGTGGCCGGAACCCCCGAAATCTGTCGCGTTGTATCGTCAGCTAGATTCTCCCATTTTCCAAGTCGAGTCATTCAAACAGAATAAATGTCGATGATGAACTGAATGCCGTGCTGGCCGACACAGCCCGCGAGCAGCTCGGACTGAGACATTAATCTTCAAAAAAAAAAAAAAAAAGGGAAAAAAAAGAGAATATTAAGAAAGACACCCGGAAAAAGACTAGAGCCCGTCCAGTACACGAATCCTGTCCGCGACCCTTTTTGCGCGAGACAAAATTTTCTTTTTGTTGAAATCCGATTGTCAGCGTTCGCGATAAGGAACACGCGAAAGCCGTAAATCGTAAAGTTACATTATATAAGTTATATATTATCATTAATCAAAATTTTTTAATTTAATTAAAATGTACATATATATTTTTTCCAGACCCAATGATTTTCGAGGACACCAACGACGATCTCGATCTCCACAATGCCACTCTGAACCTGTCGATAGCTGAGGCGCCGATGGAGGCAGAGACAGCTGATGGGCCTGAGGCAGCGGTTGTCGAGGACCATGGCGAGGAGTCGGAGGATGTCGAGGCCGAGCTCGACATATTTGACGGCGAGTTGTTGCGCCCTCGCAGCCTCTAGCGTCTTCGACGCAGATCGGACGAGGGTTGATTGACGAACCCGTCGCTGGGACCTCGCGACAGGCAACAGCATCGGCACAACCACCGGGAGAGGTTTCGCCAACGTTCTCGGCCTTGCTACGAGACTCATCAACTCCACCGTCCGGTGAGTCCAAGCTTGTTCATCGCGTCGAAACCCGTCGAAGATTTGATAGATTTAAGGCGACTGGTACCGTTATCAGTATAAAGATCCGCGAGCCTCCCGCAGGGGTTAATTTAGTGTTGTGGCTAGAGGACGCGATTCGCGAGCTGCATGCTCTTATTGTCAGTGGTAGCGAGCCGACTGATATGATCAGCGTAGAGTTTCGATCGAACGCGTTCACGAGAGGTCCAGCGGGTATTTCGTTTAGACCAGTAGCTGATTTTTATTTTGATCAGCTATTTAAAGCTATCAATAGCGTCTCGCAGAGTGCTACCGGTTTTTGAATAGACGACTCCTTCGTTATTACTTGTAATATCGTGTAAATGCCTATAGGCTCGGGAAGGCCAAAAAAAGAATCGGGCGAAGAATTTTGACAGAAAAAATCCGTTATAGGTTTTAATAATAACGACAAACCCTGTCTTCCGCGAGCCATTGTAGTTGGTAGAGTTGATGCCGAACGGGGGCAAATACGCGAGGGGGCTTTCAATAAGCTGTGGGATAACGTACGACGGGACAGATCTGCACTCCAGAAAAACTTAGCGGAGGAGTTGACGCGTACTGCCGTGTAACGGATGGTCGCTTGGGTCAGGCACGCGTCAGTAATAAGTCGGCAAATAGTATAATGATTCGGATTTATTGGTCGCAGCGTAATATTCGGGAGAGTGTACCGTTCCGTGGTTCTAGCTGGACTGATGATCGGAGGTGCGAGGCTGAGGGCCTCGGACCCCGTAACAAAGTCGCGACGGGCAGTCGCGACGCTTGTGATAAGGCCCTTCTCACGACTCTGAGCCGTGAAACCGGACGCAGATAACCTGCAGGGCTTCTCTGAATTAAGATGCGGCGGAAAATAATACCGCTCGCGATTTCGAAGAAGCTGGGGCCGTTACACTCCCCCTCTGGGAAAAACGATGCCCCCGCATCGGATATGAAAATTTGTTTACATTAGTTGATTTTTCTTAAGTGTGATTCTACATAAATGAAAAGTTTTCATTTATTAATTTTTTTTGGGGGGTTTCCTGTTTTGTTTCTAAATATTTTCATTTTTGTGTAGATATGTTATGTTTGTTTTTTTTGAGTATTTAATTTTGTTGGTTGTTGATTGTTGACGTCCTGATTGTTGTTTGAATTGGTTCTATTTAAATTGTTTTGTCCTTGGTTTGGTATTCGTTTCGGTACACTCTCGTTAATTTATGGTGATGAATGTTGGTTTCTATGCTGATCTGTAACAATCTAAGAAAACTGTTATTTGTTCGTGTTAGTAGGGATCGTTTGGTTAAGTTGGACGGGATTAAATCTGGTGTTGAAATGGTAATGAAATATAAAAAATTTTGTCCTGTTTTGTTCGTTGAAAGGGTTTGATTATTGTTTTCCAAAATGTTTGTATATATTCCTTTTTTCTTCCACGTATTTATTCCTTTTTGTTGTTCTGATTTTTGTATTTTCCTTAGTAGTCTTGTCATATAAAATGTTTCCATTCAATACTTTGTTGCCTGTAACATTCTAATTCCTGATTAATGGTGGTTAGTGGGTTAGGTATGTTATTTCGGGAATGGAAGTTTTGACTCTAGAAGTAGGTAAAATTATTAATATTGTGATGTCGCGGATGGCGATTTTTATATTATTTTCACTTTCGAGCAGCCAACTCGGCTACAGAACGCGGTATTAGGACGGAAGGACTCGGTAAACATTGGAGCAAACTGCTTAAGACGTTTATTTAAATAAAAGCTGCAGTGGTACAGAGTGAACGCGCAGAAATTCGGTGACTTACTGACTATCTGAGTTAGGTGGAGGTTCGTTCTTATAGATCTATCTCGTGGCAAAGTCCAGGTAGTGGGGAAGGAATTCGGGAGTCGGAAAAATACTGGAAAGGCAGATGTTTCGGACTCCTGGACGTTGGTCTATTGTGATAAAAGGAATGCAATGGTCGAGGTTCAGGATTGTGTATTTTAGAGGGAGATAGGGAATAGGCGTTCAGAGTCTTTGAAGAAATGACGGGATGCCCGGCGGTGCGATAAGCAGCGGCGGCGGGTGGAGAGATATCGACGGCAGATGCAGTCGTGTGGTAATCGCGTGAGAAAGGAAAAGATACAGGGAAAAGTGAGGGTGGTAGAGACGATCGTCATTACAATATATATATTAAGAATGAAGCATAGTATAAATATATTGGCCAAAAAGGTAGATAATGATTTAGTTGCCAAAGATAAATGAAACAAAATGAAATGCTATTGTTCCCATAGGAGTTATTGAGTGTATATAAAAGATAACTTTTTCGCTTTCTTTTTTTTTGCATCAATGTACGCGTCGCAGAGCATGTCTCAGCGTAGTCAGACATTGTATATAAACATCCGTTTTTTTTTGTTAGGTTGTAATTGTCTCAATTTTTATCCTTCTTTTTTTTAACTTCCGTTTTTCTCATTTTTAGGTTTACAAAGTAAATTTTATAGTTGAATGTTTTGATGTTTGCTCGATTATATTGGAGTATTAATATATTGGATATAAATATAGGTTAAATTTATGAGTGAATAAGTATTTGAGTTTTGTGCATATTTGTTTAGTTGAGATTTGTTTTTGAGAAGTGTGGTCCTATTACTATGGTTTATCGTGTGTTCTGGTATGCCGAAAAAATAATTTGTAGTTCGTTTGGTTCTATTAAGTGTCTGGATGACTTGGTGTTTATCTACATTCTGTGTGTTTCCGGTTATTCTGTGTATCTGTTTTATTAAACATTTCGAATATTTACTATGTGCAAGATGTGTGTGTTGTCTGTACGTGTAGTTCATTTGTCTTATATCTAGTCTTAATTTGAACGTTGATGAATATTCTCCTATTTTTTATGATTTTTTTATTTGCGTCGATGATCGGGATGTTTGTTTAAGCCACGAATGCGTATTATGCGCTTCCAGGCGATATTCTGCGATTTGATGTTCGTTTCGATAGAAGGTTACCGATCGTTTCTGGTAGTAGTTCGTTGCGTGGTATTAGTACCATTGATTGATAATCGTTTGTTTCCGGTCCATCAGTTTTTACATGACAATGAAGTATTGGTGGTGACCTAAAGTTCGGCAGCACTGATGTTTGTGCAGTGCGCAAATCGGTGATATTTATTTTTTCGGGTATTGACGATGACCTTAAGTTGGGTTGCACTGGGGTTTCTGTAAGGTGTTGCTCGGAATTATTTGTTCGTTCGGTGTCTACTGGTGATAGCCTGATTTTGGGATGCATAGGTGATGGTGCATCCATTTTGGAGTTCGTTGCACATTCAACACAGCTGAAAGGGGGTGGTAAATTTCCGAGTTTTGACGCGTTTCTAGAAATCGGTGGTGATCGGAAGTTCGGTGGTACTTCCAGTGGTATGCTGTTTTCATTTTTCTCCGATGCGCTTGTTTCTCGATGCCAAGGTAGAATGAATTCTGGTAAATCAAATGCCATTGGTGGTGATAGCGTTTCGTTTGTTGTATCGCTATTTATTGGTTGATTCTTGAGTTTCGTGACGTCCTTATGTTCTCGTGACAGTTCGGTATTCAGTTGTATTGATGGTTGTACTGAGTTTTCCGAATTTGATATATTTCGTCGCGAGTTGGCAGTAAGTTATCGAGTTGCACTAGTATTTGTGCGGCTTTCGGAGGGTTATCCTTTTCCTGCGTAGTTGTTGGAGGTGATCTGAAGGTTGGTTTTACGGGTGGTTTTTTTAGCTATCGAGCTAAAAACGCGTACGGAGATGGAATATGATCACCCGATGATCCCATTAAAATTTCAAGAAAATCGGTCGAGCCGTTTAAATTTTGTCATTTTGAATTTTTTTAATTTTATGAATTTTTTTTTCTTTCGAGACGCATTTTTCAGTATTAAATATTTTTCTACGAATAAAAAAGTGTCAGATTCGTGATCAGCGTGAAAAAATACATAGAATACGATCCCGGAGTGACGACTAATATAAATCATATCGGGCATTTATATAGTCAAAATTACAAAAATGGGTGATTTTGCGTATTTTCGAACAGCGATTTCTTTGCTTCCCGATGAATACTCTATGATACGCTATGTATTTTTTCGCCTCGAGTACAGATTCGACAGCCGTTTTGACCAAAAGCGCAAGGTTGGTGTATTTTTTCGCACTAAACCTGAGTCGGCCAGCAGTTTTGCTTAAGAGCATGTGAAACACTATGGAGTGCGAGAGAGATAGCATCGGTCGCGCTCTCGGCGGAGCGAGTGAGACACGCTGAAAACGTGTTTCACAAGCTCTTAAAAGTTAAATACGACGTTGATATTGAAAAAGCTGAAAATTGAAATTTTCTTATCGCTTCCTCATAAAAGTTAAAAGGTGGAAGTTGAAAGTTGAAAGTTGAAATTTTTATATCACTTTCTCATAATGGCCCTTTATTCGCACTGCTTCCTCTATGAGAAAGCCAAAAATATAGTAAATGCTTTCTCATAGAAGGAGCTTTGCGAATGAAGGGCCATTACGAGAAAGTGATATAAATATTTCAACTTTTTTGCCTTATAGTTGTCGTGTTTTCGAGTTACATTGTTTTTTTCGCGTTTGTCACCGTATAAGTAGCCGGTTGCCCCGTCAGGGCTGACTTTTTCGCGAAACTCGTTTTTGTTTAGCTGCGATAAGCTTTCCGTTGTATTTGGCCTTGTTCGGCTCTTTTCTTTTTGTTGCCTCGTTGGGCTTTTTCCGATTTGTTGCCTCATTGGGCTTTTACCTTTTTCTTCTTTATCTTCTGTTGCACTATCTTCTTCTAAATCTATATATTTGTATTATTTTCCTGTATCATCTCGTTTCCTAATTTGTTTGCGTGGTTCGTTTATTTCTCTATCTTCGTCTTCAGATGAGTCCGCTGGACATTTTTCGATTGGTTTCCGTTGTAGTTTGATTCTGCGTATTCCTTTTAATTTTTGCCGGGACGATTTCCGTGTTGGTATTTTTATGAGTTCAGCTTCGTTTTCTGATGTTTCAGTTTGCGGTGTTTCGTTGTCAATAGATGAATCAATTTTTATCGGTACACTCTCGGTTATTTGTTTTGATTCTGTCTTTTTCGGTAATTGGTTTGTTTCTTCTCGTGGTTGCTTTATCTGTTTAGCTAAAATTTGTTTAGATTCTTCGGCGTTTAGGTCGTGCACTGTTGTGACTTGACTATTGTTGCGAAGACTCATGGAGCACATTGCTCCTTTCTTTTGAAGTAGTCGTTGGACTATCTGTTCGATCTGTGATGTTTCGATACTTGATTGATAATCTGAGTTTCGCGAGTTTCCGGTGTTATTGGTGTTTTGTCCTTGTCGTGAGTTGGTTCGATCGCGCGAATTATCTCGAACGTTTCGATCATTTTGATAATTGCGATCTCGCGAATCGTCTCGTCGCGAGTTGTTTCGGTTATAACGTGAATTGTTATAAATATCGCGCGAATCGTAATTATCACGCGCGTTGTCGCGATAGTTGTTGCGATAGTCGTCGCGTGAGTTGTCACGATATTTTCGGTTGCGCGATTCGTTTTTATAATATCGGTTTTGCGAACCGTTTCTGTCATCTCTCACTAGGCAGCAATACTTTTGGTTTCGTGAATCCTCCCTCCAGTTTTGAATCCCCTCGCGAATTATTTTTGCAATATCGAGAATAATTTCTGTAATTTCGGTCTCGGGAGTTATCACGATAATCCTGATCGCGTGAGTTATCCCGATAATCGCGGTTCCGCGAATTGTCCTGATAGTCATAATTTCGTGAATCTCGCTTGCGATAGTTGTATCGATCGTGTGAGTCCCTGTCGCTATAGTCGATTTGATCGCGAGAAATTCTGTCGCGATTTTGATAGCTGTTGGGTCGCGAATTAATGTTTTCGCGCATTCCATTTTCGGTGTGGCGATTTGATGTTTTTCGCGTAGGATTTTCGAAGCGTTGTTTATAAAACTTTTGTCCATGTTGGTCGCTGGACTGTGCGGAACGAATTTTCGCTTTATTGGGACTATGTTCCCTAGCTTCGAATTTTTCGCGTTTCGTCGTTTGGTGCATTGCTTGTCTGCGAATGAGTTCATTTTCAATACTCAATAGCTCGTCGATCGCATTTTCGAGTGTTAAAAAGTTTTTTGACAAGAGCAAATTTGCTACGTGGTTACAAAGTCCACGGATAAAGGATTTAATTACTGTTTGGCTTACTTCTTGCGGTCTGTTTTCCAGGTACTGTTGTTGGTGTCGCTCTGTGTATACTTCTTTGAGATGTTCTTCGATTCTTTTAGCGCAGTCTGTAACTGTCTCGTTGTAATTTTGTACGTTAGACGTTAATTCTAATTCTAAATCGGATTATTCTACGGGTTTTTCGAAGGCATTTCTGAGATCTCTCAGGAGCGCTTCGAGTGTAAGATGCGTTTTCGAATCCGCTATATCTGCAGCAGATCCGGATAGTTTTAGGTTAATTATGGTTAAAAATAGCGATTGATCAATTTTGGGAACCATCTCTGCTACCTTTCTACAAATGCGTAGAAAGTCGCGAACTGGAATATTTTCACCATTAAACGATGGTATTACGCTGAAAACATCGCGAAACGCAATATTATTGATCGCCATTGTTGATGATGATGTATTGTGTGATTATTTATTGTGTTTGATCAATTTTTTTGCTTCCTCATAGAGGAAGCTTTGTTTTCGTAAAAAAAAAAACTCGAGATTTTAATGTCAAAGTACTTAAAATAGTCTAAAACGTCGAGAAATGTGATTTTTAGCTGGCGTCCGGATGGATGTGTGTGACAGACTTGCATCATTTAAAAGTACTGTAACTCCGAAACGGTTTAAGATAGTCAGTTCAAATTTGGTACACCAGTAAAGCGGTCACGTCGCTTCGTTCGGTGCTATTTTCGTAAAGATTGCGGCCCAATTGGAGATTTTACGCAATTTTGAATTTTTCAAAAATTCTCTGTGGTAGCTCTAACTTGCGTAAATTTTGAGCTATTGTCTTAAAACTGCACTCAAGTATACTATTTTTATCAAAGACCTTCTTATTAAATTTGGTCCACATCTATCGAAGTGGTAAGATTTTATGGGATTTTGAGTTTTTTTTAGTTTTTTGAAAAATTACTAAAAACCGTGTAATTCGAGTAAATATGGAGGTATCGAGCTGAAATTTGATACGGGAATGGACTGACACTATACAATGATTCGTATTAAATTTGACGAAGATGGATCGAAGCCTTTAGATTTTATAAGATTTTGAAATTTTTCGAAAAAATGTTTATTTTACTGTCGTTGAGAGTTTCTGCATCAAATGTGGTTCTAACAGTAATATAATTTGGATATTAATGCAACCGACCAGTCGTGTTGCATTAAAGTTAAACACGACGTTGATGTTGAAAAAAGCTGAAAATTGAAAGTTTCATATTGCTTCTTCATCAAAGTTGTAAATTGAAATTTTCATATGGCTTTCTCACAATGTTCCATTATTCGCGAAGCTTCCTCTATGAGGAAGCCAAAAGTACAGAAAATGCTTTCTCATAGAAGAAGCTTCGCGAATAATGGAACATTGTGAGAAAGCCATATGAAAATTTCAATTTACAACTTTGATGAGGCAGCAATATGAAAATTTCAATTTTCAGCTTTTTTATTATGTACTAATTGTAAGTTTGAATTTTGTATTATAATTAATTTAATTTTTTTTCTTTTTTTTTAATGCATATGCTATAATATTTGAGCGAATATGTGAAAAAAAGAATGGATCGAATTGGAAACTGACATAATTTAATATTCACACAAAAAAGAAAACTTTGGCAAAGGGCACTATGAAAATAAAATTCGAAGTTATACAAGAATAAATGTAGTTAAATGGAGAGAAAAAAAAAGATTTTGTTAATGTTCAAAAAGGTTTGAAAATTTATTGAGTAGGAAAAGGGGTATTAATTGATATTTGTAAATATTGTTTAAAAATATTTGTAATGCTCTAATCGAAGTTTTATTCAAAATTGTATTTTTTTATTATTTTACGTATTTTTTAAATTTATTTTTTAAATTCGCATCCATACAATTTTGCCTATTTTTGTTATACTTTGTTTGGGGTATTTCGATGAATGTTGTATTAATTTTTTTTATTATTCGCTGCCATCTACGAGAGGCGCGTATACTTTGTGTTGAAGTAAAGCAAAGGGCGAAAAGAGAATTGATGTATATTTGAGAAAAAGGGAAATTCTATCTATTCCGTGAAATGCTATGAGCTACGGTGGTCGTACGTCGTGACATACACTACGAGCACGCAACAGGGTTGTTGCGATACGTTTTTGAGGGTCGGCGCCCATATTTCACGTATTTCATAAAAATCCAAAATAAGTAATAATAATTGGCTCAATATACGGTACACACTGTCAAATAATAATAATAATTAAAATGATTTAACTAATCGGTTGGCACTTACGTGTACGATGAGGATAAATAATAATTTTATGGAACCTTGGTCAGTTTCGGTTGGAGTTTTTTTTATTTATTCGGCTTTCTCTGTCGTGTTTTCCTTCCTTCCTTCCTTCGATTTATGTATTTATGAAACTTCCTTCTGGGTTTTGATTGAATTTTCGGACAATGATAAATGTTGTATAGATGTTGATGCTGAATTTTGTTGATTGCGTTGATTGATGATTTGTCGTCTCTCAATTGCGTTTTTTTTTTCCTATGATGTGTTATTATATTTTTTCCACTATTGTGTTTTGCAAACGATGCTCAAGCACGATTAATCGGGTAGAATTTTTTTTTCATTGTAGTTCGTTTTTGTTGCTGTTGTCCACTGTTTTGTTGTTTTTTTTTGTGTGTATCGTGCGAGGTAGCCTCGAGCACAATTGGCGAAATGAGGTGTTTTTTGTGTGTTATTTACAGTGTTTTTTTTCACTGTATATCACTGTTCGTTTTTAAATTTTTTTTTGTTGATCACTGTGATTTCTTCACTGTTGGTTTTTTTTTAATTCACTGTTGGTCTTTCACTATTCGTTATGTCGTGCGAGGCAGGCTCGAGCACGATTTTCGGTTCCGAATTTGTGTGAGCTGCGGCTCGAACACAAGTGTCAAAAGATATACATTTCTTTTTTTTTTAAATAAAAAGTAGATTTTTTTTTTTTTTTTAGTACGGACGTGTTTGCATGATTCCCACACTTCTGACACCATATAACGGTTACGAAATTGTAACCGTGGCTCGATTCGGGTATAACTGATGATGTGCGATGAAATATATAGTAGATGTCGATTTATTAGTCGTAGCGTTAATATTGGGAGAGTGTACCGTTCGGAGGCTAGAGCTGGACTGATAATCGGAGGCGCGAGGCTGAGGGCCTCGGACCCCGTAACAAAGTCGCGACGGGCAGTCGCGACGCTTGTGATAAGGCCCTTCTTACGACTCTGAGCCGTGAGACCGGACGCAGATAACCTGCAGGGCTTCTCTGAATTAAGATGCGGCGGAAAATAATACCGCACGCGATTTCGAAGAGGCTGGGGCCGTAACAGCCGAGATAATCTTGCCAAAAGCTGGTTGTGGTATACCAGAGATGCAAGCATTTCAGCAAGTGCTCGCATCTGATGGTATAGCATTAACTATATTCGATCGTGATTCATTCGGCAGTAACGAGCCACCGTTTTTTAATGGTACAGATATTGTTCTGCGACGGGTAGCAAAAGTTTTGCACAATATATACATTTAGTGCATGACAGCAGGGCCCACCACTACGGACTTATTTTGAAACTCTTCGTGGCTGCCGGTAGATCTTTCTTCTGTACACCGTGTGGCGTAGCATACGATCGAGCTACAGGTCATCAGTGCGGACAAAGGTGTCCTTACTGCATGACCAGCCCACCGTGCGAATCAGACATGCCGAAAATTCGTTGCGAGGAATGCTTACGCTTCTTCCGTGGAAACGAATGTTTTACACGGCATAAAGCGGTCGGCTCACATGGAGCACAATCGCGTCTGCAGACGCTGCAGACGTGTCGAACGTGTTTACGGCAGGTCTACAAGAAAGACAGCTCAAAGCACGAGTGCGGTATGTTCTACTGCAGAACATGTAAAGAGAAGCGACCTGAAAACCACGAGTGTTTTATGCCACCGCTGCGTCCTGCGAAAAGAGCCGAGCAACGGGATTTGTTTATCTTTTATGATTTCGAAACGCGGCAGGAACGAGAAATTGAAGGAGTGTCAGACACGTATATACACGAAGTCAATTTGTGTGTCAGTCAACAGCGTTGCACACACTGCATCGACAGGGCTGATGATGAGTGGGATTGTGCACTCTGTAGGGAGGACGGTGAAATAATCTTTCGAGAAAATCCGTTGGCCGCCTTTGTAGAGTATGTTTTAAAAAAGAGAGCCTCAGTCAATCAAGTCATCTGCATCGCGCATAATGCTAAAGCTTTCGGTGCTCAGTTCATTTTGAAGTATATCGTTAAAGAGAAACATCAAACACCAAAATTAATCACCAACGGTACTAGTATAATGGAGACTCGATACAGTAAAGTTCATCGACAGCCTCAATTATTTTCTTATGCCGCTTAGCAAACTTCCGAAAGTCTTCGGCTTAGGAGAAAATCTTTTCAAGGGTACGTTCCCCCACATGTTTAACACGTTAGTTAATCAAGAGTACAGAGGACCGCTCCCTCCTCTCAGTGCTTACTGTCCCGACACAATGTCAGTGACAGAACGAAAAGCTCTGATTGAGTGGCATACAAAAACTGTGACTTTTGGATACGTGTTTGATTTCCAGAAAGAGATCGTGAGCTACTGTCAAACAGATGTAGCAATTCTTAGGAAAGCCTGCGCAGCGTTTCGTAGAATATTTATCGCGAAAGGCGATGTATGTCCGTTCAGTGAGGCCGTTACCATCGCCTCAGCGTGTAACGAAGTTTTTAGACTAAACTTCTTGGAAAAAAATAAAATCTCGGTTTTGCCTCGGAATGGATATCAACGATCCGATAAACAATCTGAGGTCGCAATAGAGTGGCTGCTGTGGCAAGAGCATCTCTACGGTCGACATATCGAACACGCGGAACGCGGGCGGCAGCGTAAATTACTCGATGGCACTCGTGTAGACGGCTACATCAAAACGGATGACGGTGTCCAGCACGTTCTGCAATTCCATGGTTGCTTTTTCCATGGTTGCGACAAGTGTTATACCGATCCTCGTAAACGCGAAGAGGAGTGGTTTGGATGCACGCTCAACGATCGGTACATGCGCACTTTAAACACGTCGGAGCGTATAAGAACTCTCGGATATAGTCTTCACGAGATCTGGGAGTGTGAATATATTCAGCTCAAGAGAAGAAATCCTGAGATCAACGCTGTCGTAAATGAACATCCGGTTCTAATGGATCAGCCCTTGAACCCTCGCGATGCATTCTTCGGTGGTCGTACGGGAAACACTCGTAGCTATTACGAAGTTAGTGGTACCGAAAAAATTCAGTATGCGGATGTTTGCTCTCTTTATCCGTACATCTGCAAGTACGGTCGCTTTCCAATCGGTCATCCCATTGTATACACAGCTGATACCTGCCGCGAGATCGTTGGCCCAGATAACAATATAGACAGCGTCGAAGGACTCGTCCGATGCACAGTTTTGCCGCCCCGTAATCTCTACCATCCTGTGCTACCAGTACGCATGCATAATCGTCTAATGTTTGCGTTATATCGAAAATGCTGCGAAGAGGTGTGCCAGGAATCTTGCCCTCACGAGAACGAGATTGACCGAGCTTTCGAGGGTACCTGGGTATCGTGCGAGCTCCAGAAAGCTGTCTCAAAGGGTTATAAAATCCTGGCTATAAGCGAAATCTGGCAGTATGAGGTTGCGCAATATGATCGAGATAATACGCGTAAAGGTCTTTTCGAGGATTAAATCGATCTGTGGCTGAAGGTAAAGCAAGAGGCTAGCGACTGGCCCGCAGAGTGTACAACCGAAGAGAGCAAACTTGCGTACCTCAATAGTTTTCACGCGGCCGAGGGTGTAGAATTAGATCGCGAGCGAATCGAGTCGAATCCGGGTTTAAGATCGGTAGCAAAACTCTGTTTCAATTCGTTCTGGGGCAAGTTTGGTCAGCAAGAAAATCTCCTAAAGACCGAGGTAGTAACCACTCGTCAAAGACTCCTGGAGATTTTATCCGACAGAAGTTACGAGGTCAATAAAATTATGCACGTTAATGACGACGTGATGTACGTCTGTTGGGAGAAAAACGTTGAAAGTAGCGAGATAAACCCGAACGTGAACGTCGTGATTGCTGCATACACAACGGCGCAGGCTCGGTTGAAGCTCTACACTTATCTCGAGCAATTAGATAATCGCGTCCTGTACTACGATACAGACTCATGTATATACGTAAGTACTGAGTCAGCCGCAGCGTATAACCCGCCTCTCGGCAATCTCCTCGACGACATGACGAACGAGATGAAAGAATACGGATGCGATAGCTATATCAAGGGATTCGTCTCTGGTGGCCCTAAATTTTATGGATATCAGGTGCAGAAGGCCGATGGTAGTCAAGTCACGAATTTTAAGGTGAATGGAATAGCTCTCAATTTTAAAAACGGGGAAAAGATTAACTTTGAATCCATATGTAAATTAATCGAAGAGGCAGGTACGAGCATATCCGTACAGTTTAGCGCCATCCGACGAAACGCTTTTCACCAGGTAGTCACACGACAAGAGTCGAAAACGTGCAAGCCTGTCCTCGTGAAGAGGAGACGTTGGGGCGAGCACGATTCTCTGCGGTATGGCTACCTAGAGTAATCCCGGTAGAATAAATTTTTGTAAATTTTTTGTAAATAAATCTTCGGCTTCATTGCAGGTGGCGGGCGTATGTGGGATATATACCCGGACTTGTGGTGAGCTGCACGCGTCACTCTAGATATATATAATATGGTAAGTGTAAAATTTTTTTTTTAATAAAAAAATATTGTTTTTCTTGTCAATCGTCAACAGCGTCTTTTTGCTTCGCCGACCCCACTGTACAATCTCCTTGCGAACAAGCTTCTCAATGATATGTATAACCACGATTATACACTGCAAAAAAAGTAGCTTATCTCGTATGTAACTCCGAGCGCATGTGACGGCGGTGGCGGCTGTTGTGACGACGGCAGTGGCTGCAACGCTACATTTCGGTATTCTAAACATTTTTATCATATATTATTTTTATTTATGTTCGTTTCAGAGATTGATATGTCGCTACGACTCTTTGGTCACAGTACCGAAGATTTTTTGCTTACCTCCATTGGCAGGGAGTCGGGTTACATTACTGAGTTGGGAGAGCAGCCGGACATTATTGTTTTGGAAGACTGATAATACACTATATATTTTGGTTTCAATGTGTGTATATTTTTTCTTTAACGGATTGTAAAGAAATAAAAAAGAAAATGTGTTAAAAATGTTCTGTATTTAATACCTCTCGACTCCTCAAATCCTCTCATTCGCCAATATGGGCCCACGTTGGAAGCATCCGTGGACTTCCATTATCACAGGTCGCACAGGCTGCGGTAAAACATGCTTTGTTAAGAAGTCTTTAAAGTATATTTCGTTTATGGCCGACGTCGAGTTTGCGCGGATACTTTTTTGTTATTCGGAATGCCAGGCCGGGTACGCCGATTATTCTAAAAAAATCGAATTTTTGGAAGGGCTACCTCAAAATTCAGATATTGCTGGTGATCTTAGACCAAAGCTTTTAATTATCGACGATTAAATGCGTGAGTCTTCAAACGGTGAAATTGCAGATTTATTTACAAAAGGAAGTCATCATAAAAATATTAGTGTCATTTTTATAACACAAAATATTTTTCATCAAGGTCGTGGACAGCGTGATATTTCTCTAAACGCGAGTTATATCGTAGCATTTAAAAATCCTCGCGATAGAGCACAGATATCGCATCTTGCGCGTCAAATATATCCTGAAGATCCGAAATTTTTACAAGAAGCTTATCACGACACAACGTCAAAAGCGCATGGTTATTTACTTCTAGATTTGAAACAGTCTACCCTCGATAATTGTCGATTCCGCACCCGCATTTTTCCAGATGATAGTCATAATTTTGTGTATGTTCCAAAACGAGGTTCTAGTTCTCGTTAATTTATGAAGTATAAATAGGCAGTAACGTATATAAGAACATCATTCGAGTCTCTGCTATGGCTCCATCAACAACTGCTAAAGCTTCAATTGGGAAGAAGAATATAATCTTGCTGCATGCTCTATGTCATCTGGATAAATAGCAGCGTGCATCGCTATTACGCACAATACACAGAAACGGCGTTCGATCAATCTGCGAGTGCGCATTAAATACCTTAAATGGTACAGTTCCCCTGAAAAAGAGTGAGTGAATAAAACTGTCTAAGCATAAAAAAATGTTACGCCACCTCGTGAATAAAGCTGGTGGCTGGAAGAAGAAAAAACGCGTAATTGTGCAAAAGGGGAGCGGATTCTTACTACCTCTTCTGCTTCCAATCATAGGCACTGTGCTGTCTAATATTTTCACACGTAATTGACGAGATGCAGCACGCAAAGAAAATGGTTTTAGTCCCTCAAGATGCTGTCATCCCAACGCGTGAGCAGATAGAGCAGACACGCTCCGTTCAAACACCAGGTACAACACTCAGTAGACTTGATGCCGAAGTGGACGAAATACTTCGCTCAGTGACTCCTACGAACCAACGAGAGAAATGGAAACTTTACCAACAAGTTTTACAACGCTATCAGTTTTTTGTCGACGAGGAGCGACGACCGAAAATGATCACAGCCTCTGCGGTAACCGACAAACCTGCTGAGCAAATACCTGAAGAAACTGCACAAGCAGCTACTCAAGCTGAGAAAATATCTGACGAGGTTATTATGGCTAGTGTACCAAAACCATACAGAAGACAAGCGGAGCAGTTATTGAATCATTTGCATGCCAGCTCCAACACCACTCTAACGTGGGATAAATCGGGAGTGGTCCATATCAACGGTCAACCGATAAAAGAATCGAATATTATAGATCTTGTAAATGATACTATGCGCCATAGAAAAACTGTGCGTGCTATTGGTCGCGAGCAATTTGGAAATGAACTCCGCCGTTTAGGGATCCCTCGAGAATTTATCGGTAATACAAGCCTATTGTATGAGAGTCTGACTCTCAACACACCTGTAAACTCTAGACGGAACGCGTCAAAGTCAAATCCTAATACACCGGATACAAGTCAGAATAGCTTAAATTTATCAGGCAACAGACGCCGAACCTACTAGTGACTCAGTACGAGCGTGGAAAACATTGAAACTGTAATAAAAATATAATGGATTTATTAAAGAAGTTTTATTATGACCCTACGCATCACGCTGGATACGCCGGCGCCCCAAATCTAATTCATGCAGCTGATAAAAAAAAAAATTCCTCGTGAAGACGTTGCTAACTGGCTAAGAACACAGGATGCTTATACACTACACAGGCCTATACGACGATTTCCACGCCGGCACTACACCGTGGATAATATCGATGCTGTGTGGGAAGCTGATCTCGTTGATTTACGTTATCTCAAAGATGAGAATGACGGCTCCGTTTATCTTTTAGTGATTATTGATGTCCTCAGCAAGTATGCATGGGTTGAGACGCTGCGTGATAAAACTTGTGCAGAAACTACAGAAGGCTTCAAGCGAATATTGTCTAGGAGCAGTGGCCGAACGCCCGTATGGCTACAGACCGATCCAGGCAAAGAATTTGTCGGTCGCATTTTGCAGCGATTTTTGAAGAGTCGTGGAATAAATTTCCGAGTGACTCGCAACTCCGATATCAAAGCAGCTATTGTAGAACGTTTCAACAGAACATTAAAGGAACGGATGTGGAGATATTTTACACATAAAAATACACGGCGCTATATCGATGTATTACAATCTATCGTCCATGCTTACAATGATACAAAACACTCCGATATCAAGATGCAACCGGCAGCCGTGACTCTGTATAATGCAGGTGTAGCACGCGCAAATAGGGTCAAACGATACAAGCTGTGTCACAAAGTGCCTAAATACAAGGTCGGTGAGCTTGTACTCATCAGTAAAGCAAAGTCTGCGTTCGAGAAAGGTTACGAAGCTCGCTGGAGTGAAGAAATATTCAGGATTCACAAAATTCTTACAAATAGACAACCGCCCATATATGAGCTGGTTGATCTGAACGACGAAGAAATTGACGGCTTGTTCTATGAAGAGGAATTAAGCATTGTAGAGAAGGAGATTGACACGGAAGAATTTTTAATTGACTAAATTCTCAAGACTAAAGGGAAAGGCCGTAATAAACAATGCTTTGTTAGCTGGCGAGGATACCCCGATACATTCAATTCCTGGATTCCTGCATCAAATATAGTGAATAAATAGCAGCAAAACTAAACATGAGAGATCAATTTTACCTCGTGCTACCGAGTAACAGTAGTATGAAGTACTACCCCGATAATACGGTGACACACTATATCACACAGCTTCCAAAGCAATTGAAGATGCCTGGGGAATGGGCCGTAGCCTTAACAGAAATTCAATTTCCCCGTACGTTTCTGCATGTAGATGAGACAAATGAACCACACGGTACGGCGTCTCCAATCACCGCTTGTAGCACCCACGAGTGGGCTTACAGTAAACATAAACCCAAAAAGACTTTCATATCATCGGGTAACAGCAACCCTCCTACACCAGATTCTACAACACAATACGCTAAGACCACCATTCCCCGAGATGACGCTGCTAACACCCGCAAGCGAAAATATATTAAACCCATGTGCGTATCGGGGTATACTGCCAGAGTTACTAATACGGTCCAGTACTAAAACAAGGTTGGTTACCAAGCGTTGTTCAGTAGTATCGTTGCTGCACTGACTGACCAATGGCTTCATACGGGCCCAGCTCTGGCGACCAGTACTTACGGCATAACATTAATAGTACTTAACCGACAGTCCTATGAGTACCGCGCATAGACTGAGCCGAGACTCGTCTTAGTATTGCCAAAAAGTTCGTCAGTACCAGTCCGACATGCGGAAGAGTACTGGCGCTACACTGCAACGACACTAAAGATTCGTATTGGCTGAAGAATATGACCGACGCACAGCCGACAGTTGTCCGAGTAGAGAGCACGTCTTGCGATGATACTTTTGTTATTTTATTGGTGAAGAAAGTGGACGTTCGCCCACGACGATGAACGACTTTGGGCCAGTACCCGCTAGCGATGATCACGCAATGTTCAACACAAAATATTGGTAAACAACGAAATTTTGTTTTAATTTGCAAGACTGCTAATGCTTTTTTATTATTTAAAATTCCTTTATTATAGTTGTTATTTACAGCACTGTAGTGTTGAGAGCCTAAGTTTTGTCAATATTATTAATTAAAGTGTGCATTTAAAAAAGAATGAAATAATAAAACTTAGATAATTTAAAGCGATTGCCAAGTTAATATTACGTAGATGTGCAGTAGGCGTGCAGCTTATATATAAGATTCGAAAAAAAATTCTTCAAGATGAGCATAGCCGAGAGTGCAAGAGCGTCGACGAGTAGTCCCGGGGTCACGAGTTCGAGTCCACATTACCGACCAAAAAATTTATTCGAATGATTCCAATGTATGAATATAAAAAGCAATTATAAAATGATAAAAAAGCATTTCGGAGTCGCGCAGACTGATAAATATTTTTTTTTATTGCTTATTATTAATTTTTGTTCAACGTTGGCAACATCGGCAGCCAACATTGGGTCAACGTCGTTTGATAACGTTGGGCCGATACTGGCGATTGAACTAAGGACCAATATGATCATTCCAAAGTCGGCCCAGCATTAAGGCAGGGATGTTTCTGTACCTGCTCAGAACTGAACGCCAGTCCCGGCAATGTTGGCAACAGTACTGCGCCAAGACATAGCCAATTTGTAATTCGCTCATGGGAACCTCCAAAAACTCACGAGGTTATAATTCCTGTGGTGCTGTACGCTAGTGTTAAAGCACTAATCGACACCATTAAAAAAACGGATGTATTCAAAGACCATGTCCGTCTCGAATATAACGAGGGCATTGGCGGGATTGTAAGCCTGAAGCGAATACCTGATAGCTGTATTATAGATGAATGTGTACGGCCGCATCTTATATGTTTGGACGATAACATTTCTAAAGCTTTCGGCTTTAAATTTAGAACAATGGAAATTTATCGCAAATTATCCTGCTAACTTATCGCTATCACTTGCTGATCAATTATTCGTATATACGGATATATGCGAAAATTATATAACCGATGATGCGCAGACACCTCTGTGACGTATTGTACCTGTAGATAATACAAATTACATTTATGGATCCACGCAGACTAAATGATTCTCTCCGCCAATTTACATCCACCTATTACAGACTGAGTTTAGTGCGATCGAGATAGATATAAGGACGGACACTGGTAAACCAGTACCATTCCAGAGTGGAACGTTGACCGCTACATTACATTTTAAGCGCATACGATACAGTATATCGCTATGGATCGATATATTGATCATTACGAGAGCCAGGTTGGCGGCGGGGTTGATCGTGCTTTCATTGGCACTCCATATCAGCGCGGACATGGTCTAGAAAGCTTCCTCAGTGGGTTATTTCGACGCGCATTACCATTGCTCACTCGTGGCGCTCGCGCAGTAGGAAAAGAAGCGCTTCATGCAGGGATGAATATATTGGGTGATGTTGCGCACAACACTCCCTTCAAAGATTCATTCAGAGCCCGTATGACCGAGAGTGGGAGAAATTTGAAGCGCAAGGCCGACGAAACATTTGAGTCTCATGCAGGGTTCAGGATATAAAATATAGGACCGCTCACCGCAGCATCATTCGTTGTTCGGTCACGCTAGTCCTCACATCAGTACTCCTACGCTTAGAGCTCTAAAATATATTAAAACTCGTAAGCCTAGAAAAGCTGCGAAGAAAAAGAAAAAAGTTTCAACCGATAAGCGCAGTAAAAAAAAGGACGTAAATCAACAAAGTCTAAGAAAAAGGCAACTAGAAAAACTAAGAGGACTAAAATTGTTAAGCGTAAAAAGCGCACCGTTCCATATATAGTTGGAAAATTAGCTAAACAAAATGTCTTTCTTACACGCCCACTCTTGTGAGTGCTTAAAATCAGAGCTGGATTTATTCACGCTTCCGCCGACGCAGACGAGTATAGAAGGTTCTCAAGGAATTCATTATAAGCCCATTTCTTCACTGACAGATGAGGCTCCCATTGAATTTGTTGTCCCCGGGCATGGTGATGAATACATTGATCTAGCCCATACTATGTTAAACTTACGTGTTAAGCTTCAACCCAGAAACGGTGCAGTTGACGCTCATGATAAAGTAGCACCTGTTAACAATTTACTGGATTCATTATTCAATCAACTAGATCTATCCTTCAACCAGAAACTTGTATCGCCCTCGAAATAATGCCTATGCATACCGAGCATACATTGAATCGCTACTGACTCATAAGGCTTCAACAAAAGTCTGTCAGCTCGGTGCCAGTACGTGGATAGATGATACTTCGCCATATTTCAACTCTCAACCAGTTTCTACGGCCCCGCCAGCTGAGGGTAGAGCAGCAGCTGTGCAAGCGAACGAAGGTCTAGCTGCGTGGCAGGCTATGATGGCGAATGGTAAAACGGTAGACCTTACCGGATATCTACATTGTGATATCTTCAACCAGGAAAAGTTTTTACTCAACGGTGTTGAACTACGCCTTCATCTTATACGTTCGAGAGATGCTTTTTGTCTTATGGACGCGTCTGGGAAGGATTGTACAGTGCATATAGTCGACGCCAGTCTCATTGTTCGACGTGTTAAAATTAGTCCAGGTGTTTTACTGGCACATGCGAAGGCTTTGAGTAGAGGAACGGCTAAGTACCCTTTTAATCGGGTAGAAGTGAAACCAGTTACTATTCATGCAGGTGTTCATGGCGAAACACTCGATAATGATGTACTTGGTCAGCTTCCGTGACGTATCGTACTGGGCTTGGTCGATAATCGAGCGTTCAATGGAGATAGAACTATGAATCCATTTAATTTTCACCACTACTCATTACATTTTTTATCCCTGTACATAGACGGTGTACAGGCGCCTAGTAAGCCTTTGCAACCTGATAATCATGGAGGCCTTTACACCGAGTCATATCATACGCTAGTTTCTGGTACGGGAATCATTTGGGATGACGATAGTTGTGGTGTAACAAAAGAAGCGTATCCATACAGTAACTGTCTATACTGCTTCGATTTACCGCCCGATCTTTCTGCCGGGCGAGCTGGTCACTGGAATCTTGTGAAACACGGTAGTGTGCCTGTAGAAATACGTTTCAAGACTGCTTCAACGAATACTGTAAATTGTATTGTATATTCGGAATTCGATAATGTTATCGAGATTGACGCTTCCCGACAGGTCATGGTAGACTTTTCGGGGTAAGCCTGCGTGATTAAATAATACTACAAGACTAGTAAATATTATTATTTTATAGGGATTGTAAGGTTTTTTCGTTTTTTCGCTCCTCTCTGCTGGACTGCGTGGTTACGTCTCGTGAATACCTCTATAGGCTTTGCTCTTCGGTGGACCATTTTTAGTTGTATACCGTAGTGGAATTATTTTGTAACTGAACTTCCACTGCGTTACGCTAAACAGCAGGACTCGTACAAGTCGTAGTAAAATAGTGGTGGGTGCTGGAAGGGGGTGTTTACCTCACTTTTCTTCTTCGCTATTTGTAAGTAGGCGTCTCAACGGGTTGAACCTTTGTGGGGGTAAGAAAAAAAGTCAGACTGATGAATTAGAGGTACACCCCCGTTCATCCCCTCCATCGCCAAAATCGTGGAGATGCATCTGTATCGCTCATCGGTAGTACGCAGCGATTCTTTGACAGTAGCGGTTGTATATTGAGACGGTGCTCAAGCTCCGCTCGCCTCCAAAACGCTTTCGGAGCTCCACAGAGGATCGGAGCAGCGACGATAATCGCAAGAAGCCCGAGGATGTCGGTAAGGCGGAGCACTCAAGCGAGAAGTGGATACCCGGAGAGTCGGCAGCCGAGAGCGGCCTGTCTTACCCCGAGACTCAACGCGCATTTCGGAGCACACGTCTGGCACGCAGGTGTTGCGTCAGCCGCGCGAGAGCTCGCGAGGCGAGGGAAGAGACGTCACGCTGACGTCACACGGCGAGGAAAGAGTACCGAATCGTGCCGTGTGCAACACTGCCGATCGGTATAAAAGGCGGCCCGGAAGCATAGGAAATCACTCTTGGTCGAATAGTGACTCCGATCACTACCGAGATTCCTTCCCAACAAGCATCGACGACTTTCTCTGGGGACAGAGATAACGGCTGCCGTCTTGGTTACCCCTTTACTTACAATACAGCGTCGGCGACTTTTCTCGGGGACGGGAGTAACTACCGCCGTCTGTTAACCCTTTTCCTCTGAAAATACAGCGTCGACGACTTCTCTCGGGGACGGGAGAGACTGCTGCCCTCTGTTTCCCTGGCCAATCTTTTTCTTTGTATTTTTTTTTTTTTTTGAGATAGAATTTATATCAGCGCGGATTTAATTATAATAAAATTTTTTTTGCACCAACGATTTAGATTGTAATCGAATAAAACAAACGATTTTAATTGACATATAGGATCAATTTCTGTTTCTCGAATTTTTATTTTTACAGCGCCTGCCCTCACAAAAATTAAAAAGTGAGCAAAGAATTCACATAACGTCGCTTTTGGAGCAAAGAGCTGTAAGCCTCCAAAAGTGAAACGTTACAATATACTAGACCATAACATTTTTCACCAAAATGGACTACGTCATCGATTTTCAAGGGTTTTACGACAAGGATGACTACTTCATTGCTAAAGAAGTAGCTGTCGTTATGCTCGATAAAGAGTATATTGGCCATTGGATCACCGCTCCAGCATACGTTTTCACGGATCTCCCGAGATCGGTGCGAGCGAAGAATAATTGGACGACTCGTCATCATCACGGTCTGGAGTGGTTCGAAGGAGACGTAGGAATCAGAACGCTACACGCAAATCTTCGACAGATCACACGGGCTGCTGGAACCATTTATACATACATACCATTTATACATTATACATGGGCATAAAAAGGCTAAATACCTCCAAAATGTTACAGCACGTGAGATAAAAAACCTTGAGGAAAGCGACTGTCCATCATTCAACGATCTGCCCTCCTCGGCACAGGTCTGTCTGCATCACGGACTCTTAAACAGGCTGGAGCTATCTTGTGCTTTAAACAACGCTGTAAAATTGAAGGAGTGGATCCTTCGCGACGTGCCTCCTACAGCTAGGCGGATGCAACAGTTTGACTTCTTACCTGAACCTGTGAATCTGAAGAAGCAACGCGACTGTTACTCTCCAGTTGTAACAAGTGATGAATACGATCCAGATTGGCCAGGCATTGCAGGGCTTACACTCTAAAGTCTCGCGAAGTGTTCATGCAGCCGATCAGATTCCGACTCTGCTAACGAGACCGACAGCCCTTGTTGTGAACACTGATGACTACACGCGCCCTGGAACACACTGGGTCGCAATCTACATCGACGACCGAGGACGAGGATCGTACTTCGACAACTACGGCATTCCGCCGCTTATACCAAGCCATATCCACCGTCTACGTAAGAACTGCACCCTCTATCGATGGAATACCAAGCAGATTCAAAGCCTCTCTTCAAATGTGTGTGGCCAGTTTTGTATTATGTTCCTTTATCATATGTGCGGCGGGAGAACTCTACTACAATTCCGGAATCTTTTCACCGCCGATCTCAAACAAAACGATCGAATCGCCGCAAGATTTTATAAATGTATAATGAGTAAGCTAGCGAGTGATACGAAAAACAATAATAAACACTCTGGGAACTCGTTGACTGGGCGCGGAGTCTGTGTTAAAAAATTTGTTCAACGTTGCTGCGCTAGACTGAATAATTTTTGAATTTGTATATATTTAAAATGGTAAAACTAGACTTAAGAATAAAAATGAAAATTTTATTGTAAACATTTTAAACGAGATTATTTTCGCTTACCTTCCCTCATCCCTTTCATATATTTATTTTCAACTTGCTGGAAAAAAAACAAAACA
This sequence comes from Stenichneumon culpator, assembly GCA_964017025.1. Lineage (NCBI taxonomy): Eukaryota > Metazoa > Arthropoda > Insecta > Hymenoptera > Ichneumonidae > Stenichneumon > Stenichneumon culpator. The sequence goes on along the minus strand of OZ024773.1, from coordinate 2,408,288 downwards.
TTGTATACACATGAGAATAGAACCCGAGATCCCAAGGAAAATGCTGCTTGAGTTCAACGCCTTAGGCCGCTCGGCCAAGCTAGCTTACGCAAAGCCCTCAGCTACCCTCGAGAAACACTCTATGCGCAACAGCAAGAGCCCTGCTTCCCGCAGCAAGCCAGCGCTTGCAAAATTCAAGATGGCGCGACTCGCTGCTACGTCGTCACGAGCTCTCCCGGGCCCTCCTTATACTTCAGCCATCCACCGCTATACCGTCTACGCGCTGCACTGCTCGGCATCTCCTCTTACGGACTCGACGCGATGGGCCCGCCGCCAGCGTAACCCGAAAATCCAACATGGCGTGACGCATCGCTACGCCGCCACCAGCTGACCCCGCGCGCGCTCCAGCCAGCATAGCCGCACCATACAAAGCGCCCTCGCCACGCTCACACGTCCTTCCACTACACGCTCTCTCCCTCCCTTCAATACACTCACCCCCATCATCTCCTCCGTCCGCATCTCAAGTCGAGCTACCCAAGTGATCGACCAGGGACGGGTGGTCGGGACTTGGCAGCCGAAGAAGCAACATCTCCTCCAGCTTCTCACCCTGGACACCCACCACCTCCCTACAGGGCCGCAGGGGAAGGGGGGCGAGGGGGAAACCCACCCCAGCAGCGAGCCGGCGGGCCTGGCGGCCCGGCCGAGCACACTGCACAGCACCCCCACTACTCAAAGCCGCAATCTTGAAAAAATCCCTATAGGTACTGTAGTCTACTCACAACACACATGAAATACTGTAGCTACACCCCGACATATTTGCTGTTTAGTATTTCCCAACGACAATGCATTTAACACCACAGTTTTTGGGATAATAGCTCCATGTCGACAAGCGGAACACCCTGAACCGTCCATGTCGCTGGATCTGGCGTTTCCGTTTTCTGTTTCTTTGTAGCTCTGACAATTACTGTAGCCCTTTTTCTGTTCGCTGCGGCATCCTTTTTTTAAAAATAATCCAGTCTTTCCACGTTGAGGAAGATTTATGCCGAGCGACAATAAAATGTCAACACAATCTACATAACCTCAAATCGTCACAGCTTATAAGGTTACCGATCGAGAGATAATACACGCTACGACTAATAGTCGCGTGCAATCGCAGATTACGACGTTGCCAGATTTTTTCACGCACATATATTTCTCGCCAGAAACTCCCGCCACCTCATCCCCCTCGCGTTCATAGTAAGGATAACCTTAATGAAGGTAGTCAAGTTTAGCAACGGTAAGCTTTTTTTAAGATAGCGATCAATAAAACTCACTTTTCCCTACGTGCTGTAAAAATGTTATCAAATTTGAAGAGAAGCGACTTTTGGTAAGGATATCCTTAAAGTTGAAAGAGTGAACGGGTCGACAATACACGATTCTTGCCAGTTAATGTTAGTCAGGTCTTTTTCACGGACAAAGTACATAATCATTGCATTGTGGTAAAGAACGTGAAATGGGACATTGAAGTTTAAAGTTCGTTATTTAAATCAATGGTTTCAGACAAATCGTCATTGTTCATTGTAGAATATAGAGAATAAGAAAAATTGTTTAACCCACGCTGCAAAAGTTCTCAATTGATAAGACAGATATCTTGCTGGTAGTGATGGTGTATGGTTGAATGCACCTTTGTATGAGAACAACGAAATTTTTTCTCAATTTTTTAAACATTAATTACCACCGAAAATACCAGAAATGTCAGGATGGTCCTAATACTTCTTTTTCTAAAAAAAAAAAAACTGATAAGGCCACAGACCGCGATATCCTGGAGACGAAGACTCGTCAACCCGTCGAGGACACCGACACCTGAAAAACAAAAACACAATGCAAATTAAAAACACTGAAAAGTAAAACATACATATTAAAATAAAACTTACGTGCAAGGGAGAGGGGTTCCGGCGGAGCTGCGATATCCAACGAAGCTGTGGTACCCCCTCGGATAACACTAGTACCGGAGATCCCTGTGGCTTACTCGCTAGCCTCGTTCCTACCTGTAAAAAGGAATAAATATTAATGATCGGAACAAAATTATTAAAATATTTATCGAGACGTTGAAATCGCCTTCGCACCAGGTGAAGCCGAAGGTACTCGGCCTACGTAGACTCCGTAGAACGCTGCGCACATATCCCCTTGTAACGGGAGCAAGCGTCCTTACAATAAATTTTCCATATTCGCGCGTCTCTTTTAGAGGAATGGGTGCTCACACGGAAGGATTTGGGGACTCGAGCGCGTCGGAATTAATGATGGTGTGCCAGTGACGAATTTTATGGTTAAATAATGTGTTTTATTCGTAAGTTGATAAGCTTCAGGGAGATTACACGTTTTGCGGTTCCTTGAATCGAATCGTTTTATTTTATTATCGTTCGAGATATTCAATTAACTTCGTCGTGTCAGTAAGAAAATATATAAAAATAGATTATTAATATGTTCAAATCACCGATCTTGCTTGAGGTTTTATTTCTCTGTTAATTGAATGTATTTACTTTCTTGAAGTTCGGAGTGAGTTAGCTGAATAGATTTATTCGCGAGAAGATCGCATTACGCATGCGCGTGCAGCTTCTCGGTTGTCGCGGAACCCAGCTGTCCTCTGTGCTGGGCTGTTCCTCGGGTGACGTCACGGTATCGCGAGCGACGGTGACAGCTCGCTCACCTCGCGATTTTCAATCGCTATCAAGTTGTCAATCGGACGGTTTTACCTTGACCAGATGGTATAAGCGGCCTCAGGGGAAGTGAACTTAGCCCTGGATGTGACTTTCTCGTGTCCTTGGATTCGTAAAGTTATTTCACTTCGCCACGTGTAACTTGACCGGTTGGTTTGGTAAAGTAACCGATTCGATCCGAGTATTATTCCGGGTGGGACTTTTATCGCCTCACGTCACTTGAATTTTTCAGCAGTCTTGTTCACACTCCTCAATGATTTATAAATAAATTGTCACCAGGTTTGACAATTTATAAGTCCTCTTTGACCCCAAATTTATGAGTTATTATTCACCTCATCGAATGTTTATAAGTGCCGAGCGGCACAATTTTTATAAGTCCAATTTCGGCCCTTACACGAAAATTTATATTAAGTTCTTTTTCACTCGGCTCCAAAATTTTATAACTCCCAATTGGAACGATTTTTGTAAGTTCACTTCGGCAAAAATTTTATAAGTCCAAATTGGCACTATTTCACTTTACTTAATTTTTATTCACTTTTACTTTTCACTTTTGGTCCTTTGGAGAGTTGTCCGATGGTAAGGTAGATCCGATGAGCTGATGATCGTAGAACTGATGATCGTCTGTCGAAATCGCCGTCTTTTGTACCCAGATTTTGGACTCCCACTCCGTCGGTTTGGCAGGTTTCTGGCGGACTCGCGTCTGCGTGCGGTCGGCCGATTATTAATTTGCTGATTGGTTCTCCGAGTGGTTCTCCCCTCGCCCTCCAATCCCTGATCTAATGATAGACTTATTAGTGCCGTGCGCTTCTATCCGTGTCATCACCGTTAACCAATAATCTTCGCCAGTTTTCCCTCGTTTTTCGGCATTAATCGGCCTTGACTGTGATTTCCATAAGATTCCGCCGGACGGTGTTGTAGTGTTTCCGATTTTTCGTTCTGTGTTCTTCTGCGCATGTGCCGGTTTACATATCGATCCAGTCGCTGCTCGATCCTGCGAGATGGCGCCACTTGCACCTTGCGATCGCTTACTTATTGCCGATAGTATCGAGTTTGGCTCGGGGCGAGCAGTGGCCGAGTAGATTGGATCTCGAGCTGACACGCAGTGGGCTCGGATTCACAGCTGGCTTGAATGCTAGTGCGCGAATCCACCGCTAGGTGACCAATTTTTAACTGCCTCTCGCCAGCGGAGCGATCACTGTATCCCTATAAATACCCGAGTATTTTCGAAATAAAACAAGCCCGATCAGCTCACGATCACAACTTCATTTTTGTTGAAATCCGAAAGGTTCCTTCTCACTACCAAGGGACCATCACTGTTAAGACCATGTGAAATGCGTTCTCAGCCTGTCTCTCTCACTCCGCCGAGAGCGCCACTGATACTATCGCCCTGGCACTCCATAGGATTTCACATGCTCTTAAGGGGCATACGCTAGACCATACACCACTGTTGAGTGGTCGATTCCGAGTTTCCCCACTGTTGACTGGCTAATTACTCCTGTCAAGTAGCCTTACTGCTGAGTAATTAGCCGCCCAGGAATTAAAATCATTTTTAATCCGACATACCGTTTAAATTCCTGCCGTGGTCAAAATCAAATCCTGCCTACCTCCGCCGGCAGGCTAAACGTTTTGTGAAATTCCACCCGGGTGAAAATATTCCCATCTCCCTCTCTCATGCTGGGACAAATTCGAGAGTAAGTCGGCTCGGGAACGACGTCGGGGTAACATTGAAGTTATCTCCACCGGTAAAGCCGCTTCCCGGCGTTCTCTCTTCGAGCCTCCGCGGGAATTGCCAGCCTTAAATTTTGCTCCCGCGCCGCTCCTACACCCGACGCTTCTCGTCCAAAACTGATGACGGATGAAAATTCGCAAGAGCACGCGCGTTCGAATGAAAAATTCCTGGCTCTTCTCGCGTCGACTGGAAATCCTCGCGTGGACTTCAGCTCGCCCAGAACGAGCCAAGACCCAGTACAGGTTGGCATAATAACTTGTAATTTCTATTGGGTTTTTCGTGGTCAGTTGTGGTTTCGACATAATTGTTTTGACTATTGTAGTAAGTGTTAGACTATTACCCGTCTCGTAAAATCTCTGCATCTGATGCCGACGATGATGCGTGTTAATTATCGGGATGGTTTGCACGGAGGCGCGGGGAAGGTGGAACACGTGGGAGGGTCGCAACACTGCCGCGGAGGCGGGATTGAATATTACAACGCACAACAGTCGTAGTTAATGCAAACGAACACTTTTATTTCGGATGACCCGGAAAGCTCCTTACTGGAAACTCCAAACTCAATGATAAACTTAATGATAAACCTAATATTATAACTGAGAGTCTTAGAATGTCCTTGAAGTGCGCCTAGACGTCGTATTAAATCTTTCCCGTTTCGCGGTGGGTTAAACCCCGTGGTGGTCGCTCGCGGACCCGTCTGTCGTCCCGTACGTCTACTCCGATTTTTCGCCGTCGTGAGACTCCCGAAAAACGCTCCCGCGCTCGAGTCCACGGCGCCCGCGCCACGCTGCGAGCGAGAGCGTCGGTAAGGTAGCTCTCGCGTTGCTAACATAAGTTATAAAAAGAATTCCGTCAGGGTAAATACTGTACTACTGTATTACTGGAATATTACAAAACGATTTAGTTCCTGTTATGATAGGATTGGTCATTTCATAATCTTATAATTATTGTAAATACAACTATCACTTGACATAAACGCACTAATTGGTTTGTAATATACACGTAGGTTCAGATAAAATTTCAATCTTGACATTATGATATAATGAGAAACCGATAGATTCTGAACTAATCACACAGAAGTCCGACCATTTTTTTTCGACAATTTACTCACATACAACAGATAGAATATGATTAAGTACAATTAACTTTCAATAAGTCCTTTCGAGTTCTGTCGACTGTTTATGCGTGCTACCGAGCTATATATAGAAGTTCAATACTATTGATATTTCTTTGTAGATATAAGAATTTTTGTGTTACCAATAAACGGGAAACATGTACATTACCAGTTGAGGATTCGTCGTAAAATAAGATAACTTTTTTACTGTTACCGACTGCAGCGTACACACCGACGTTGGTAATAGAGGAAACCTACTTATGCTGTATGGTACTGATAAGTTTTTACAGTGCAACAGGCACTGTGCGACATCTGACAGTTTGGTTGAGGCAGTTTATTATTGCTCGTTAAAAAAACATTAGACAGTGTCAGACTGTCTATGATAAATTATGATATATTATTCTTTTATTTTTAATACAATTTATTGGACTCCCCCGGGATGCTAGGGGTTTTCATCCCCCTGCTGGTGGAATTAAATGGCTGGAATCGTTACCACTTAGCATTAAGGAGTAATAATTTGTTATTCAAACTATTTTACTACGTCAACATACGAACACCATACTTGTATAATGTTAAATGGGGGTAAGATACGTTTGGGGGCGTCATTTAATTGTTTAACAAATGATTTTTATGTGATCACAGAAACACCAAGCTTCGTGTATATTGTTTATCAAACATGACAACTCAATTGCCATTAAGATGAAATTGTTTGAACAAATATTCTTTTAACATCAAACTTGGTATATATTGTTAAATAGGCATTGAAACACGTTTGGTCAATTTGTATCAATTTGTTGACATAAGTATCAATTTGTTGACATAAATTGTTTAAAGAATCACTTTTGAAAGTGTAATTGTAGGCCGATGCACACCTGAGCAACATTCTAACCATCCTTTTCGCCCGTTATGTTTGTATCAATAAAATTTATACTGGCGGAATCTTTCTACGTTCGAAAGTATAGAAAATTATCAGATTGTGTATTATTTTTGACCTTCTGAACCACGTACAGGTTTGCCATAGCCGCGAAAAGGATTGATCGAATGACGGTTATATGCAGAACATATTTCATGTTATTCTAAGTAACTTAGACTTTTTGTTGGTCATCTAGATAATACATATCGCGATTTTTATTTTTTGTACAGTTCCATTCAAATTGGGTTTAATATAACATTTTTATTGGGTTTAATTATTACGAAAGTAAGTTCTTAATAGGTAAACGGATAGTTATAAGAAACTTTACCAAAAAGTTGTTTCCTTTAGTCAAAATGACAGTCGATGTATGGTGAAAGATCGATACGTTTATGTGGAAAGGTGCAGTAACTTATCAAAAGAATCAGTTTAGTCCAAAGTAATGTAGCATATATCTTTTTTGGCCTACTCGCTCAGGACGTGTCTCTCTCTCGCAAACTGACTAACGCATTGAGCTGAGCCCAACGCCCGTTTCCTTTCGCGATTATGGCAAGTGTATCCTTAAAGTAAATATATTTGATTTCCAATGCAAATTAATTATAACACATGGGTAGTCAAACATGACTGGAGCAGTGTACAGTACTCGTTCGGATGCATTGCTAATGAATTGAGGTGAATACATCCTTATCATTAAAACCGTTTGAAAATAAGAGAGGAATTTTATGTACAGTACAAGACATGCAGTTGCTCATGCAAGAACGCCGTTGCTATATCTATATATGCATATATGTGTATATACATCGCTGGAAACAAGTACCAAACGCTGTGGCAACGGCTGGAAACCCGTCGCTAATTAAGAAACAACGTTGCAACGAGTGCACTTTGGTAAACGTATTCAGTCGAGCTCAACCCATATATCAAATAAATTAAAATAACTACTGCGACTTTTAACCCTACCACAACACCCGAGTATTTCAATTAGTTTACTGCACCGTGAACATTAATCGGGAAAAAGCGGTCACAAAGCCGTTTGCAGACTCGTCGTTTCTTTCTTCCTTCCGTTCGTTTGCCGAGTGTAAAACATTCAAATTAGTATAAGCCATAGTATCAACATTCCTTTTCCATACACAGTCGCTATTTGCACTACGGATATTAGCTTCAGCGTCTAGATGGAATGCCGCTACAGCCATTTCATTTAATTGGTTCGTTACATTAATTGAAATTCATTATACACATTTAATCGAATTTAGTTGACTATCGTTGAATCTGCGAAACTTCCAGTTATGCGATTCTGAAAATGTATTGAAAAAAAAATTAATTAATTGCGGTTTTCATTCGAAATTGATTCCGTGCAAATGTAAAATGTTCTCCATCATTAGAGCTTTATGTCGTTCAGATTTTCCAATAAAGGTTGCTTCTTATATATTTTTAATCCGCACCAAGAACTTCAAAAACGATTTTATATGCAGGACGTTATTGTAAAGTTAAACTCCAATATGCCGAAAGTGAAATCTTTTGTTGATAAACAAGAAATGTTCCTGACACGAGTATCATTCAATTGTCGAATAAAATGACAAAAAGAATTTAGCATGCGAATTGGTCTTACCGAATAAAAAACGAATCGTGTTTTCTTGTCGCAAAACCATAGTCGCACCCCTTAAGGTAGTTCTTGCGAATGGTGTCAATTTCGCATAAGTTTCAGAGAATTGAGAGGGAATTGTAAACACTTCTCAATAGTATAAAAATCTAAAAAAAAATCAAGTCAACATTTGTAACATGGCAATATTTTGCCGCGTCGTTAAGTCAAAAAACGCTCGTTTTATTCGGTAATACATTACCAAACGGCCGTCTGTTTCTCGTCAAGCTTGAGGGTTTGTCCTCCCGGGGACTCCATTCATCAACGTGCGGGTCGCCTGTCCTACCGTATAAGTCACCGAATTGTTCCGATCGAGAAGATCGTCGAGTCCGTCCCGATAAGGCATTGTCGGCGCGCACGGGAGTGCAGTACCCGAAAGCTAAAGAAAACACCTTAGTCGGCTCATAGGAGATCTGGGCGAATCGATCGTCGCTGTTCCACCGAGTGACACCAGAGTAGGGATAGGGCAAATGACAGCGAGAGAGTCCCATTTCTCGGAGCATTTTCATTGAGCTGCGACGAATGACTGACAAGCAATTTGTGATTTTCGCCGTGGCCGAAAATTTCCAATGGCCGAACCAATACCGAGGACAGAAGGGAGCACGGCATGACCTACGAGCATCTCCATCGTGTCTCGTTGTTTCCGAGGAATATCGTATGCTGGTGAATTGTTGATGCCAGGGACAAATAATTATACTGTTTTTAAAATTATATCGAGTCGAGTTTGCCACTGTATAAGATTAAATTAATTGATTCAACCCGTGTGTTGCTTTAGTTGTTAGCGTGCTCGCCTCTGAACCAGAGGCGAGCAGTGCCGTCATTTCGCCGAGAAATAAAAATATGGGCGCGATGTTCCTCCAGCATATACTTGAGTCACACGCGTACGTGTACGTGTATGTCACAAGTATATAGCTCTGCTTCATGTTTACATTCTTGGCGAAACTTGACGTAGCCTCAGTGCCATGAATCGAATCTGAGACCGATGGTATCGACATAGGCTTTCTACAGTTTCCCTATGCCTTTGTTCGTAAGACTAAGGCGAATGCGATGTTACGTCCTGATCAGCATTTTCCTGCATCTACGGCAAATGAGATTTCTCTCCCTATAACACGTTTATTGCATGTGACGCTTTATCAGAACAATGTCCAGTTTCGAATCGAACCTTTCGGAAAATTATTTAGGAATGGGCTGAGAATGCATGCCAAAAGAATATAGGTTGATTATCACCACGTTGTGTCTGCCACATCGAACTTTTATGATTCTCCGCTCGAGCTTGACATACCGTAGTAACATTGTGGACTAAGACTCCAGATGATTCGCGATGCGCTGGGCGACACTGATTTAAGGCTACTGTTAAGGCTACTGTTATCGACTGTCGGGTTCGTCGCTCTACCTTGGGCATCTTTGATGAAAAATTGATGACCTCGACTTTGAAATTTAAGCTATCTCTAATTAATTTTATCAAAACCCCGATTAAGTATTAGTTATTCTCAAATAATTGAACATAATTAATGATTGCTCAGTAAAATAAACAAATAAACAAGAATAAAATATTCGAAGACGATCGGCGAAATGATTGGAAATGAAATGGTTCGATGACTTACGATTATTGAAAATGAATGAATCGTCCAAGTGAGTCGAAATCGTTGAAACTGAATGAAAATGTCGAATGCGAATTTCGTCTTCCTTCCTTCGTTCCTTTCTTCGTTCTTTCAAGAAAAATTGTTGGAATCAACGACGGATGTTGAGGATGATGAATGAATGTTGATAATGTTGAATAATGTAGGTGATGAAATAATTTATCGTCGCAATTCCAGTGTATTTAGCCAAGATATTCAGAATTTTTATTTAAGTACTGACTTCCAAATTTAATTTTGAGGATTGAATTATTGTATAAATCAGGACTTTAGACGATAATTAGGCGTATAATTATGAATATACGCCTACAATATGCCTATTATATATGCCTATTATGCCCTTAATATGCATATTATATATGCCTATTATGCCCTTAATATGCCTATTTGCTCTCGATAATGAGTAACAACAAGCCAAGGTGCCAGTATCTCCTGTGACGTATTTTTTTCTAAATCGATAACGCGAACACGAAACTCAACAAAAACCGAAAAAAACGAAATCTGAACTCAAACCAAAAGGGAGCACAAAACGCGGAACCGAAATTTACGTCACCTTCGGCCATCCGCCCTCACGGATGCATCGACGTCCCGGTGGGCGCCAGTTAATTTTTGTTTCGCCGGTATTAACAACCGGACTAAACTGGAGGTCGATTGAGCGGGTCGACCTCCGCAAGGACAACACAAAAAAAAAACGACAAAACGAGAACTTAACGGTAACGAGAACTAACGCTGATGCATTGGCGAGAGCGAATGATTGCGGAAATGAACGGTCGCTCAGGATGCGGGTTATGGTAGAAGGGTCGCGATCCGAGGCCGATAGAATAGCGAACGAAATCCAAAAATCGGGATCTTTAAATCTTAAATAACGAGAACAAGTACTTGTTGGCTGTTAAGCCACGGGATCGCACACACGTGCATCGAGAGCGCTCAGCCGATCGGACGATCGAGGCGAGCAGAGCGAGAACGAATTCTATACGCGATCGATAATTTAATAAAAACCAAGAAACTCACCGGAATTGCGTAGATTTTCCTTTAATTGGCGGGATCCGCATCTAACGATGCCACGAGAACCTCAACACGTAAACTTCACATCGAGAGCGTTAACTCTAACACCTCAATCGAAGAATCAACACGAAAAGAATTCCTTTCGAAATTCTATCGAGGATAGCACACACGAAAACTCACGAGTCGAACACAAGACCGAACGTGAACGAGAGCACTAACGCGAGAGCGAGAACGATACGGGGATCTGCGGTGACGCGAGCGAGACACACGATCACACGGTACACTCGAGCGCGAGAACAATAGGCCGAAGCCAACGGTAGCGGGAGCGCGAGGGAGACCCGAGTAGCCTCTAGGGCCGCTCTCGGAAGACTGATAAGCCTACGAAAATATTCTCACGAGGCGTTATGATTATTTCGGGATCCTTTACCTGTAACTACTGCCCTCTCAAACTATCTCGATACGTCATTCAAACGGGAGCCGAAACTGTAACGCGATAACTTCGAGATTCGTCGCGATCGTTACCCTCAATTCAGGACGTGAAAACAAGGCTCTTTACTCAACTAAAACGCAGCCCAAGGGGTCCCACCCTTGCCCGGAACTGAACCATACCTCCGCCTGTTCTCCAACGCCCTGCATTATCACCTAAACCAGAGTACCGGACTTGCACCGGACTGTGCCGTATTCGCGACGAAATCTCGTCGGGCTCTCCTCTATTCGTGTTTCTCGGTACGTCGAGATTCCCTCCACCGAATAGATTCGAAAATCCCGACCTCAACTAAATCTGCAAACCTTAACTCCAAGCTTATCACACAAGCTTAACCGAATACCGAACGAGATCGCGAAAACTCACGAAACTCATCTCAACAAAATCGGACGAGATCGCTAAACGCCACAAAACTCAGTCCTAACGAGAGCTGGACGGTACCGTAAACAGCAAAAGGGCAGTAAATCGGGAGCTGTAGCAACTAAAATCGGTAGCGGTATGCGAAAAATAGCAATTCTTCGTATTTTTGTGACAGTGATAAAAAAAATCACGTCACACTCCATAAGTGACCCAATCCTCCCTCGGCGGAGCTGCTTTATTGTTTTCATGGGGGGACCCCTTGCAACTCAGCTTCCCATCCCATCCGCTGAAGTCTGGCAGGTTAGCAGCTGGTCGGCTGATCCCCTTTCCGTGATGATTATCGATCGGTTTTGCAGTCTTCCATCGCTTATTTCAATAATTTTATGATATTGGTTTTTACGTTAATTTCCCGGTTAAACAAATTATTTACTTGATTTTCGTTTCTAATTATAACGGTTCAGAAATTTTTACGGTTTTTCTGTCTTGTTTCCATTAAAAATAATCCCCTTAATTCATTGACTTTGTTTAAATATTCTTTATGAATTCCGGATTATTAACAAATAATTATTTAACTTCGCTTAAAATATACTAATCACCCTAAATTTTTATCTGGCACGATATCAACTAATGTCTCGCTATTAATAACGCTATTGACAATACGATATACATTTCTAATATGTAATTTTTTTTTGTTTTCTAAATAATTATTTATAATTTTTAGAATATTTTAAATCAACGATTTGACCCAAATTTATTTATCAAACTTGATTGTACTGGATTAATATTTGATCATTTATTTACAGGTCATTTCTCCACAAATATTCAACTCCATTGAGCCCATTATTAATAATAAATTATTATATTTTCTTATTGTGGTTTGAATAATTATCCTTCGAGAGGGGCTGCACTCATTAGCGCCGACGATAAATTTCCCAATCAATCGTTGGGAGACTTGTACACCGACTCTTCGGCTGCACCGCTGTGTGCGTACGTTGTCACCTCGCTCTGCGTGTTAGAGCGATAAGGTATCTCTTTTATGTTGCCGCCAAATGAGAAATATTCGCATTACTTTCGCGTTTTAATTAAGACAATGGGTATGGACCCGAGGTATTCTCGGTGTCGATGACCTGCGCGAGCAGGTCCAATAGCCACATTGTTTAATATTGTTAGCCATGTGATTTTTGTTATGCCAGTCACTCGATAGAATCATCGAGCGATTTAAATGCACAATTATTAATTATTTAACTAGCTATAACCTCTCAGTGGTTATTTTGCTAATATAATTTTTAATATGTCTCGACAATTGTTTTAATATACTCTGTGACTTTATTTTTTTTTATCAAATATTTATGGATTTTCACCAGTTGCGTCAGTAAATTTTATCAAAAATTCACAGAACGTAACAGCAATATAGGGGGGAGTGGGTTGCAGCTGCAAAAATGGGGCGTTGAGCTCGGTGCGTAAGGAAAAAAACTGGAATGGACAAAAAAATAAGTGAGGACTAGTAATTACACATCAACCGACTCGATCCGCTATAAGCCACTTATAAGTAGCTTTCAGAAGCGAGGGTTGTACAATTAGATAAAGGCGTAAACAATAACAATTGATCGATTCACGTCGGCGTACGTGATAGATCGGCTGTTCCGGCCGAAAGGAAGTAGCCTTGTAGCTCCCGAGCTTTTGTTCCCTGTGGCAGAGTTTTTCGTGAAAAATATACTGGGCCCCCTGACACCTAGCGAGTTTCTGTATTTTTGCCTCGCCATCACGTCACTTTTCGCGGAATTTTGCTGAGTTCCGGCATTTTAATTGCGGGAAGATTTTTGAGCCGGTAGTTCATTTTGAAATAAAACCATTCGTTTTTCTGAGGAATTAAGATGTATTCTTGACAAATAGAACGACCTTGAACTAGCCGCGTTACCCTAGACATCGATAGCAGCCTGCGGCTAGCAGGCTGCTATCCCAGCCTGCAGGCCCAGCACGAACGATCGCGCCTGCGGCGCCCCGGGTAAAAATAAAAGGGGACAACGATCGGGGTTTCATTGTAGGAAATTCTCGTCTAGGAAATGTACGCTGCAGTGTATAAAAACAATTATCGACCCATAGTAATTGAGAGGTGAAGGTAACTGAGAATTGCACGTTAAATAATTAATAATGCGTAATTAATGACTGAATTATTATATTCAGTGATTGGCATCTCAACAATCATATTACTAACAAGATTAAACTATGAGGATATTCGAATGGCAGGAGAAATATCATTGCCAGCGAGAATACCTTAGGTCCATACCCATTATCTTAATTGACGTAGTTCAGTGGTGAAAACCTTTGCAAAAAGTATTTATTTTTTATATCGGAAGATCGAACACTTCTGAATTGATTGAGCCCAGAAAAAAGATAATTAACCGTACCGTTCTAAAGATATTTAATTTCAAAGTTGGGTGGTTTTAACACGGGTTTTATAGGAAACGAGATGTTTTCTTATGAATAACACTAGTTTGCGAAAAATCGTTTTTCAAAAATGTCTAAACAAAATGTTTCAGTGGAAAGAGAACACTACAATGAAGCTTATTGTTGAAGCTGAACACGATCTGCCATATAGGTTTTTAGAAATTAATTATTGAAGTTATCCTTTCGGTGCTCGAGCGATTATTTTTACGACTCGTGCGTGGTGACGCGCCAATACCGCACGCTAGGATCAGCGACTGTGTCTGCGTGCCCAAGTCAAATGGGATATATGTTTGTACGTTCTCTAAAGTGTCGCGATAACTTTATTCAAGCAAAAATTAATCGGCTTTTGAAACGATAGTAGCCTAAATAGGTTATCAGCAGAAAGTGATAATATAATAAAAGGAAAATAAATAACGGTGACAGGACAAACATCACCTGCAATATCTATCCCCTAAAAAACCAACGTAACTTTATGAGGAAGTAAAAATATTCTCCAAAACCAGCATAACTTATAACAGAGCAAAACATATTTTCTAACAGCCAGTGTAAAATGTAACTAGGCAAAAATGTTACTGGCTGCTGTAGCTTGTGGTAATCAGACATTTTTTTTTTTTAGTCCCGCGTAACCAACATTTTTCCGAAAGGCCAGTAGTGTAACAATTTTAATATTTTTTTCTCTACAAGGCAGCGTAGCTTGTAGCGCAGCAAAATTTTTGTCTAAAAGTCAGCATGAGCTAACATTTTTCTAAAGGTCAGCGTAAGCTAAAAAAATTTCTAAAGCTCAGCAAAGCAATTTTTTCTTCTAAAAACCAACATAGGTTAGAACGAAGCTAACATTTTTTTCTAAAAGTCCAGCGAACTTTCAGCGAAACAAAGATGTTCTCTCATTTTCTTGCACACCTTTATTTCTTCTGCTGTTTTTTTTCGGGATTTAAAAAAAATCGTTTACAACGTTCGACTTCTTACACTTTAACAAATTTGCTAAAAATTCTATTTAATGTATTTAAACATTTCATGAACATGAACTGGTGTCAGCCGAATCTACTTTAGCATTTGAGTTGATTTATGGTCGATTTTTTATGAGTTTACTGAAATCTGACTTAATTGTGGACAGTTTTGTGGGTCGACTTTCAGTGCGTTGATTGAAAATTGACTTATTTAAGCAGAGCATCGTAAGTCCATTTGTAGTCGAATTCCAATCATTCGACTAACATTGGACATCGTATCTACTTCTTAGTGGTATACGATACATTTATACCTCTAATTGATTAAACTTTTTTTTACCTACTATTTAAATAATTTCTTAAGAACAAATTATATACGGTTACAATAGACGGTTTCCGGTATGGGCTAGTGGTCTATTACCTGCGAACTTACATGCTATATTATCGCAGTTCAATCCTTATATAATAACTTGCTAGGTACCGGACCGTGCGAGAAATGACAGGGCCATCTTCATGTTCCAAGCCATCTATCGGCTTAACCTTTCACTATTAACCATTCCAATTGAATTATCGATCGGTCAATTATATAAAAGTCAACCGTGTATTGACCCGAATATTGGTCAAGTCGATAAAAATCGACCATAATCGGACCTGGCGATGCTCTAAGTTTAATCGAGCTCCCCTAACTAAAAGTAGAGTTTAAAGCAACCATAATGTGTGTGTCTCCGATTAAGTCGACGTCAATCAAGTCGACCATTAACTGACTTCACGATACTCTAAGTTTAGTCTTAGTTGGCGACCTAGAAGTGTAGAATGTCAAAATGACTGAACAGAGTGTGCCCAATAGAGTAAATATTTGATTAAGATGATAAAAGTCGACCTGAAATTAACTAAACGAAGTTTGCCAAATTAAGCCGAGACTTCGTCAAGTTGACAAATGTCGTATATTAATTGGCCCATTATTACTTTAAGTTTACTTTTGGTTAATAAACTAAAAGTCGACTTTAAATTACCTGAACATAGTCTGCCCGATTGAGTCGACATATCGTTCAGTTGATAAAAGTGGACTATTAATTGACCCATCATTATTTACAGTTTAATCTTAGTTGATAAAGCAAAAGTCGACCTTAAATTTACCGAACGGAGTTTACCAAATTGGGTTGATACATGGTTGAGTTGATAAAAGCCGGCCATTAATTGACCTTTCATTACTTTGAGTTCAATATTAGTCGACTAATCATAAGTCGACCATAAACTAACCAAAGAACGCCTTCAGAAATTGTTCAATAAGTGGTCAAGTCAATAAAAGTTTACAAAAAAATCCGATTGATGATTTTTATGTAAAATTAGCTCAAAGTTGACTGATGCTTGACCAATTTCAGTAGATAGACCGTAAGTTTACCGAAAAACGGGTTAAATCGGTCCACTAGGCATATCACTAATAACCGAGACAAAGTTATTGAAATAAGGATCCCTACTATGAAATTAGCACGAAGTGCTGCGAAAATTATGGACGTAACGCTGATAAAGGAAGAAATGGTAGCAAATGAAGAAATGTATGTCATTGGTCAAACTAAGGAAAATTAGTGTGTTTGAAGGTGGTTCTGGGGGTGATGTGAATAATCCAAGGTTATTACATGAAAATAAGGAAAGAAAGGGTACGAAAAATATTGGAAAAATGCAAGCGTTGACGAAAATTAATGAGTAAAAATACCGAACAAAACGTTTCAAACAGTTTTGGAAAGAGTCAAAAAGGAAATAAAAAAGGAAAAAGCTTCAAAAATAGAAAAATTCAGGTTCAATAAAAATAATACTAGAAAATGCAAAAATAAATAAATTATTCGTTACGGAAGAAGGTAAAAATAAAGCAGAAAATTTAGAAGGAAAATAAAGAAAATTAGGTATATCACATAATAAATTGAAGTCAACGTCAGAAAAAATAGAAGATGAAAGCAAAATTTAACAGAACATTTTAAATCTCATGATTTTTGTTATCCTATGATATGAGTTCGATTTTATGGAGCAGGAAATGGTTTCTGTATCGCTGTCAAGCTCCAAAATGAAACTCGAATACCGAAAGTAATACAATTCTTGCGATTAACCAGATTAGATGAAGACTGATTACATATTCCAGGCGAAAAATTCGAAGCTGCATACAGAGTAACATACCCAATACCAACCACGGACGATTTTCCAATTAATTCACAAGGACGAGATAAAAGACAATTAGATTTTCTTGAAGCTAGATATATGAGACTATCGACGCCCCTATATAATAAACCTGTGAGGGTGGTACGAAAGAAATTAGATTCGCAATGAAATAAAAAAGTGAAGGGTAGTTTTTGACTTCCAACAGTTAAATGATTTTTTTTATAGCTTGTTTATTTTTTTCGTACAATTAATATTACAGTACAAGGAATACGGGTAAACACACGCTACAAACCCGGGTCGATTTTCACTTATCTACGAAAGAGAATCGGCATGACCAGTAAACGGTACTCGTCGATTGTAACAGGACTAGGAACAGTACTCTCTTTAAGCTCTAACTTTTGTCGCTCGGCTGCTATTTTTTGAAATCTTATTTTTTTATCGGGATCATTCTCCCTCGCTGCTTACTAATTTTTTGAACAGAGTAAGTGCTGCCTGGCAACGTAAAAGTGTTCGGTGTTTCAGTGCTCTCGTACTTCGAGGCTCTACAAACTAACTGTCCACTATTTACACTATTTACAACCTTCGTTCAAGAGCATCTCTCTGACTCAATGGAGACGTACTTGAATACTTGAATAGCCTCATGGGGTCAGGTCACGTGGCTAACCACCAGTACCGTTTTGTGTCTTTTGCATAATTATCAGTTACGTCCCTTGTCGGTATCGAGATGTCAAACCTTATGTGATCATTATTTATACAAACTGATTCTTTATCATACAAGAAAGCTTTTTGGTTTCTCCCTCACAAAATGTGGTAGATCGTCGGAATCTTGTTTCTGTCTTGAATATAACCCCTTTTATGGAGATATGTAAATGCCTCAGGCGGGACTAGACCGCTCTCTATCGTTTTTTTTTTTATATTCGCCCTGAGGATAGAATGGTCCGAATATTAAGTTATTCTCTTTGATTCTCGTGGCTTTAGCGATATGTTTTCTTATAAGTTTGATTATGTGCAAGCCTATTCTCTGCACTTTTGCTTTGTTATACACCTCAGAGTTTCTAAAGTACTATGTGAAATTTGACCTAGGTGACCGGTACATATTGAGGCAAGCGCGTAGACATTGTCTCTCGAAGACTCGTATCTTTTCCATTTTAGCCGCATTACTATTGTACCAGATTGGGCAGCCATTAGTAATAATTGGTCTTATTAGTAATAGGTAACATAGCGTCTTAACTTTTGTACACAGGTTTTTGTTATAAAACAGCCTACTACATGTTTTAAATGCTTTCTTTGCTTTAGCCAGTTGGGTCGCGACATGTGTACCGAAATTTACTCTCGAGTCTACGATAATTCCTAAATATTTAACGTCCTCTTTGTGCGGGATTACTATACCGTTTTCGCCTTTCTCTTTTATTATAAAGTTTCTCCAGTGTTTCCGTACGTTATAGCTTGCTGACGCCAGTTTCGGCTTAAAGAGTATTGTCTCACACTTTAGTGTATTTATTTTTAGTTTCCACGAGTGAAAATAATCCTGAATTTTGTTAAATAGGTTTTGCAGCGTCTCTTGAACTATCGTGACTTTTTTGTCGATCGTATGAACGAGCAGATCGTCGGCAAAAGCAATGGCTTTTTTATTTGGTTCAGAGTTCATGGCAAAGAGATGTAGTAACTCACATGTATAAATATTAAACAGTATTGGAGAGTTTACTGTTCCTTGTTGTAGACCGTTCGCTACCTTAAATGCTTAACTTGACGTGAGTGTGCCGTCACAAACAAAAAATCTCTTCCCGTGCACCATACTCCAGATCATTTTTGTCAGATGCAAAGGAAAATCCTTTTCCATCAATCTGAAGAAGAGCCCGTCGAGCCAGACTGTGTCGAAGGCCTTCTCCGGGTCGACAAAGCACGCTCCGACACATTTGCTGTCGTCGAGTGCCCAATTTATGTCGGATGTAAATTTATTGATGGCGTGAATGGTCGAATGTTTATGGCGGAAGCCGAATTGGTACTCGGGGTAATATTATTATTACTACAGACGCTTAGTATTGCTTGATTTATTATCGACTCGAAAACCTTGCTAATGTTCGGTAGCAAGCTTATAGGGCGGTAACTTAAAGGGTCTGACCCGTCTTTACCTTTTTTTCTTAGCGCAATTGCTTTGGCAGTTTTCCATTTGTTCGGAAAATATTTATTATTCAGTTCGTTATTAAATATAATCGCATATCTGAATATAACCGTCAATGGTAGATGTTTTAGTATTATGTTTGGGATGCCGTTGACGCTAGTCGAGCGTTTATTGTTTAAATTTCTGAAAATGAGTCTTGTTTTGCCCATCGTTGTGAAATAGTTTTGCGTATGGGATGCCGTCGGCTCAAACGCGAAATTCCCTACCTCAAAATTAGTAACTGTTACTTGATTTCTCGCTTCAAATTCCATTTCTTTCTTTAAGATATCGTTGTTTTTCTACTATTTTCGACAGCCTATGTTTACCCAATTTCAAATTTTGCATATTCGCCGCTGCGAAGTGAGCTCCGATTATATTCAGCTTGTGCAAAGGGTCCGAGATAATTAAACGATCAAACGAACTTACCTGTTGTGAAGTTCGATCGTAATTATATGGAGAGTCTCGTGCGAGATGATTACAATGTAGTACCGTCTACTTTCCACAAGATGGTGCCACGCATTCAGAGCTAAATAGAAAGAACGAGGCCCAGTACCCTGGCGCCCCGTTCGTTCCCTAACCGACGCCATATAGTTTAAAGCACAATACTATGGCCAACTAATAAACAATACTAGCTTGTTTGAAGGGAAGGGTTATACGAACATTGTGAGGTTCACAGGGCGGGGTGTAATCATCTCGAACGAGACTCTCCATATAATTACGATCGAACTTCACAACAGGTAAGTTCGTTTGATCGTGTAATTATATTACGAGTCTCGTTCTCGAGATTACAATGTAGATGTTCAGAATTCCCCAAAAATATCCCAAACGAACAGGTTTTATTATTTGTACACTTACAAGCTAGTTTCACACACAATAGGTAAAAGAAAGAAAAATAAGTCAACTGATGGCAAAGCATCGCCGAGGTTGTAACTATTGAACAACTGTTGTCGCAAAGTCTTTCCTTGTCGCCTTAATAGGTCGATTATAAAATTTCGCGAAGACATGAGATCCCTGAGACCATCCAGCTGTGTTTTTTATCACGGATATATCAATGCCTTTGGCCAAAGCGGCCGAAGTAGCTGGATGTCGTGTACTATGCACTGAGAATTTTTTATTGATACCGCTTTTCGCTAATACGGATCGTATCCATCTACTGATAGTTTCCCGGGAGGCAGCCTTAAACGGCTTGCGCGATGTCAATATTACATTCGTACAGTCTGCCCTTAAAGATTTTGTTACATCGAGGTATTTCTCGAGCGTACCCGCTATACATAGCTCCGGTTTCTCCTTGAAAAAGGGTGATAGCAAGAGCGGCTGCAACGCCCCTGGACGCGATGTTTTGATTAACTCCGAAATTTTTATCTGAAAACCGTCGTTCGAGCGGGTGATATCCGTCATTCGCATAACAGCAAAAGTTCGCGCCCTATGGGCTGTACCTAGTGCCAAAAGGGTTACGAGCCTTTCCGACAGTTCTTGAATACTCAGTTTTTCTAGAGGGTACATAGTCGATATGATAGTGAGAACCGGCGCCACATCCCAAATTTCGTCATACTTTGGCTTAATAGGCCGAAGTCGAAAAATACCCTTAAAGAAACGGCTTATCATTTTCTCTTTTGTAACATCCAGAGTTGATATTAAGGAGATCGCTGCTCGACTCGAGTTCAAAGTAACGTAGGATGCGCCCAAATTGTACCTCGAGCGAAGAAAAATCAAAATATCGTTTGCGGTAGCATTGTACGGATCCTTATCGAGATCGCGGCAGAATTGACACCAGAGATTTAACAGTCCCGCGTATTGCTTCCATGTATTCTCGGCGAGAGAAGCGAACAGCACATCGATTACGGACTCCGACAAATTTTTCCTCCGGTAAGCTTCCCGGACACTCTCCCGGCAACCAGTCCTAGCGATTTCTCGAGCGGGTGGAGGACAGACCTGCAAGGTGATAATAATAATTGTTCGTGCGGTTTGAATATAATCGGCTCGGCAACCAATAGCTCCATGAACATGGGAAACCAAGGCTGAGCCGGCCAGTTTGGTACGACGACGATCCCACAGGCTCGATCGGATATAATTTTCCTAAGAACCCTTAGCACTAACGCAAACGGAGGGAACGCATAAAAATCGGCAGTTCCCCAATCGAGTGTAAGCGCATCAATCGCGAAAGCAATTGATGCGTTTTATTCGCAATTCAAAATGCGAATAAAAGTCGCATTTTGAATTGCTCCTTGTCGCGAATAGATCGATTGGTGGTAGCCCGAAAGTCGATATTATAGACTCGAACGCCGCATCACAGAGTTCCCATTCCGTGTCGATATTTTTTACGCGCGACTCTCTGTCCGCCTCGACATTTTCTTTGGATGCTATATACGATGCAAAAATCCAGATTTTCCTAATCTCACACCATTGCCAAATATCGCGTGCGATTTTGTTGAGTCCGGGGTATTGCACGCCACCCATGCGGTTGACGTATGCGATCGCGGTAGTTCCTTCCTTCGCGGATTCCTTCGCAAAACACTTCAGACCCATCCAAACCGCGATAAGCTCCAAGTAATTAATATGCAGTTTCTGTTCTGAGGGTTTCCAAAACCCGTGAGCACTTTCGTCTCCACAGAAGACTCCCCAACCTGACTTCGACGCGTCAGAAAAGATTTCCAGTTCGAATCTAAAACTCCTTATAGGATTGACCGATCGCGGTAAGTTCTTCCGCCACCACGTAAAGTCCTCCTGCAAGTCGTCAGAGAGAACGAGTTGGGCATCGTAATCGCCTCCAATTAACAACGCGAGGAACTTTTCGCGTTCGAAATTTTTCGTGTACACCCATCCATACGCTATAGCTTTACAGGCATCTACCAATTTTCCGATCATACGAGCAAATTCTCGAATAACGCAAACCTTCCTTTTGCTAAATTCTTCGACGATTTCTAAAATCTTTTTTCGTTTTTGATCCGGTAACTCCAACGTCATTTTATGGGAATCAATCACGAATCCCAGGAACGGGCAAATCTTACTCGGGACGAGATCACTCTTTTTGTAATTAACCAAAAAACCAAGAATTTCAAGTGTTCGTAATGTAACTTCGACATTTCTTGCGCAAGCAACCGCACTCGATCCGATACACAAGATGTCATCTAAATATATTGTCGACGCGAATCCTTTGCCTCTCAGACGATTTACGACTGGCTTCAGAATCTTTGTAAAAATAAACGGCGCCGTCGATAACCCGAAGGGGAGACAGACAAACTGGTACTTGTTAGTCACGTAAACGAATCGCAAATATTTCTGACTTTCTTTATGCATGGGTACTAAAAAATATGCATCTTGCAGATCAATACTGCACATGAAATTATCTCTCGAAACTAATTTTGTTGCCGTCCGAATGTCTTCCATTTTAAAGTGATCCGTTACAATAAACTCGTTAAGTTTTTTCAAATTCAGTACGAATCTCATTGAACCGTTCGAATTCGGTACAAGAAAATACGACGAGACGAACTGTTCTGCGCTTGGAGAACATTCTTCCACCGCGCCTATGTTAACCAGTTTTTCTATCGCGCATTTCATTTCCCTGACATCGTAAGGCAGTATAAATGGCAACGTCTTCTGACAAGGGAGACTTTTAAACTGAACCTTGTACCCTCTGATACAACTCATTACGAACGGGTCTTTCGTTATTTTTCCCCATTGTTTAACAAAGTTATGGAGACGACCAGCATACGGGGTTACCTCTAGTGCCTCCTCGGACCGCCCCTGGAGGAGCTCGACGTCCGAGTTTGACTGCGTGGGCGAGAGCGATCGCGATCTTGATCGCCTTGCCGGGCTTGCGTCGGCGGCCTCTGCGTGAAGCGAACGAGCTTCCGAGTCGCTCCCTGACTGTATCCCGCCTGAGATCCTCCCCTGTTGGTTTTCGCAGGCGGGGCTTTCCAGTTTCCCGAACTGTTCCCTTGTTGCGGTTGCTTCTGCGTTGCTGGCTTCAGTTCGAGGCTGGTCTTCTCAATGATCTTTGCAGCTTTCAGCTTCTCGGTGAGATTATCACCGAACAAGAAAACTTCCGATTTCGTATCGTCCAAGATCGCTTTGACTTTTTTGTCCAGCGATGGGACGATGATCGCTTTTCGTGAAATCGTATCAAGGCGATGAGCACACGCCAGCAATCGACCGGCGTCAGCAAAGCATTTGAACAGCTTATACTCGTCAACGCCGTCTTCATTTGGGGTAAGCAGGAGGCTGATCCCAGTCCCCAACGCTGCCATTGCCGAACCACGAATGTTTTGCGCATTCATGAGATATTTATCTCGCTTGACCGCCGTCTCAAATAGCGAAGCAGAGACTTCCGCGTTTAATTTGGGGGCTTCCAAATTACAATTGCCTGTGCGCGAATATTTTGCCAACAACTCAGCATGGTCGATGGCATAGAAGTTAGCAACGTTCGTGCAATGATTGACTTGACAGCTGTCAACGGCTACGTTCAACTACGTTTAACCTACAATTTAATTTCTAACGTAGACGCGCAATCTAGGGTTTTAACACTTGAAGCGTTGTAAATAATTACCGGATTGCATTAAAATTAATACAAGATTTAATTGATGTGATTATTTTATTGGGTAGCTTTACATCGCCGAGAAACCAGTTTCGGTGACCATGTTTTTCCGTCATGTCACTAGGAATCTCTGCTGCCTATTTTTTTCTGAATACATGACGAGGGTCTGTTATTTTATATATTTTTATTTATTTTTCACTGATCTTCGGAGGGTCCTTATGATTTTTTTTTATGGATTTCCGGATCGGAAACTTCACACAATCAAAAAATCCTTGCGATCGAAAGCCAGTGCAATACTTTTTCTCTGCATGCTCCAGGAGGCGCTGAACCCTGAAATAATTTTTTTATTTTTCTTCGACCACCAAAGAGTGCATGTGATTTTTTTCAGGGGGGTTTTCCGAGTCGGAAGACTCACGCGATCGAAAAGATAGTGACAATATTTTTTCTCTGCATGCTCCAGGAGGCGCTGACCCCTGATATATTTTTTTTTTATTTTTCCTCGACCACCAAAGAGTGCATGTGATTATTTTCAGAGGCGTTTTCCGAGTCGGAAAACTCACGCGATCGAAAAGTCAGTGACGATATTTTTTCTTTGTATGCACCAGGAGGCGCTGACCCCTGAAATATTTTTTAAATTTTTCTTCGACTACCAAAGAGTGCAAGTGATTTTTTTCGGAGGGGTTTTCCGGGTCGGAAAACTCACACGATCGAAAAGCGAGCGACGATATTTTTTCTTTGTATGCACCAGGAGGCGCTGACCCCTGAAATATTTTTTAAATTTTTCTTCGACTACCAAAGAGTGCAAGTGATTTTTTTCGGAGGGGTTTTCCGGGTCGGAAAACTCACACGATCGAAAAGCGAGCGACGATATTTTTTCTCTGCCTGCACCAGGAGGCGCTGCCCCCCGAAATAATTTTTTTTTATTTTTCTTCGACCACCAAAGAGTGCATGTAATTTTTTTCAGAGGGGTTTTCCGATTCGGAAAACTCGGGCGATCGAAAAGTCAGTAACGATATTTTTTCTCTGCATGCACCAGGAGGCGCTGACCCCTGAAATATTTTTTTTATTTTTCTGCGACTACCAAAGAGTGCATGTGATTTTTTTCGGAGGGGTTTTCCGAGTCGGAAAACTCACACGATCGATAAGTCAGTGACAATATTTTTTCTCTGCATGCACCAGGAGGCACTGACCCCTGAAATATATTTTTTATTTTTCTTCGATCACCAAAGATTGCATGTGATTTTTTTCGGAGGGGTTTTCCGACTCGGAAAACCCCTCTGAAAAAAAACACATGCACTCTTTGGTGATGGAAGAAAAATAAAAAAAATATTTCAGGGGTCAGCGCCTCCTGGTGCATGCAGAGAAAAAATATTGTCACTGACTTTTCGATCGCGTGAGAGTTTTCCGACTCAGAAAACCCCCCTGAAAAAAATCACATGCACTCTTTGGTGGTCGAAGAAAAATAAAAATATTCAGGGGTCAGCGTCTCCTGGTGCATGTAGAGAAAAAATATCGTTACTGACTTTTCAATCGCGTGAGTTTTCCGACTCGGAAAACCCCCCTGAAAAAAATCACATGCACTCTTTGGTGGTCGAAGAAAAATAAAAAAAATATTTCAGGGGTCAGCGCCTCCTGGAGCATGCAGAGAAAAATTATTGCACTGGCTTTCGATCGAGGGATTTTTTGATTGTGTGAAGTTTCCGATCCGGAAATCCATATTGAAAAAAATCATAAGGACCCTCCGAAGATCAACGAAAAATAAATAAAAATATATAAAATAACAGACCCTCGTGATGTATTCAGAAAAAAATAGGCAGAAGAGATTCCTAGTGATATGACGGAAAAAAATGGTCAACGAAATTAGTTTCTCGGCGATGTAAAACTACCCAATAAAATAATCACATCAATTAAATCTTATATTAATTTTAATGCAATCCGGTAATTATTTACAACGCTTCAAGTGTTAAAACCCTAGATTGCGCGTCTACGTTAGAAATTAAATTATAGGTTAAACGTAGTTGAACGTAGCCATTGACAGCTGTCAAGTCAATCATTGCACGAACGTTGCTAACTTCTATGCCATGCATGGTCGTCCTTTTTTAACCCTTCGGCAATCCACTTTGTCCAATTTTCTGCGAGCGATGCATGTAGCTGCAGCTTTGGTGCTTCAGGCTGCGTATAGATACCCAAGATCCTTCTAGTCTCCTCGTCGAAGCTCTGCGCAGACTGTTCATCAGCCCCTGTCGAAGACTGACTCTCCGCAGTTGACTTCTCCACCTCTTCGACAGAAATTTTTGAAGCTTGACCCTCCGCAGTGGGCTCTCTGTCACCTAGAAACATATTTGTGATGTCGCTGACTCAAGATTGTTCTTTAGAAACAACCTTCGTACGGACTAAGCCGCCGAGTCATGGGCCGAGTCAATGGGCATTGATACGAAATATATATCTTGTATATATTTCTATGCTTTCTCGTGTGCAAGCAAAAAATAGAATTAAAAAAGAAAAAATACGAAGCTCTGAAAATTTACGTGCGCGACCACCGTGCACGAAAAACGTTATGGCGTCGGTTAGGGAACGAACGGGGCGCCAGGGTACTGGGCTTCGTTCTTTCTTTTTAGCTCTGAATGCGTGGCACCATCTTGTGGAAATTAGACGGTACTACATTATAAACTCGAGAACGAGACTCGTAATATAATAAAGCTATTGTTTTGGTCCAACAGCAGGGCATTTTTCTCGACTTCGGCGTTGTCTATAAGTTTAACTTTTTCAGGCGGGATCTTTAGTGCCGGTATGGCTGATTTGCTTCTAGGACGGAACACCCCGTTGATCTGAGGGAACATTTTTTTGGGGTCCTTGACTGAAATATTTTTAATTTTGTTCTCCCAAAATTTACTTATATTGCTAGCGACTGCTTCTTCAATTTTGTTTCTCGTCTCTTTCACTAACCCCTTGAGTATATTGAGTCTCACCAAGTTAACGGTTGTGCCAGCTCTGTGCAATCTCTTTATGTTTGATATTAGAAAACTCTTGTGCTTCTATAATTCGGAAATTCTTGGACAGATATACGCTTCGGCGGAGTTGAATTTTTTCATTTTTGGAACTGATTTTTTTATTGCTGTTATTATAACTTCGTCTAAATGATCTATTGCGTCATCAATTTCTTTACTTGATAGGTTTCTATTTGCCGGTATGGTCCTCGTTGCGCTTTTCGCGATTGATTTTTTTAATTTTTCCCAGTCAATCTTATTGAAATTGTAACGATGAGCCTCCGGCGCTGACTCTAGAGCCAGGGGGGCCTTGTGGGATATGCACATTTTAATTGCGTTGTGGTCACTATCATAGTTTATTGTTTCCAGTCAATTTGCTTTGGATAGGTTATCTATCCTTAGGCGGCTGTCGAGCAGACACAGATCTAACAACGAGTTTCCTCTTGGGTAGGATGGCAGTTCTCACCCGAATAGGTTTATTCGTAGTTATAATTCTTTATCTTCCACCCATTTTCTTAGTGAACTACCTCTAGGATTATTAGTACTATTCTGCCAATCAATGTGTTTCGCGTTAAGGTCGCCTGCTAACATAAAATAATTAGATAGCGAGTGTAAGTTGAGTTCCATAAATATTGCTTCCAATTCAGGGATAAATTCTCTTTTGTGATTGCCCGCGGCATACGCCGCAATGATAAACAAGGTGCTCTCTCCAGCGAGGTTGATTTTCACTACTGTTGCTTCTAAACACACACTATTGACTAGACAGCTCGGATAGACTCTTTCGTGTTTAATTGTGTCTTTAACAAGTATCGCTGTACCGCCCCTCCCCTTACCGAGGTTTTTCTGCCTGATCTTACGACCGAATAATCCTTGAACGAAATATTGTAACGCTCGCTTAAGGAGGGTCTTCTGTTATATTGCGGGACGCGACGTGCGGGGAGGGTCCCTGTGCTTATACACAGGCCGGGCTCAGTGTAGCCAGCCCCGAATCGTCGAAATTTTGATGTTTTGCGCGTGCGCCACTGACTGGCCCCGACACTGCTGCCGCGGAGAGTATCTCTATCTTTCTCTTACGCATACTGTCGAGGCCCTTTTTCGGACCGTTCAATACTTTTTATTTAATTACTCGTAAACGGTGAAGCAGATTGCAATGGCCTTTTGCATGTATATTACTTATAGTATAAATTAGTTACACAATTTTTTACAATAAGCTGACACTATTTTTTTTATAATCGTGGGATTAAAATAAACCGATTATGCGTGCTCGGCCATAAGATCGCGTGTTAAAAACGTTACTTTTTCAAGAATTTTTTTCTCAGCAACGACGTAGAAGACCTTGATCAAACTTTGCATAGAAGTTTCGAAAATATTTACGAATACACTGTAAAAATTTCAACACGTTGGCACCATTTTCAGATAACAGAAGACCCTCCTTAACTTCGTTTCTCCCAGCAATACGAAGTCCGGTTTCCCTTCTTGTAACAAGTTCAACAAGGTGGCTCTCCTCTGGTTAGCTATAATTGAATTTACATTGATTGCGATTGCTTTAACCGTGTCAAATACCGTGAATCTCTCGACCGACTGTTCTCTATTCTCCATTGTTGTTACGCGGAATATTTCGTTAATTCTGAAAGTGTTGGCCGTTACCGCCTCCGAAATTTGACCGAGCTGTTGTGAAAGCCCTTTTATTTCTACTCACATCGCCTCTAGTACGTTATGGGGGGAGGGGGGGGGGGGGGTGCTGCTGAATTTTGCCTAATTTGCTGACTAGACTGCCTTTGTCGCGTTACTGCACTAAATGATCTCGATGGATCCAGTATTCTGCTTGCCCGGGCTAGCTTGTTTTCCCTACATACCTTTGCATCGGCCGATTGCTTTTGCATTTTTTTTTTAACTCGACCAATTTCGGACAGCCCTTATAAGAGGCCGGGTGGCCTTCACCATTACATAAAACACATTTTGCTTTGGTCCAGTTTGGGTAGGGTTGCTGGATCGAAACGAAAAGATCGATCTGTTGAATCGATTCGAATCGTTGCCCAATGAATCAATTCAGGCATAAATTGTGATCAAAATAACCGATCTATTAAAAATCGATTTTCTTTAAATCATCCCGTAAGACATTAAGAGGTAAAAGACATATTCCTCGCGTTAAAGCGTACGGGTTATGTTTCTTAGCTCTTTTGTTTCTTAGCTAGCGATATATGCCTATCAATAAGAACATTTGATGGACAAGAGTAACAGAGCTTTATTTTCTATACAATCTTACTTAATACATAAGTACTTTTACACTTTTTTCGTGGATAGCAAACAAAACTTTTATCTTTGACCTTGGCGGCGAGTGACGTAGTTCACTTAAATAGAAAATAAAAAAACAGAATGCGCTACGGCTTAATTAAACGATAATCAATCTTGGTGCCATTAATGATAACTTTAAGTTAAGTTTTTGGTGCGTTGCACTCAGGTACTCGCTTAGTTCACGGAAAAACATACACAGGCGCATGGCCACTCATCGAACGCATATACAGCGTAAAAAAAATTAAATATCGTAGCATGAGTTTAACAGCTAAAAAAAAATCTTATTTTCGAACACCCCGTTGAGTGACGTAGGGACTTAAAAAAAAAAAGAAAAAAAAACAATACGATATAGCTTAATTAAGCGATAATCAGTCTTGTTATTAAGAATACGTTTGAGTTAAGTCTTTGGCGCGTTTCGCTCAGGCGTTTCACTCACGTTCGTCACGAAAAAACATACATAGGCACATAGGCGAGTCGTCGAACGAAATACACAGCGCAAACATTTTTTTTTTTTTAATGAAACAATATACAACGCAAAAAAATATATATATATATATCACCGACTGAGATATACAGCAAAAACAAACTCGGAGTTGACTGATGTACCTCTTAAAACAAACAGAATGCTATATAGCTTAAGTAGGCGATAATCAGTCTAGCTATTAATAATAAGTTGTTTGCGTTAAGTCTTTGGTGTGTTGCACTCAGGTACTCGCTTATGTCACGGAAAGACATACATATGCTACTCGTCGAAGAAGATACACAGCTCATACTTTTTTTAAATATCGTCGAACGATACACAGCTCAAAAAAAGTCACCGACTGACATATGCAGCTCAAAAAAAAAAAAAAAAAAAGAAAATCATCGAACGAGATGAAGGCTTGAAAAAAATAAATAAATTACGATTTTCGGAAAAATCGTAAATAGGAACTGTTCAAAACTATGTGCTCACAGATGCCAGTCCGTGAACTCAAGAGACTTTAGGAACACCAAACGGGCAAGACGCTCGCCGCTCAGCCTATTGCGACTTGGAGATACGACGTTTCCCGCTATAGAAAAGAGTCTTTCGCACGGTACGGACGTAGCGACAATAGATAGATACTTCAGAGCGATCGAAGCCAGCCTCGGAACATTTTCTTTTTGATCGATCCAATATTTAATCGGGTCAGCTTCCAAAGGGATCGTTCCCTTGGATAGATATTGCTTAAGATCTGGATCTAGTCCTCCGGATCCGAGCGCATCTGTTTCGTAGTCTTTTTTTTTGTTAACGAGTTCCGTGTGAAACTTCCAAACATTGTCACGTGTAGTTACATTTGTAGTACCGTGATGTTCAACCATGGATACGTTTATTCGATCCTGCTTCAGAAAGTAGTTAATTTTATCGATCGTTTTTGAGCACGAAACAGCAGTGGGAAAATGCAACCGTTTAAATCGGGGATCAAGCAAGGTTGCGATCGAGATCAGATAATTTAACTCCACGGATTTGAAGCGTCTATCTAGTTCCTTGATAAGATCGGTTTTGAAAGTTTGTCCGATTTTAGACGATGTCTCTATTTCTTCAATAGCTTTTCGCTAGCAGGAAATAGTTGGTATGACTTTGCTGCTCGTAACGTAGTACGCTTGAGCACAGAGTTCTTTAGAAACATTTTCAGCCGGTCGCAGAATTTCTAACAATTTGCGAACAATTGCGACTTCTGACGCACTCAACATCGGGGGCGACTGCGGAAGTTTCAATAAAACCGAGCTCACTACGTCGATAAGTTTGACAAATCGTTCCAACATATAAAACGTGGAGTTCCATCGGGTCGGCACGTCTTGAATTAAACTTAACGCTTTAACTCCGCGCTGAGCTTTACGTAGCTCGTCAGCGGCGGTCGTGTGCTTGAAATATGTGACAATGGCTTTGATTTTTGTGATCAACTCGTTCAACGACTCAGTCATACCGGCGACTCTAGTCAGAACTAAGTTCAGCGAGTGAGCAAAGCACGCTAAGTGTTTATTAAGACCGAATGTGTCATTTGCGGCTTTTACTATATTCGCTCCGTTATCTGTTACAACGGCCGTGACTTTATCGAGCGGAATGTTCCAGTTTGTACATATTGATTGAAACGTCTTTTGAAGATATTCGGCGGTATGACGTTCGCTTAGCTCGCGTACATCGAGCACTATCGCCGAAAGTTTGTCTT
The DNA here is from genome assembly GCA_964017025.1 of Stenichneumon culpator. Taxonomy (NCBI): domain Eukaryota; kingdom Metazoa; phylum Arthropoda; class Insecta; order Hymenoptera; family Ichneumonidae; genus Stenichneumon; species Stenichneumon culpator. The sequence goes on along the minus strand of OZ024773.1, from coordinate 2,377,035 downwards.
CGTCGACAAAATGCACGGTACAACCAAAGTAGCTTGTCGTCGTCATCGTTTCTGTCCAGACATCGGCTGTCAGTGCGACGATCCCGATGAAGTACTTGAATCCTGGCTTTTCTGTCAAGCTCAGTGGCATGTCGTCCTTCGCGATCATATAAGCAAGAGCATTCGTTATCGCACTAGCCTTCGAGCCTTTACCTAAAAGCAAATAAATGTGAATAAAAAATCCAATTGCACTATTTTTGAAAGGCATAAACTTTATATTAATTGTATGTTTCGATTTACCTTTAAAAGATGATATGTTGGACAGTACCATGTCAATCCTGGGTTGAGAAGATGTTTGACCATCATTTTGGTCTAGTTCTTGGTCCGCTGATGGGACCTGAAACAGTTTTAATGTATATGTAATTTATGAAGTGTCTGGTGTGTAATCTCGTGTCTGTCGTATAGTGTGTTCTAGGTTGTAGTGCAGTGCAGTGCAGTGCAATACAGTACCGTTCAGTGGACTGTGGTGTGGTGTCGTATCGAATAGTGTAGAGTGTAGTGACCGTAAGTTGACTTACCGCTTTGACACGCTGTGAGGAAATCTTGTCACTGCCTGTGGAGATGTCCATTAGGGCATCCGGATCATCTGGATTGTTGTCCTCAGCTTGGATGTTTCGAGACTGAAAATAAAGAATATTGTTATTTAAAACCTCTCGTTACTTATCTTATTATCTGATAAAAAATATTGATCGAGCAATTAGCCCCGTTTATTCTGTAATCGGATAGTACCAGTGCCACAGGAGTCTCGAGAGAGACGGATTCTCCTCGAGGAGTGTGAGACCCGCCTCTCTCGAGTCTTCTGTGGCACCGGTACTATCCGATTGAAGGACAATCGGGGCTAATTGTGCGATTAGTATTTTTATCGGATAGGTAATCCGTTATGAATTCATTAAATTAAATTAAATTAAATTAAATTAAAGTAAAGTAAATTAAATTAAATTAAATTAAATTCGCCATACCGTTTCTTTTAAAAAGTTGTTAACGCCGCTAACCATCGAACCTGGGATCGACATCGGCTTCGGCGACTGATGATATCGGCGGATGTGATCTGTCAAGTTCGTTGTATTTCCACTGGACTTCACCTCAGCCCTGCACAACTTGCATGTGCCGCCGCTTAACGTTTTGATGAAGAAAGTCCAGACGTTGCTTCTTTTTCCGATCCTTGACTTCAATACTGTTTTTCTGAAAATATATAAACCTCAATTAATGCAATATAAATTGGCCATAAAAATCTGTACTGTCCTGATACTTAGAGTGATTTTTTTCCTTGAGTTTTGGGGCCAATGCGAACACATTCACCTGAAAAAAAAATATAAAAGAAACAATAAAATCTAAATATTTTTTTAGAGCCCGTCGTGTACGTAAAAATCTACGTGACATATATACTACCTTTAGAATGGGCACTGGATGCTATTACCGGTGGCAATTCAGGCTCCGGTGTTACAGAGCGATCGTCGAGATTTACACTGTTGATGAAAGAAATTATCAATTATAAGACATGACAAAAAATATATCAAGACGAACGTTTTAGACAAGTTAAAGATCGGCAGTTGAAAAAAAGTAAGTCGGAATGAAATTTGCTGCAGCACATTAACTTGCGGTGGACATTTTTTATACCTAGTGCACCGGTGACGCACCTTTTTTAATTATCTAAGGAAGCTAAAAGGCATATCCCTCGTGTTCTCCGTTTCATTCCGACTTACTTATATTTTTTTTTAACCACCGGTCTTTAATGGGTCCAAAATTATTTTGGCCGCTGTTAGGCGGTAGAATCGTTGCCCATCACGCTGCCTAGAAATAAAATAGAATAAATAAAAACAAAACACTTACAAATCAACGCCGTCCGACGATCCGAACAAATCAATGATTTCATCGTCGCCGTAATTAATTAGCTTCTTCTGCTCGATAAGCTCTCTGATGTATGTTCGTGCGTAACTTCTCGACGCTGAAACAAAAACCGATATATTGATTAAACAACAAAAATCTATGGTATAAAACGACCATTAAATTTTAACTCACTTTTTAACTTGACGTAAGTGGTTAAGTTAATTCCGTCAACTTGATGCGGCGGTTGTTGATTCAGTTGAAAAAAAAAGTGAAGAGTCGGGTCGACGTGTCAGCTGCAACAGAACATGCATGAAATTAAAATAATTATTTATTCCACTAGGTGGGAAAATGGCGGTTTTTGCGAAAACCCCCATTTTCACACCTCGTGAAATAAAATTACGTCTAATACTCGCGCGAAAAACGTTTTCTGAACTCGTGCGACTGCAACACTCGCCTTCGGCTCGCGCTGCAAAGTCACACTCGTCAGAAAAAGTTTTTTCCCCACTCGTATCGAAATGCACTTTGTGATTGTAGCTTAGAATTAGATACCCTGATAGACAAACGGCACGAAACGCAGCACATGACACAATAATTACGGCATGTGCAGCACGTGCCGTAATTATTGTGTCATGTGCTGCGTTTCGTGCTGCTTTGTCTATCAGGGTATAGGTTAAAATTGCATATTTGTTAAATATGCCTATAATAATGAGGGATATAATAAAACAATGTGCCGAAATTTACCTGCAATGTTGCACGACGTCATCGTCCATTTGATTTTCTGGCCTCCACTGAAAATGAATCACCGATGTAGATGGATAACTCGCGAAAAGGCTACACCACGTTTCCACCACACGCGTGTCACGATGAAACAATGAAACATTGAATTCGACAAAGAAGACGGAAGTCGGGACCTGGGAACTTCTTCCACGCTATACCGATAACCAATCAAATTGGAGATTTACAGCCTTGTGAACACGTCTCTCGTGCTCTCTTTCACTCCACTGCGAGCGCCAATAAGGGTACCTCTCTCGCTCTCGCGGCGCGGTCACTTAGCTTTCATCTTCGTTTACGCATGAACGGAACTTCTAAAGCTCGTTTCACATGGAGCGTCCCTTTCGCCCGTATGTGTCGCTTGTCGCTGTCGCGCTTATGAATACCTAGGAATTAATTTTTCTTTCGTTATTGTAGCATATTGAGAAAAAATGTGAATCGATCTCGAACGTGACGGATCGATTCAGTAAATTAATCGGCCCGTAAGAATCGATCTAAATAATCGATTAATTGCTGTCGAAAGATCGATTCTTCGATTAATCGATTAAAAAACGGCAACCCTAAGTTTGGGTCATCCGGCGTCAGGTTTCTATTGTTTACTGCACATTCACCTATTGCGTGATTTTGCGTGCATTTAACGCATCGATACGGCAGCGCGCAATTCGCTGCGGTGTGCCCTGGGTGTTGACACTGTCTGCATTGCGAGTTATCGGGTTTTCGGGCCTTTTCCCACGACACATGTTGGTGGAGAAGTCGGTTTATTTTTTTTAGTTGTGCCGCTCTGCTCGCCGATGAGATCTGGACTATGTACATAGGAAGCTTACGATTTTTCGCAATCGAGTTTTTCGTTTTGAACTCTGAAACCTTTAGGAAGTCCACCTCGGCGATTTGTTGCTTGTTCAACTCGCTTAGGATATCTTTCTCGTCAAAGTTACCCTCTATATTCTTCAAAAGATAAGTTTTGACTTTTTCATCCTTTGTTGTGAACGAGAAGAAATGAACTCTCTCATCCTTGAGAAGCTGCAAGACCTGCTTATGATCACCGAGGTTGTCTGTAAAAATAACATGTTTTTTATCACTAATTCTCTTAGAGCTAAAGTCGCCTGCTAGGCTTGCTCTCACTTCGATAATATCTACAGTTCTTTGGGGACAGTTGCTCAAGACGTTTATCGGTGGCATTTTGGAGCTCTTGTTGGCTTTGGTCGTGCTGGTCTTCTCTACCGGTGACTCAACTTGCGACTGGTATTGCGATGCTGCTGCAATTTGTCCGTCGCACTGTCGTGACGTATTGTTGGGTGACGTTTTGCACCCTGCGTGACGTATTCTTGGTCGGTGTCTTCACATCTTGTGCCGCTTCCGATGCTTGCTTCTGCGTCTGCTGCTGTTGTTGCCGTTTTCTGGATTTTTTTGATTGTACCAGCGAGAAACCGCCGTCGTCGTTGGCCGCGTTGTTGTTTTGTAAATCTGACGTACTTGCTCTCTGCTGACTCTCTTGATTGATGCTAGACTTTGGAGCAGCCTTACTCGTCAGCTTTTGTTGTAGCGTGAAGACGATACTTTGTTGCGCTCTTGTCTGTTTTGCTAGTTCCGCGATCGTCTTTTGCTGCGTAGCAACGATTTTCCTGATTTCGTGCTGCGGCGTGTTTTCGTCCCACTGTATTTCTTCCTCGAATTCCATCGCAATCGATTCCGAATCACTTGCTTCGACAGAGTTAGTGATGTTGGCTTTTTTGTTTTGGTCGTGTTATTGACGTCGTGAGATATCTCTTCTGTGTTTCTTTTGCCCGGTGCCACGTGCGAATTGCTAGTTACATTTTTGTCTCGCTCACCGATGCTCGCGTTCGCACTACACAATGAATTTGTCGAACCATCGACGACGTTTATTATAGTTTTATCAGTCTCTGTGTTAGAAACTGGTTTGCTTGGCATAATTGGAGTAGCCGGCGCAAGTATCGGTTTACCGCATGGCGACACTTTTAGGTTATGCTCGTACGCAGGGGGATTTCCCCCGCTTTTGGGATTTTCTTTCTCCGTGCTCACTAATTTGAAAAATATATTATTTATTTACACCGATGTGATAAATAACGCGAGTGCGCTTTAAATAGTTATTATGGATCTCGAGATTGTGCCTATTCATTGTAGGACCAATAGAGTTACTCGACGGGGGACTGCTCACGCCGGCTGCCACACGCAGAGTAACAGTTAAATGATAAAACAATTGGTGATGCTTACCCCTTACCTAATATTATTGAGATACTCGACCAGTTGGGAGGAGCCCAATATTTTTCATTTTTCGATTTATCCTCGGGATTTTATCAAATAAAAATACATCCAGACGATTGCCATAAACGGTAAGAAATCTGCGGTGTGAACTGCGATGGTGTGATTGGTAAAAAGCCGGTGTTAAAATTCACACCATTTCGCAGTGAAAAGTGTACCGAACATATGGTAAACTAGTAACGCGGTGTACTTTAATAAATCCTAACACCAAATTGTGTGATGAGTCACATTATCACGGTGTTATTTTCTTAGACAACAATACAATTATGTGTTAAGTGATAACATCTCTAAGAAGTGGTGCATTTAACCACAACTTTAAGTTTCAAATATGCATTTAACGGTATCAAATACACACTGAATTGTGTCCTTAACCCCTAAACGGTATTTTTAGTCGAGCAGCGTCCCCCTTTCCCCATTTTGGATTTTGGATTTTTTTGAAATTGTAACTCGTTTTCAAAATTGGTGACCTCAAAATCGCCCAAATATTAAATTTAAAGTAAATCCGTACTTAAGGGAAAAACATATACTTTGAAAAGGTGATAATTATCATTTCATTAATTATCAATTGATGATTTGAAGAAAAATAAATGTAACGGCCCGAGCCCAGGAAATCGGCGAAGTAAAAGCTGAGCCGTTACAAGGGGAAATACCGCATCTGAAAGCAGAAAAATGCGCGAAATTAATGAAATAAGATATAGGAGGCGACGAAGCCACCTATCACACTTACCTTCAATTGGAATCTAGGAGAGAACCCAGTCCAACTGAAAATAAAAATAATGATAGATTATCAGGCGTTCGAGGCGCAACCCCGGAAACGGTAACACATAAAGAAAACGAAAACAAAGGTTATAAATTAGAGAACAAGTTTACATAAAAGTATAGCTAATAGATAAGAATAATTACCGGCAAAACGTTCCAATGGTGTTAAGCGTCATTATCACTTATTTGACCATGAAGTAGAATATTTTATAGAAGTAAGGAACCACAAACCACAAGTAAGGAGCTTTAAACCACAAACAGAAAGGTTGTAACGGGAGATTAATATTATCATGAAACGTTGTTTATAAAGAAGTTTTTTTTTTGCTTAAGATCAGAAAATGTCCAAATCCGACGGAAAGGATTAGTTTAAGCCCAGAAACAATTTAGATATGATAATTCGTTGCTGACATTGTTTATTAATAAGTTTTTTTGTTTATGATCTAAGGAGGCTTAAAATTGGCATAATGGGATAGTTTGAACAGAGAAACAGCTTGGATATAATAATTTGGTGTTAACATTATTTATAAAAAAGTTTTTTTGTTTATGATCAGAGAAGGCTCAAATTTGGCATAATTTGTTAGTTTGAATAGAGAAGCCGTTTGAATATAATAATTTGTTGCTAACATTGTTAATAAAAAAGCTTTTTGTTTATAACAATTTTAAGAAAAAAAGTTGAGGAACCGATTTTTGGAGCACGTGGTAAAAAGTAGGGAAAATTGAGCATTGTTTAAACAAATAAAAAATGTAGGGAGGGTGATTCCCCGGCCGCACTATATATTGCGGGCCGTACGGGCCGTACCACGGTACGGCATCACTCGCTTGCAGCGTACAGTCGTGCACATTAGTTGGTACGTCCCAATCTGCGTTGCTGGGGAATTCTCTGTTGATTGGCTCTTCACGAGCCACTACCATATTTGCCATGGCGAATAGAAATCAGCTAATTGAGTCCCGGGAAGGATTAAATTCGAGGTTGTCGATGAATGGAATAAACTTAATTCAAGAGTAATTATAACTGTGTTTAATTTGAGAAATTTTTTATAGGTGTACAAAATGAAATCGAAATATCGAAAAGTATTTTAAGTCTAATATCTGACAGAACGAGAAAAGTGCAGAGTACTCGTAGAGTTCGCGACTTAAACCGTTTCGTGTCTTCCAACCGACTGACTTGTCTTATTCTTTGAGGGAGATTTCGGAGTCGAAAATTTAGCCTCCTACTCCACGATTTTCCTTACTCATCCGTGCCTAACACGTCTCTCGTCCTTGTTTTCTTACGGTACTGTTGCCGTCTTCGCTTCTTCCCTTATTACTTCGCGTCTATGTTTTTTGTGACCGTATGCGAGGGCTTTCTTTTGTCTAGGGGGCCGCAAGGCATCTCTGGCCAGAAGCCGTGCGGTTGTAATATGACCCCGCTGTGCGAGCTTGTTGCTGCCAGGGGTACTTGAGATTAGGCAGAGACTCGAAAATGACTTTATTTAGTTTTTATACTTTAACCCGAGGGTCTGAAGAAAAGTCACGTTCAATTTCAAAAAGGCTCGAACGTAGACAAGGTATTCTATTGAATTTCTTGAGCAAAGGTAGATGTGGCTTGCTAGCCGCGTGCAATATAATTTCCTTTTTGCTGCGCGCTTAGAGTTCTGTATATTTGTTAACTACTTCAAATTTCTACATCTGTTCACTGTTCTCGAAGGGAAAGAGGGAGAAGAGCCGAAAGATAGCATTATAGTTATAACTGTGATACTCGACCTTGTAACAGGAGCAAAGCTTTGTGCAATAATTTTCTCCGTATTCGCGCGCCTCTTTAAGAAGAACAGGCACTCAAACAGAGGGATCCAGGGCCGCGAGCGTCTAGGAATTAATAACGGTATGTCAGAGATATTTATGGTTAAATAATGCTCTTTATAGCAAATGGACAAGTTTCAGTGTGATTCAACTCTTTTTCTGTTCTATTTATTTGAATAGTTTTATTTCTTATTGATCGAGATATTTAATCAATTCAGTGCAGTCGGTGACAAAATACTTAAAAAACGATTGTTAATATTGTTACGAATATGTAGCCGACTATTCGTGGAGGCACACGATATTAATTAGGTTTGACACTTGACAAACGAACGGACGGTCGATACAAGATCAATCGTCATGTAGAACTGTCTTGATCAGACTTTCAGAGTAAACAGACATTTGACAGTTCGTGTTTGAGATATTTAGCTGCCATTGTACATAATAATATCCGCCCCAAAACCTAATACGCGCGTTATTCATTCCCTTGGACGTAACAATATATTCAGGTCACAGATCTTGCTTCGTGCTTCTCTTCCTTTATTTCTCTTTTTAACGAATTATCTTTAATTCTGGATGCTCGATTTATTTGATTCGTCAATCTTTATTTGCGTGAAGATCGCACTACGCATGCGCGGGCAGCGTCTCGATCGTCACTGAATCCAGCCGTCGTCGCGTTCGGCTGTTCCCACGGTGACGTCACGGCACGGCGAGCGACGGTGACAGCTCGCTCACCTCGCGATGTTCAATCACGATTAATTCGAGAATTGAGCGTTTTTTTACCTTGATCAGACGGTATAGGCGTCTTCAGAGGAGGTGAACTTAGCCCTCGATGTGACTTTCTCGTGTCCTTGGAGTCGTAAAGTTATTTCACTCCGTCACTGGTAACTTGACCGGTGGCTTTGGTAAAATAGTCGATTTGATCCAAGCGTTATTCCGGGTGGCACTTTTATCGCCTCACGCCACTTGAAATTGTTAAGCAGTCTTGTTCACACTTCACACTGATTTATAAATTAATTGTCACCAGTTTCGACAATTTATAAGTCCTTTTTGACACCAAATGTATGAGTTATTATCCACTTCACCGAATATTTATAAGTTCAGATCCGCACAATTTTTATAAGTCCAAATCCGGTCCTTGCACGAAAATTTCTGAGTCCTTTTCCACTTGACTCCAAAATTTTATACATCCCAATTGGAACGATTTTTATAAGTCCACACGGCACAAATTTTATAAGTTTCCTTTACACCAAATTTTGAAAGTCCAATTTGGCACTATTTCACTTTAATTCTCTTTTATTCACTTTTATTCACTTTTACTTTTTACTTTTAGTGCTTTGGAAAGTTGTCCGATGGTAAGGTAGATCCGATGAACTGATAATCGACTGTCGAAATCGCCGCCTTGTATACCCCGATTTTGGACTCCCACTCCGTCGGTTTGGCAGATTTCTGGCGGAGTCGCGTCTGTGTGCGGTCGGCCGATTATTAAATTTCTGATTGGTGGTCAGCATTGTTCTCCCTTCACCCTCCAATCCCTGATCGGTACGGCAGTGACGATTATCCGGTATTACCGAACGGACTAATGATAGACTTGTTAGTGCCGTGCCCTTTTTTCAGTGTCGTCACCATTGGCTAATAATCTGCGCCGGTTTTCCCTCGTTTTTCGACATTAATTGGCCTTGACCGTGATTTCGATAAGGTTCCGCCGGACGGCGTTGCAGTGTTTCCGATTCTTCGTTCTTTGTTCTTCTGCGCATGTGCCGGTTTATATATGGATCCTGTCGCCGCTCGAGCCTGCGAGATGGCGCCATTTGCACTTCGCGATCGCTTACTTATTGCCGATAGTATCGAGTTTGGCTCGGCCTCGGGTGGTCGCCGATAGACAAACAGTTACAACCTATAATATACTATTAATAACAACGTTATTATTATTTATTTACTAGAGGGAGGAGGTGTGTTTCACGTTTTACGTATTCTTTTCCTCTAGACTAATTAGTTATATTACCTCTGTTTTAAACACCGCACGTTATCGCGTCGGGTGAGTCGCGAACCCGCAGACGTAAAATAGTACAGCACGACGCAGCGGTACTCATTCGAAACCAGTAAACACGTTGCAGCGACATCCGCGTCGGTCGTTTGAGATTAGTCCAAGTCAGTTTGATCCGGTTTGTGCCATGAGAGTGTACTTAAAAATTCATTGATAACTATGAGTAACTGATATTCGTGAACAATTGCAATAAAGCGAAGCCTCGTTAGCATTAATATTTTCATCGTTGTATGTTAACGGAATTCATCGAGATTAAGGTGAACACTTTGTGAAAAGTTAAATAAACAACATTCAAAAAGATACGACATCTTGGTATTTAATAGATTAAAACACCTGGCGACCGAATAGTTTGATGCCAAATGGCACACGGCGAGAATCGTCTATAGAAGGACCTGCCGCGTAGTTGAGATTCGAGACATCCTGTTCAGGAAGGACAGGTGCTAGTAAACTCTCCTCGTCAAGATCTCACCTGGACCACCCACGCCTGGGGTAGGAGACGGCCCCCAAAGGGGTGTCCGGTTACAGAAATATGATGATTCTTTTTAATAGTACAGTAAAAGAATATGCAAGTACATAAGCATGACGTGTAATCATTATCCGAATGAGAGTAATGTATAACCATTAATAACCGAAGTAGCTGAAAGAGAATTTGAATAAGAGAAATTCACAAGTATGCAATAGCGTAATCGGTAGCGTGTTAGGCAGTAGTAGGTAGGTTGAATAAACATTTGGTAGGTAGTTCGAATCACATCTCAAGCAATTCGCCACCATAGATATTCGTGACCGTAGCCCTTTTTACATTAATATTCTCTGTTCACATATAATTATCACGATGTACAACGTAATTACTTTATGCAACCGGTTATGCACTCGGAGGCATTTTGTCACAAGGACCTATAGGGAAAACCAGACTAATAGCGTATGCCTCGCGTACACTTAATTATGCTGAAACAAAATACGATTCTTACGAGAAGGAAGCCTTGGCAATTTTCTACAGCCTTTTTGCATTTTAGTCCATATTGCTTCCTCATAGAGGAAGCTTTGTGATGGTGAAAAAAAAAAATTTCGTGATTTTAATGAAAACGTGTTTAGAATGTTCCAAAACATCGAAAAATCACATTTAGAAAAAATGTCCGGATGTATGTGTGTGTGTGTGTGTAAATCAGACGCGAAAAATTCAAATGGCTATATCTCGGAAACGCCTCCACCGATCAGGCTGAAATTTTGCACACAGCTTGTGTGGTTAATAGTCAATGTTTCTGCCAAATTTCGTCCAAAAATGTTCAATTGTTTTTTTTGTACGCCATTTTTTTTTCCTTCGAAAATGTCTGTACGCACCGTAGCGCTCGCAATTTTTTAGCTATCGGGCTAAAAACGCGTACACAGATGGAATATGATCAGCCGATGATCCCATTAAAATTTCAAGAAAATCGATCGAGCCGTTTAAATTTTATGGCATTTTGAATTTTTTGAATTGCATGCATTTTTTTTTTTTTCAAGACGCATTTTTCCGTATTAAATATTAATCTACGAATAAAAAAGTGTCAGATTCGTGATCAGCGTGAAAAAATACACAGAATACGATACCGGCGTGACGACTAACGAAAAAGTTTATCGGGCATTTATATAGCCAAAATTGCAAAAATGGGTGATTTTGCGTATTTTCGAACAGCGATTTCTTTGCTTCCCGATGAATACTCTATGATACGCTATGTATTTTTTCGCCTCGAGTACAGATTAGACAGCCATTTGATCAAAAGCGCAAGGTTGGTGTATTTTTTCGCACTAAACCTGAGTCGGCCAGCAGTTTTGCTTAAGAGCATGTGAAACACTATGGAGTGCGAGAGAGATAGCATCGGTCGCGCTCTCGGCGGAGCGAGTGAGACACGCTGACAATGTGTTACACATGCTCTTAAAAGTTAAATACGACGTTGATAGTGAAAAAGCTGAAAATTGAAATTTTCATATCGCTTCCTCATAAAAGTTGAAAGGTGAAAGTTGAAAGTTGAAATTTTTATATCACTTTCTCAAAATGGCCCTTTATTCGCACAGCTTCCTCTATGAGGAAGCCAAAAATATAGTAAATGCTTTCTCATAGAAGGAGCTTTGCGAATAAAGGGCCATTATGAGAAAGTGATATAAAAATTTCAACTTTCAACTTTCACCTTTCAACTTTTATGAGGAAGCGATATGAAAATTTCAATTTTTTTTTTTTTTTTTTTTTTAAGGTTTAAATTTCAATGTATTGTCAGTCATATCTTTTTATCGGTGCAACCGATTTCAAAATGCCTCGGGACTTTTTTGTTCGTGAATCGATTCTCCGAAAGCGATTTTTTTTTCCTTGAACATGAACAAATCGACAATTTTACTGATTTTGGAGCTATTGTTCGCCGTAAAAGGAAAGCTATCATTTTCGTTCGCAATTTTTTTGTTTATCGTTGCTATGTCCCGAACTACGCATTTGGTGAGACGGTGTCAGGGTTGGGCACATTATTATCGAATAATTAATTGGTACATTGATATTTCTTGAACAATTAACAAAAGTAGAAAGTTGTAGATGCTAACTGGAAACCAAATAATAAAACAAATGCCTGATAATGTTAATTAACCACCAAATATCAAAAGCCAAAATTTGGTTTTGTTAGGTACATACCATGTAATATAATCGGAAATTTGGTAGCGCTAATTCACTAGCAAGTAACAGGAACTTGAATTTGGTATGGGTAGCCCAAATACCAAACAACAAAATCAAAAACTGGGTGTTGGTAGCTTCATTGAACGGAAGTTCTATCGCAACGTAAATAGGGGGACAGGAGTAGGGCTGTACATATAGGCCGGCCTAGCCGGCTAAAATACCTTATCCGGCTAATGGATTTTATAGTTTGGCCGGCCAAGCCATCTTAGCCGGCTAAGCTACAGTCTTCCAATTTTTTGACGAAATTTTTTTTTTCTTTTTTTAAAATTAACTATCACGTATGCCGACGTATTTGTGCGTGCTGAACACGAATCCGCTGCCCTTTTTGGCCTAAACTACAATGCGACATTAAGGGGCTCGATTTTATGCACGAAAAATCGTATTTTTAGGATTTAGATGGAAAATATTGGGTTGGGAATGAAATAATTGTTATATTCGTGATCAGCGGGAAAAAGTACATCGAATATAGTTTTGAAACAAAAAAATCGAATAAATAACGATTTTTCAATGTTTGAGCCACTTTTGGCAAAACGACGGTTTTCGTGATTTTCAAACGTCGATATCTCGGCTCCCAATGGAGGTTGGGAAAATCCGAGGGGCCCATCGTGTTCTACGGGAAAAAATACACAATATAGGGCCTTGCCCGAGGTTTCGGAATCATGTTATCGTCCCGTTTGAGGACGTTGAAAAACGCAAAAAATGGACTCGAAGGTAGCCTTGCAGTATTTTGACAACATTTTTTTTCTTTGTTTTCGATTAACTGCTACGTATTCCGACGTATTTTTGAGCGTTGAACACGAATCCGCCGGCCTTTTTGGTCTAAAGTACCATGCGACATTAAGGGGCTCGATTTTATGCACGATTTTATGCACTTGGCCGGCTAAAATAGTTTAGCGGGCTAAACTATAAAATCAATTAGCCGGATAAGATATTATAGCCGGCTAGGCCGACCTATCTGTACGGCCCTAGACGTGCGGTCACTTTACAACCGCCGTCGGGAGTCCCCTTTTACGTACAAGTATCGCATACTACTTTATGTAAGTTTTTTACATTGTAGCACTGTACAGCCAGCGTGCAATAATGTACGAGCAGCGTGCAATAATTTCCAGAAAACGCGCAAAAAAAAAAATCGCACACAAATGAGCCGATCTGTGAATGGTCCAGGAAATTATAAAACTCATGGCTGCAAAGCGCCACTTACGTCACTCTCGACAGGCACGGAAAGTAGCGCTTTTCATGCATGAGTTACATAAATTTCTTTATCAGTATCGTTTTTCTTTGCCATTCGATTTTCTTTTTTTACAGACAAGAGTGGCTTCAATGTTTTCGCCATTTTCGCGTTCTATTATTCATTTTCGATTGCTAATGTTTATCATGAATTTCTTGCAGAAATCAGATTTATCAAAAAACAACAGCCACCATCAAATATTCCTTTTTGTTATTTGGTTGTTTAATCACCAATACCAAAATATGGTTTTTGTTACTTGATAGTTTAATTACCAATACCAAATTCTGGTTGCTGTCTTGTATTTAGCTATCTATCCTAATTTTTCTTTTTGTTAATTGGTATCTCGTTACCGTTAATACATTTTTTATTTGGTTGTTTGGTGTTTAACTAACACAACCACATTATTATTTTTGTTACTTGGTATCAAAATACCAAGTAACTAAGTGATCAACTTAAGTGAAAATAACCGAGATGTGCCCAACTCTGGTCGGTGTACGGACCCGCGAAGTCAGTCTGTCGAAGGGCCTTCGGAAGGCCGTAACCTCCGGAGGCCGTTGTACAAAACCCTTCCGGTTGCCTTCTAGAGTTATACCAATTTATCAGGCCTATGATGAGACGCCGTCTCTCTGTAGTTAACAGCGAGTGCCGGCACGCCTGAGGCCTTTATTTGGAACTCGATTTTGTCCAGTACGCGAACCCCGCCAGGAAAAAAAAAAAAACACGGGGAAATTTAATCGCGATATTTTTTTTTTATAATTGATTTCTAACGCGAGAAATATCACGCGACGAAAATCGATAAATTACAATGTAGTGTATAATATAAAAGTTTCATAAAAAATATATTTAAAAAATGATAAACACAAAAAACGAAAAAAGTAAAAAGAAAAAAACAAAAAACAGTTTAAAAAAACGACCGAAAAAATCCCACACATCGAGAATCAACTAATAAACAAAGATGTCCTGAGATATTTCTATATTGCACATGCGGGTAAACACGTATCGGTGAAAATAGCTCCAAAATCAAAACAAATTGGCTAGTATTTCGTATGCTAAAAAAAACCCGCATTCCAAAAATCTATTCATGGACAAAAAAGTCCCCAGGTACTTAGAATTCGGTCGCACCAATAAAAAGTTATACAAAAAAACAATTAAACATATTAAAAAATTGGAAAATAGAAAAATCCCCCACTTCGAGAATCAATTAACAAACAAAAAAGTCCTGAGGCATTTTGAAATCGGTTGCACCGATAAAAAGATATGACTGACAATAAATTGAAATTTAAACCTTAAAAGAAATTAAAAAAAAATCTGCACTTCAGGAATCAACTAACAAACAAAAAAGTCCTAAGGAATTTTTTTATTGCACATACGGGTAAAAAGATACGGCTGACAATCGCTCTAAAATCAGTATAAATTGACGAGAATCGGTCCACGAACAAAAAAGTTCCTAGGCATTTTGAAATCGGTTGCACCGATAAAAAGATATGACGGACAATGAATGAAAAAATGCAGATGCAGATATCTTCAGGGTCATGATTGTGGCCCGTAATGGCCGCCCAGTCGCCCTAGGTAGACACGAGGCACAGGGCACAGTAGCATACAAACTTAATTCGCCGAACAGATAACATTATAAATGGCATACCTGTTCAACTTCCTATTACTAATACTTCAATAAGAAATTCAGTTAAGAGTAACGAAAAAGAAGAAAGACGAAATTTTTATAACGCAAGTTAGGGGATGAGCAGAATGGACTGATGACGAGATGTTGAAATTCTTCAAAGATGAAATGACGAAGAAGATGGTATAAGCGACAAACGATCAAAAGAAGAAGAGGAGCATGGGGAGAAATTATGGAAAAAAAAGTTTAAAAATTCCGTTAGAAAAAAATAAGATAGATTTAAAAATATAAGTTCAAAATTATCATTTCAACGATTCATCAGTCAAAAGCCATGCCTAACAGGGTTCGGCGAAAGTAGAGATACCAGTCGATAAAGCAGTAAAAGGAAAAGTATTGGAACGTGAGCAAAAAGGATAGTACTCGAGAAAATCGAGGTTAATTTTCAAACAACCAAACGAGGACAAAAAGCAGTTCGTGAATCTGATTAAATAAGTATAAAGAAGATGAGAAATAAAACGCAATTTTAAGCAGCACAGCATACCGAATAAAAAGATACCACGGAGGATGAAGACAGAGGGTCCGAAGATGAACCCATAAAAAGGCCTCGCAAGAAGAAGAAAAATCGAAAAATATTACACGAATAAGACACGGGAGATATTACGTCCAGACTGACACAGGGCGGATTCGACCGGTGGACGATCATAAATGCGTAGTCTCGCTTTCGAGTCAGTCCCTTCATATCACAAAGAAAGCATACGACCGTATGCTTTCATTGTGAGATGAAGGGTAAGAGAATAGACGTTTGTCTCTTTTGTTGAAAAGGAAGAGGGGATCTGTTTACGATGCAGATAAGAGATCATATTTTTAAAAAGCGGGATGGAAATATTGGAGTTACGTAGGTAGGACTAAGAAAGAGCGGTATTAAGGTTTTTATTACTTTTCCGATATGTTGATTTTACGACCAAAATGAATGAGAAACTGGCGTATGGAGGTTTGTTTTTGTTTACAAAAATAGGAAGAACGAGGGAATTTTACGAGTGAGTGATTAGACGAGTGAGAGAATAGCGTGAGAGAAGTTGGAATGGGGGTTTTTATGATGGGGAAGAGAGTTGTGGTAGAGTGGTGGAGTTTTGAGTAGGGGAAACTCGGGGCGCGTGGCAGTGGCACGCGCTCGCGATTGACTAGGCGTGGTTCTTGGCCTGTGTAGAATTCTGTATAAATTGATGCGTAATCATTACTAAGTTTAATAATTGTAATTATTCCTTTGGATCGAGGGTACGTAGGACATAACAGAAGAAATAATACACCCCCGAAGGACAAAGAAAATTAACCCAATACAGGACTCGGATGACGAAGAATCGTTTGAACAGTCAGGAATGACTCCGACAAAAACAAAAATGACAATAATGACGAAGATAAAGATGAATACAATGATACTAGTGGTCAATCTGAATTCGAACTTGAATATTCCATATCGTGAAATATTATTCATGTAAGGAAAATTTTCCTTGCTGGAAACGATTCAGTCATTTATTTTCTAAATTTAAAAGGTGAAGCATTTGATAAAGGATCTCAGAAATTGGATAACAGAAACGTTGCGTTAGTTCCCAAACTTTCAACTCGGAGTGGGTATTGTGTGATTACACCGATCCCCTAAGGGTTATGGGCTTCTTCACTTTACCTCCTCCTTCCTTATCCGTTATCGCCGATTCGATTATTGGGCCCGGAGCTTCGTCGCGCCCCGTCAGGAGTCAGTAGTCTCGGACATACGGATATAGTCGTAGTTTGTACGTCCTATCCCGGAGCTTCGTCCCTGTCCGTTTTCCTTTCACCTATGGGACTTCAATCTCGGGACTCGAAGCCGCGACGCTTTCCAGTCTTTTGGTTTCCCATACCGAGGCGCTGGACCTTTCCTCTGAACCTACTATAACAGAGGGTTCCGAACCACTTTTTCGCAGAAAGAACACCACAATTCTTGGTGTTTGCCGGGAATCGAACCCGGGCCTGTGTGCGTGTCAAACGCGCGCCGATCCACTCGGCCACGCTCACCCTTCCTTAAACTGGAAGTGGTTAGTACAATAAAACGAGGGAATAGATATCATATAGCTTTGCCCATAAATTATAACATGAATTATAGTGACTTTTATTCATGATCTTGATTGTCACGATGACAATGGACTTTCACAAATTGTAAATGAATATTGTCATGTACTGGGCACTGCTGTGACGTACGGGCGTCGATACGTCAAATTAACCCGGCCGCGAGAAGCGCGGCGAGTTTATATTTATTTTTCGGGATCGTCTCCGGTTCGTCCTATACAGGACGTTCCCGATGTTTCACGCCGGTCGATAAATAATAAATGCGGTAATTTTTAATGACTCGTGTTTAATGATTAGTTAAATGAATAATATTTTCTGACAACTGCAGGTTAGCCGGCAAGCCCTCACACACATGCGCACTCACACTTCCATACGATCATTCTCACAATATTCGCTTAATATTACGTGTGGTATCAATTCCTTTTCTCCTCTCTCTCTTTCGACACTTCTTCTCCTTCTCTCTCTCTTCTTCTTCACACACTTAGATATACACTTAAAATACACGACAGTATTGTTCGTGGCTCGAATAATTACACTTATGATTAGCACGTTCAGGCTGATCACCGCGACGCAATGCACTATTCGGCTCCTTTCGATCCTATCAACTCTACAGCGATATATGGTAGATCGCGGAACTCCGTCTAGATTTTAAGATTGCTCGGCGGGAGCTGAAACGAGGAGTTGATCCGAAGTTCAAGCTCGCGCTTTCGATGTCTTTTCGGGACTGATTTCCCCGGCCTGCTCATCCGCCGATCTCTCGACCGTTGGACGGCAAGCCGGGGAGAATTTTTGCAAGTCCCGCGAAATTTTAAACCCGCCGAGGGGAGGCGAGAGAAGGCATTCGCATGCTCCCTCAAGCCCTCGCTCGCGGTTCCCGAGAAAGATATCGCGCGATCCGCGTCGCGTAGAATTACGCTTAGCGGCCAACGCGATATTCCGAAGACTGACAAATGTAATTAAATATTTTGAAGGCAACAGGATACATCCGGTGCATCCTGATGCCTTAACAAATAATCGCGGTTGCTGACGAGCCCGAACGTGCCATGTCGCGAGTCGCAGTCACGATTCACGCGAGAAAATTTTGAAATAAAAATTAACGCTGCGCGGAACGTGACACTGCATACTTAAGAGTTGTCACTTTATTTGATAACTTTTTGCGAAGCAATGAAAACTGGCGTAAATGTATTTGTCTCCTGTTTTTATATACGATTGATGGTGTTTTTTCACACCAATCATTCGCAGTCACTTCTCATTTAAATATTTGCATATATTTCACATAATTAATATTTCCGTGGAGTTTTGCAGCCGATAATCTGTTGCTAGACATATATACCCAAAGAAATAGATTTTAAAAACTTATCTTATCTCAGAGTAGCAGCAGCTACTTTCAGGAAGTTTCATGAACATTATAAACTATTTCGCAATTCTATATCTAATCTCGATTGTGTCTAGATGTGACCATGATCGAAACGATAAGTCTAGCTCAATAGCTGAGCTGTTCTTCAACCTCAATAATTTTTATATGAGGCATTCCATACGGTTTCGAACGGTCAAAAAGTTGTCCACTCCCAAAAAATTGAAATAATGATAATTATTATAATTATTATTATATAATTACATCTAATGATGTAATTATATAAAAAGGATTGATGTAAATTTTTTCAGAATTTTTTGATAAAATTTTTTTGAATTTTCCGAAATTTCAAAATTTTCTAAGAATCGTTATATCTTGAAAGCATGCGATTACACAGAAAAATGTTCGAGGCAAAAAAGTTACAGTTTTAGATGAACTTTAAAAAAAAATTTTTTTGATTTTTCCGAGTTGAATAAATCACAATTTTTATCAAAAGTATACATTTTTTTCCGGTCGGTATGTCACTTTCGATTTATCTCAAAAATTCCAGAAAGTACTCTCAAGTGTGTACAGTACACACATTTTTTTTTTGGATGGCCCGATTACTTTTTCGGAAGCTATGCTTCGTTTTATTATTATGGATTTTTTTTCTTTAAAAAAAATTTAATTATTATGGAAAATTATACTCTCTCACATTTTTACGTACGAAACATCTATTAGGAGAGTAAATTTCCCATAATAATTGATTTTTCTTTAAAAAAAAAAAAATCATAATAATAAAACGAATCATAGCTTTTGAAAAAGTAATCGAGCCATCCAAAAAAAATTATGTATTTACTGTACACACGTGAGAGTATTTTCTGGAATTTTTTTAGATAAATCGAAAGTGACATACCGACCGAAGAAAAATATTTTCGTATATTTCTGATAAAAATTGTCATTTTTTCAACTCGGAAAATTCAAAAAGATTTTTTTTCAAAGTTCATGTAAAACTTCAACTTTTTTGCCCCGAACATTTTTCTGTATAATCGCATGCTTTCAAGATATTGTTGCGTCCAAGGGAATGAATATCGCGCGTATTAGATTTTGGGGCGGATATTATTATGTACAGTGGCAGCTAAATATCTCAAACACGAACTGTCAAACGTCTGTTTACTCTGAAAGTCCGATCAAGACTCTTGTACATGACGATCGATCTTCTATCGATCGTCCGTCCGTTCGTCTCTTGTCAAACCTAACTAATATCGTGTGTCTCAACGAATAGTCAGCTACATATTCGTAACACTACTCCCCTCCTCCTAAGTTACCGCCCCGGCAACTCCTAGTCCACCTTATGATGTGCCACGGTCCATCATTCTAAATTCATTTGATATTTTTCTACCTACGCTGTCCTGACATTTGTCCACGTCCACAAGGAAAACCATGGCCAAAAACCCTGGGAAGGACAGCGTTCACAAAGCTAAATAATCTCATTTAGTCCTATACCAGTTTTTGTCAAATCTAAGCTAATTTGTTTCATGCTGTTCTATACCAGTGTTTATCAAGTGCATTTTAAGTCAACCCGTAATACTTCATTTAAGCCTTAAATACTTCATTGCATAAAAATGGATCTTCTATTGTCGTCTTCTCTTCATCGACGGGTCCAATGCATCTGTCGATCAGTTTCCATATTCGTCGAGATTTTCTCCAGGTGGTCGGTAA
Source organism: Stenichneumon culpator (assembly GCA_964017025.1). Lineage (NCBI taxonomy): Eukaryota > Metazoa > Arthropoda > Insecta > Hymenoptera > Ichneumonidae > Stenichneumon > Stenichneumon culpator. The sequence goes on along the minus strand of OZ024773.1, from coordinate 2,356,840 downwards.
CTCCATATTCTCGTTCCAAACTTCACTCGTAAGGACAGGAGACAGGAGTGTAGAAAACTCAGGAATACAGGAAAACCTGTGATATACATTACAACCGCGTAGATATCTGAAAATAATATTGATCCGCTTCCCTCACTACGCAACGTTATTTCGCTATTCAATTCTATGAACGTATTTCTATGCCTGATCTTTCTCATTTTACTTCCACATCTGCACAATCATACTGAAAACAAAATGGACCTATCATCGTCGACCAATTGCCAGAATTCAACACTTCTGATGTCAATGCCAAGCCACTTCTCCATTCTATTATCGACCACTGTTTATCAGAACAATTTCGTGTGCACCCGAAACCTGTCCACAGTGTTACCATCGATCTGCAACCCAAAACTCCTCGGGAACCCTTCAGAGTGCTTCCCATAACAAAGTATTGTGGCCACCAATACAATGTTAAAACGCTCAAGGCCCACCGACAGGCAGTCTTGACAAGAAACTCGGAAATCCTTCCAGGGCAAAGCCCAAGATTCCAGCCAGTTACTCAATACACTCATAAATCCATAGATACTCTGGACACCCTTCAGAACGTTCGTCTGTTCCTATTCGGAAAGAGAAAAACGTTCAAGGCTCCAACCGAGCAATCTCAACAACTTTTCATCCAGCATTGACATCTCAAACTAATACCTGTAGTATCCTTAGAGAACACCCTAATCATAATTTACTGTCTTTACTTTCCTTTTCTCATTGACGAACGTCCAGATCAAATAACCTGACATTCAAGCTGCGCCGATTTCAAGACCCTAAACACTGCGTCGCCGATGAGGACAAAGTTTCTTGATGTGGTCTACCTCACCACAGAACCAACACCTTCTATTTTCCGAAGGTTTCGAGTCCTGTTCACCCACTAAATCCGAAGTGGACTTACTCGACCCTATACTTGTGGATTTTTCGGAATCCCTTTCTGTTCTACACTCGTGTTGTCTTTGTTCCTTCTCGACGGCAATGATTGCCTGAATTTCTTTTGCACGAGTCAAGGCTCCGTGCAAAGATGAAACGCCTTCCAACCTCAGAGTTAGTCTCGTCTCTTTGTCAAAAATTCCTAAGATGAACTGTTGAGACGCAACCCTTCATTTCCTCGTTACACTCAGGATAAGCCAACCTGAAAAATCGTTTGAGATCTATCGCGAACTTAACGAGACCTTCTTTCTCTCCTTGTTTCCTGTCATGGAACTCTGCGTAGCTGATATGAGCAAAATGTGTTTCACCGGAACTGAAATCGAGTGCCTCTTTTACTTTTTGGAAGTCCGTGAGCTCTTCGTCCGATAAATTAATCAAAATCGCTCTCGCTCAGCCCCGAAGCGAAGCCACTAACACCATAGCCTTTTCTTCCTCAGAGTATCTATCGTATTGTGTAATTATCTGGAACTGTTTGACATATTGATTCCAAGATCCGGAACCGTCAAACGTGTCGGGTTCTATTCGATTGTCTCCTACAAAGATTGGAGGATTTTTCTGACTCACTGCTACTGAAACCGAATTCTCGACGGCACTATGGTTAACAGAGCGAGCCACGATCGGAGGGAGAGATCTAGTAGCGCTAGCACAATTACAAGCGGTAAAAGATCGAACGATTACTGAGCTTTGTGCTCGATTACTGAGCTTTGTGTTGCTCCTTGCGTTGTTAATTTCGTCCATCGCCACTCGAAGGGCCTCTCTTGTGGCTTCCGTAGCGGCAGTGACGGCTATCTCCTTTGCCAACTCCATCGCCTTTGCTCGAATTTTCGAAATTTGTTCCGCTTGTTTCGTTTTCAACTCTTCGATTATCCTATTGAATTCTTCTTTTCTAATATAGTCCGATTCCTGCGTCTTGTTCTCTGACGAAGGAACTCTCCTAGCTCGGTTTCTTGTCATAATTGACATTTCCACTTATCACTATTTCTCTACGCGTAGAATCGTCAACCACTTCTGACACCAATGTTACGTCCAAGGGAATGAATAACGCGCGTATTAGGTTTTGGGGCGGATATTATTATGTACAATGGCAGCTAAATATCTCAAACACGAATTGTCAAACGTCTGTGTACTCTGAAAGTCCGATCAAGACTCTTGTACATGACGATCGATCTTCTATCGATCGTCCGTCCGTTCGTCTCTTGTCAAACCTAACTAATATCGTGTGTCTCAACGAATAGTCAGCTACATATTCGTAACAATATAATGATTCTTAAAAAATATTGAAATTTCGGAGAGCTCAAAAAAATGCGACCCATAAATTCTGAAAAAATTACATGAATCCTATTTATATAATTACATCATTTGAAAAAATTTCAATTTTTTTGGGAGGGGACAACTTCTTGACCGTTCGAAACCGGGTGGAAGGCCTCATATACATTTAAGTGACAGGTTATGCATGATAAAAAACCATATTTACTATTTGTAAACTTCTTAACAGGAAGGATAAAAATCACCGCATGGTCGTTGATGCCAATTATCTGTGGGTTTGAAAGCTGAGATGTTCGCGATATTGACTGTCTGGTTCTCGCGATAGCAGTTTATAATTGCTGGCTGAAGGGGACGTCAGAACCAAGCGTTCAAATACCAATTTAGATGTCTACAGCGATATAAATTGGAAAAACTCAATCCCATCTTCCCTCAATTAAATTCAAGAAAGAATGGGTGGGCGTCTGTATACATTCTGACGATCTGTTTGTAAATCTGATCAAATTCTCATCGAAGTAACAAAGTCGTTTCTTAGCTCCCGATTGCCCGCCAGGCATAATCATCTCACGTTCCGTGCTGCAAAAATATGTTACAAATTTTTGTTGCGTAATCCGTAACTCTCGTCGCAATATTACTGCATATTATAGACACAATGTTACAGACTTATCTTTCCGCTTCAGGATTAATTGTCTGCGCGTCAGGATGCATGAAAATGTCTGCCGATGCACTGTAAAAAAAAGGTGTTGAATTGGACACCGCTTTAACACCACCTTGTGGTCCATATAGGATATAGGTCCATTACTTTGATGTTAAAAGCAGTGTTATAATATGGTGTAAAACAAGCCGTGTTCATTCTAACACTGTAACGGTGTACAGTAACACCGAACTTTACTCGTAAGTGAGTAAAAAGGGTTTCAACGGTTGTAGTAAATATACAAGTTGTAATATAATAAATCGTTACTAAAAATTGCCCAAAATAGTAATTACGTAGTACATCATGATAATTGTAAATGAAAAAAAAGAATATTCATGAAAAAAAACGCTACGATCACGAATATCTATGGTGGCGAATTGCCTCAGATGGGATTACGGATGGGATACAAACTACCTACCTAATGCTTATTCCTACCTACCTATGCCTACTACCTAACACGTTACCGACAACGCTATTGCTTACTTGTGAATTTCTCTTATTCAAATTCTGTATAAGCTACTCGTGATATTAATGGTCGTAAATTACTGCGTCATTCAGATAATAATTCAGTATTCAGTATATTCAGTATAAATTATACATGTCGTACTTACACAGCATGATTATGTACTTGTATATTCTTTTTTTTGTACTTTTAAAAATAATCATCATAATAATTTTTTCGTTAAATCAAGAATTGATAATCAATTAAATGGTAATTATCAGTGCCCCAAAGTATCCGTTTTTCCTTAAGTACGATTTAATTGATTCAAGTCGCTGATTTAAAAAATGAGTTATACATTTTTTATATCCCAAATTCCAAATGGGGGAACCGCGACCTCTCTCGATTAAAAGTACTGTTTAGGGGTTAAAGACACCGTTCAGTGCGTACTTGACACCATTATATGTATATTTGTAACTTAAAGAGGTGGTTAAAAGCACCACTTCTTAGAAATGTTATCCGTTAACACAGAATTGTGTTGATGTCCAAGAAAATAACACCGTTAAGTGACATCGTGGTTCATAACACAATTTGGTGTGAGGATTTGTTAGAGTACACCGCGTTATCGGTTTACCATATGTTCGGTGGATTTTCCACTGCAAAATGGTGTTAATTTTAACACCGGTTTTTTTACCCTTCGCACCGTCGCAGTTTACACCGTAGATTTCTTACAGTACCTCTTCTCACCAGTGATATAAGGCTGCATTGAGTTGGCTGCGGTTGCGATTTTATTTTACACCATTGCTGGCCGTTGCGCGATGATACCGCTTCAAGCTTCCGGATTAAGGGCGTTAGGACCAATGAGGCTTCACTCACGCCTCTCGACTTTCCTCACATCTTTGCTAAATTTGCTCAAAACATTTTTCGGCTTGTCGTCCAACGGTCACGAGATCGGCGCACGCTCGAGCCGGAGAAGTCAGTTCGAATTTGACCACTGATGCCGAAGCTGCATTTTTACTAAACTCCATATACCGGCTAATAAAAGAGAGAGTCTTACCGGCTACTAAAACTTACAGGCTAATTTATTAATGACTAATAAAAACTTTGTATTTTTGTCCTGTCTTTTTAATAACTACCGAGCCCAATATTGCCTGATTAAATTCAAATGATCTAAATCGCCTGGTTTCCATTTGAAAGACCTATCGAGATTTCGAGAAATTTCGAGGCTAAACTCCGTCAGCGGTTGCTTGGATATGAGAGAGACAGCATGTTGGGGATTCTGTGAGAGCGAGCGAGAGGAGTTTAGACTCGCCTTAAAGGGAGTCTAAACCCCCTTTTGCTCGCTCTCACACGAACCCTATGGTGCTATCTCTCTCGCATTTGGCCACTCGTCGCACGAGTTTAGACTCACCTTAAAGCGAGTCTAAACCCGTGCGGCGAGCGGCCGAGTGCGAAAGAGACAGCGCCATAGGGTTCGTGTGAGAGCGAGCGAGAGGGGGTATAGACTCCCCTTAATGTAGTTCATGCGGTACAGTCAAGTCAATCGAGTACGAAGATTTAACAAATTAAGGGGGAAATACATAGGAATTGTCGAAAACGACGAAAAATTTCGGGATTTTTTTCCAACGCAATTGCTCGAACAATCGTTTTGAAATTTCTGGTCCCGAAATAGCGCAATAGTTTAAAACAACTATAAGGTACCATCGACTTCGATTTTTGTTTACCTGAAACTTTAAACGGGATTTACTAAAAACTACATTTTCGAAATTTGCGGCAGCGTTAAAAAAAAAGTTGAAAATTGGAATTTTCATAGCGCTTCCTCATAAAATTGAAAATTGAAATTGTCATATCGTTTTCTCATGATGTTCCTTTATTCTCGAAGCTTCTTCTATAAGAAAGTATTTTCTGTATTTTTGGCTTCCTCATAAGGGAAGCTTCGCAAATAAAGGAACATTATGAGAAAACGATATGACAATTTCAATTTTAACTTTATGAGGAAGCGCTATGAAAATTAAAAAATTCAACTTTTTTCAACATCAACGTCTTGTTAAACTTTCATGAAACACGGCTGGCCGATTCAGGTTCAGCGCATAAAAATACTCAATCATCACGTTTCACTTTCTCGCATTGGCGCGAAAAAATACATGGAAGTATGCGCTCCTGAATCTTTTTTTTTGCACTTGCGATTTTTACTCAAGGAATCCAAGTGATACCTCTCTATCTAGCTTTTTCAATCCCATCATATCCATCGTCTTGTGTATGTCTTGCTGTAGGTTACAATAGGCACCGGGGTTTTTCTGCGATGCCATCGGAAAGCAAAGAAATCGCTGTTGAAAAATACCCAAAATCACTCATTTTTGCAATTTTAGCTTGTTACGTCACGCTAACGCCTAATAATGTACAACCCTCGATTCTACGGTCCATGCCCTATGAGTGGGGCCCTGGCAAGAAGAGAGGGTCCGGGTCTCATGGATCCTTGGGCATAGTGCATAGATAAGGGATTTTTCCCAATTCGTCGATACTCTAGGAAGTGGGAGACGGGAAGTTCGAACCAATAAGGTGTAAAGGAACTTGCCCTTTCCTACCCGCACTCGAATACGAGGATACAGTTGGATACAGTAATACGAGGATACAGTAGTATATAAGGCCGAAATTTGTAAAGGAAAATCAGTTCTTGTAAACCATCTGACGACAATGGAACAAGCTGTTATTTTTGTATAGCTCTCCGAAAACGTCTCTAGTAAAAGTAAGTTAAATTCAAACCTTCGAGTTTACTTCAGAGTTGTGCTGTCCTCCGCGAACTTAACACCAGCTACATATACCTATAGCGTTGCGCTTCCCACCGCGAACTCAAAATTCTTCTTCCTCAACCAGGAGCTACGCGGCTCATCGAGAACTCTTTTCCTTCTCAAGGAACGGAGTGTTGCGCGGCCCACCGCGAACATCCCTATTTTAAGAAGTTATTGCGCGGTCCACCGTGAATAACGTGTTTCCTCAAAATCTAACTTCCCAGTTGTCGTACAAAAACTCAAAGCCAGTTTCTATCTTTTAACGTAGACTCATTATTTTTCTAGTGGGAAGGATTACCTGCGCAAGATAACCGCCGAATATTGTCGTTATTCTCGAGACAGAAAATACGGTGATTACACCGATTAATTTTTGCAAACCTTCAATTTTAATTCAACCACTGAGATTGAGTACTCACTACAGAAGTGAGAATTCACAATTAAATTCTTACACGCCAAGTATATTCCTGAACATGATCCTCGGCGATCGTTTTACGAAGGAAACCTAACAACTAGAAATAAAGCGATGGCATCGCGGGAAAATCCAGGTACCTATTGTGACCTACTGCAAGACATACACAAGATGATAGATTTGATGGGGTTGAAAAAGCTAGATAAAGAGGTATCACTTGGATTTCTTGAGTAAAAATCGACAGTGCAATAAAAAAAAATCAGGAGCGCATACTTCCATGTATTTTTTCGCGCCAAGCGCAGATCCGAGAAAGTGAAGCGTGACGATGGAGTATTTTTACGCGTTGAACCTGAATCTGCAGGCCGTGTTTCACGAAAGTTTAACAAGGCGTTGATGTTGAAAAAAGTTGAAAATTGGAATTTTCATAGCGCTTCCTCATAAAGTTGAAAATTGAAATTATCGTATCCTTTTCTCATGATGTTTCTTTATTTTCGAAGCTTCTTCTATGAGGCTGCCACAAAAATATAGAAAATGCTTTCTTATATAGAACAATCTTTGCGAATAATGGAACATTATGAGAAAGCGATATGAAAATGTTTATTTTCAACTTTTATCAGGAAGCGATATGAAAATTTCAATTTTTTTGGTAAATTCATTTTTACATTTTATTACATAAAGTAGGAAGTCTTTGGTTGATGCTAATTATCCCTTTAAAATGTGTACACACCATTTTTTAAACCTTAGTACTCGATTGACTTGACTGTACCGCAAGGATTACCTTAAGGCTTGTTGAAACACCATGTGACATATGAGTGCAAGAGAGATACATGCATTTTTCGAATCAATGCCATGTAAAAATCGTTAGCATGTTAGTCAAGAAGGGTCAGAACCCTTTACGTAATCTTGAACTCTTAACGTTACATTTAGTACTTTGATAAACATTTATAATCACATACAGTCATCGAATGCGCACATTTATAATTTATGAACGCTCGATGAGTCAGATTATTTGGTCAATTAAACGTCCGCACTTGCTATTTTATAATAATTGGTGTCATATTAGATCAGGAAGTGGGATCGAAATGTTTATGGTAGTACTTGCGGTACAAGCCCGCCAAACGTGAGATTCACAGAAAATTTCGAACACTTCTCGATGGAATAAAAATCAGAAAAAATCACGTGTATGGGAGGTGCTGCAAAAATAATTTTGTGAAATATTAATTCTAATTTGCCTTTAACAAATTGAAGATAAAAAGTATTATTCAACCAATTACCCGGCAACTTAACTATTATCCTTCCTAAAAATAATTCGTTTATTTTTCTGAATACGTATGCATTTTTTCAAATTTTTTTGTAATCTTTGAAAATTGCGGTTTTTTACAGCTTGAATAGAGAAAAAACGCGCTTTGCAAAGATTGTAAAAAATTCTAAAAAACTGTACACCTCCTACATCCTTAATCGCTCATCATATAGCAAAGGTAAAAAATTTGCCTCGAATGATTAGAGACACCGGTGATGCTCTGTGCAAAACGGCCGTAATGATGAAAATTTTGGGAAGTCTGCCATCAGACTATCGAAGCTTTCGGCAAGCTTAGCTGTCACTCAGCGAAGACAAACAAATCATCCATAATTTAATAGTACGTCTATTAGATGAAGAGGCAAGTCTCGCATCGATCGAAGAAACGGAAAAATCGCTTTTTGCAGCTGGTATGAGTACGAGAAACTCGACAAAAGCAGGACCAACGTTTATACTTGCTATAAGAAAGGATATTCGTACAAATGTCGATCATCGGCAAAAGATCGCTATCACAAATCATTCGATTCGCCCACGGAAGAATCAAGGTAACTACTCCGCTTTCAATGTAGAGCATCATCGCAGTCCTTGCGGGGCAAGGATGGAAAGTGGGGCGTCAGCACATGACCCTACGTCAGCTTTCAACGGTAGCTACGAGTAAGCTAAAGCAGCGGCCGGGCTAGCTCTGCTCCCCACTTTTGGGGAAGGGATAATGCTTTCTTTATATTAGGGATTCAATACCGGGAACTCTTACCTCTAAACGCTATTTAAGGGAGGATACAATTGTAGGGTCAAAATAACTACTCTAATGCACACTTAGAGTTAAATCGCAGACATGGCGAACACCCGTTCTGTTTCCGCAATTGATACGAAAAGAGTACCCGAGAAAGTTTGGAGGACCTCACTCGCGGCCTCACTCGCCACCCTCCGAATTCGGGTCACGTGCGACTTATATTCGAACGCTTAGCCTAATAATTAGAGTTGCGGCGCGTCGAATCCTCCCGTCGCAGCATTCGGTCCAGCGGTAGTAACAGGTCTCGTCGTAGATTTCCTCAGCGTGCAACTTATCTCATGGGCCCAACACGGTGACAATAGAGAGCAGGGAAAAGCGTGTAAGCGATAGGAAACCGTAAAATGCAAGCCAAGTGACAGCCTCTGTTCCCGGATGGCTCGAACAAGGAAAAGCAATCTCTAGGAATTAATAATTATTGACTAAAATTTAAGCTACCGAGATCGCGTGGGACTCTGTCCACGGAGGAATCGGGGTGGTCGCCATAAGTTTAAAGTTGTGACGCGATCAAAAAATACCGCGTCACAGTTTTAGGTCTAAAATGGCCTTATAGGTTGGACCTGTGCTCAGCCCACTCGCGCTTCGGTGGTTATCATTTATAACTAACGACATGTTCATCTACTGTATGTATGTATGCATGTATGTTTATTGCTTCTTAAGAGTGGGTTACAGGGACTCTTATAGTAAGGGGGAAACGCTTATCAACTAACATTGTAATTTATATTCCATACAGACTTATTTTAAACTAACAAGTGGATAATAAAAATACAGGTAAAATACAGGTAAAATCGGAGGCTATTCGGTGAATACGTAAAATTATGCATCGAGGCAGAAAGATCTCAGCATGAGGGAGTTCGTCAGAAAATTAAAAATGCTTCTCATGGCGAATATGTCAATGTTTTGCAGTATGACGACTGAACTTACACGCTCGGGTTGGGATAGGATATTCTGTAGTTAGTGCTTTCGTAGGCCATCGTAAATAGGGCAGAGTAATAAAATGTGCTTGACGGTTTCGTTCTCCTGACGGTTACACAGTAGACAGGGCTGCCTCGGATTAAGTTTAGCTGTTGTTTTATTAAAACTAACGTTATACCAATAATTATTAGCGAGCCTTAGCTGAATTACAGTTCTTTTCATAGCCATCGGCACTCTCCTTCTTATATAGCTAGGGATCCGGTCCTCAGTCGTTCGCGTTATAAAAATCTGGGTTGCGCGTGCGTTATATACTTCTAGATCCGTGATTCTAGGATACTGCTCATACTTGGTAGAAGCTTCGGTCGCTTTGAGCGTCCAGAGATTGGCATCCAGGATGTTCAACATTTCGGCAAGATCGATTTCAACTAGAATTTGCTTGAATTGCGCCACCCAATTATATGTAACAGGACCCTGTCACGAATTGGCTAAGTGAACTGATGTAAAGAAACATATTCTGTGGAGTCTGCTTGCGTTTATAGTCAAAATTGTAATGATCCAGTTCCAAGAGACAAGAAAAACTTTGTGCGCAAGTTTGACGAGACCGAGCTAAAGTCGCAGGGCGCAGTTGGAGCGGTTCCTAGGAAGGAAGAATAGCCGTTTGAAAAAGTCGGTTTGTACACCGGTTTGTCGGTTCAATTGTATCCAGGTATCTAAGCGCCCAAGCGGGTGAGGCGTGAAGCAGTGTGGCAGTGACTATACTGTTGTACAATTTGATCTTTGCGGCCCACGAATCCGATTTGGATTTTGATAAAATCGAAAGAACTGGGCCAGATGCAATTTTTTTGCTTTTTGAACGGCTGCTAAGCAAGCTTTGAGTCCTAGAGCTGAACTGGAGCAGATGGTGCCAATGTAGTTATACTCGGAGACGATTTCTACTGTCTCGCCGTTTTACTTAAAAGGTTTTTTGCTATAGTTCCTCGCTCAACCACCGACTTTGCAGATAATAATTTTTGTTTTAATTTTAACGAAATATTCGTCTACTTATTATACTAATCAATCATCTACTGAATTTCAAAAATCGGTGACGTCAAAAACAAAAAACTTTTTTTCTAAAAAAGTAAAAATGCTACGTTAAGAACTTAAAGTTTGTTGTCTGTGCCAAATAAGTTATTTATTTTTAAAATCTTTTTAAAAAATGGTAAAAAAGTGAAAACATTTATCTAAAAAAAATGTTCATGAAAATAATCGCTCAAACCAAAAATCGACCAAAAGTTCACTCATATCAGCCAAATTGTGTTATACAGATGGTTTACATACTAAGTGTGTAGTATTATGAACTTATGTTTGTTCGAATATAGTATTATGAACTGAAGACTATGCAGATATAGTGATAACAAATACGTAAATATAAGCAAAATGTTTAATCATATTTCTTCATCGAACAATAGTACATTGAGCCAGCATAAAAAAACTTAGCATGCCAGTTTTTTTTACAATAACTGTCGTACGTGGTCATTATGTCGTACATGTCATTAAAATAATCGAGCTATCAGGGGAACACCGAGTCTCCCACTAAATAATATTTAGTGGGCCGCACAATGTCATATTTAGTAAATACGACATTGTGCGGCGGTGCGCTGGTATTACAGCACGGAGACTATATCCGTTTTCAATCTACAAGGATGCAGTTTGGTCGACTAATACAATTTCTTTTCTTATCATGCCCCAAAATGTGTATTAATATTGGATGTATGTGTTTCCAACATGATCATGAGTCAAGTAACTGTTGCGTAAGTTGTGAATGGGTGGAAGCCTACCGGAGCATCCTCCTCCCCTCTCCCTCGATTGTTGTAACGAACAATGTATTTTGTATTTGTGTTTTATTAATCAGGCCCAACAGAAATACTATCAATAATAGGGCTCTGAGACGTACAAAGTAATATATAGAAAATGAAAAATGGTACGGTATAAATTTAGATTTAATATCACGCACACTGAGAGAAGAATCTAGTAAAAACTACCGATCATCTAAGAAAAATTACGATAGCACATGGTAGTAGAGCACCACGGAGCCACCTATAGCCGGAACTCTCAAATTATCCAAGAATTCTTACCATAATATCTGAGAAAAATTATTAAAATTCGGTACTTCCTACCATAGGTGGCGCCCAAGTGCCCTACTACTATGTCCTATGGTAATATCTCTCACGTTGAATTTAGTCGTTACACTGGCTATCGCAGCAAGTCCGGCACTTGAGATGGTGATAAATAAAATCAAGTCCATTGTAACATTCTTCAAAATCAGCGTCGCGGCATCGGATAGATTGAAAAAACTGCAATCCGCGAATGGCAAGACGGAGGGAACTATACTCAAATTAATTCAGGATGTCGAAACGCGATGGAACTCCAAATACACTGAAAAAAATAACGTTGCTCCAATAACACCGATGTTGTTGAAAATTATTTAATTGAATCATGATCAGTAACGTTGAAATGATTACATACGGCTTTGTTGTGAAAACCGCGTTATTGAAGTTAATGCTACCATGTGATTAAAAAATGTTTTTGAGACGATCATCTACGTCGTCTGTTAGAGTACACAAACATTTGTTTCAATGTGACATTAGTTGAATAAATATTCATTCTGTAATTGGAAATTTGAAATTATTTCAAACAAAACTGCTATTGGATCAAATACATCCAGTGTTTGTATCATTTCCGACTTTCAATCCGGCTTCCAATATCACTTTGACTATTGCTTCAAAAAAAACTTCCCTTAAATCAAGTGTTTGTTTGGTCACTTCAATACTTGTGATATTGAATTTTTTTAATGAAGTCGTTCCTGAATAGAGAAATTTAATTTTCAATCAAATAAAAAAACGACTCGTTTCAATGGCCCATGTAAATCAATTCAATTTCTAATGATATTGATTTACGTAAGCAAAACATATTCTATGACAGATGTAATCACATTGACTGCATATTTTGGTGATAGCTCGTGATGCTGTTCATTTGAAAGTTTAATTGAATCAATAATGATTGCTGTTCATTTTACGATTAGATTGATAAATAGTTATGTTGTACGTTGGGTATAAACATTTTGGAAGAATCGTTTATCATACAAAATAATCTCATTCTCGTAAATCTTGTAGATACCGAACGTTTTTACAAATGTTTTCCAAAGTTCGACCTGTAAGACAGTAAAATTTGATTAACTTCGATTTTGAATATGATTCACATTGGTGTGATCCCCCATTAGAAAATTAATGTCTTCAATAATAAATCGTAATAGTTAACGTGAATCCAACAAGGGTGCAACTTATAAATCCGATGAGAAATTTTAGAAATTTTTATATCAATGAGCGATATAGCGTAGCGGTAAGGTGTTAGGATAGAAAGCGTTAGTTTCGGGGTTCGAGCCCCACTAGGGTCTTTAGAATTTTTAGTTGTAAATTGTATTCTAATGATAAGTAATAATATTGGCAATGATGAATGACTGTAAAAAAATACAAATTAACAATGCATATAACAATAAGAAGTAAAATTATTTACTTTTTTTAAATCACATTTTTTTACTTGATTTTGATCATTGCTTGATTCAAACGAATACTCATTCGGTTAGGTGCGTTGCGCGATCGAAAAAGCCTGGTTTAGAACACTTCAACGAGATCATGTTAATCTCTCTAAATCATTGTGTAATGAAACAATCAAATACACATTTGCAGCGACATTGTGCTGTATTGACCGAAAAGTATATGTCATTGATTCAATACGTTATGATATTCGGACAAGTTGTTTTCAAGAATACGTATACTATGACAGAGATAGTTGAAGCAAGTACGTATTCTAATGGCAGCCCGTGATAGTCACGTTTAATAGAATCAAGCATGATTTTTATTGATTCAATGGGTTTTTTTTTCAGTGTACCAATTCATGGAAAGATTTGTGGAGTTAGCGGATTTAATTAGGGCAGCTCTGCTCAATCTCGGAAATACCGGAAGAGATATGCTCACCGGATCTGAACTCGCGACCGTCACAGAAAAGATACGACTTTTGAGGCCGATGTTTCTCGCAACCGAGGAGTTATCCGCTGAGAAATATACTTCGATGAGTAAAGTAATCCCTATCTGTCATCTAATGAGACAGGTGGGAAGTTTTTCAAAGGATTGCATAAATTAAAAAAAAGCTGACGCACTAGAATTGTTAGATTGAAAGAAATATTGCATACATTATGACTAATTTTATAACGATATTTACAGAGTATATCCGCAATCGAACCGTCTGAGCGTTTGATTAGTGAGCTCAACCGAAATCTCATCACTGGCATGGACAAACGGTTCGCAAATGTGGAAAGGGTACACATTTTCTTTATTGCGACGCTCTTGGATCCTCGTTTTAAACGACTGTACTTTAGTAGTGCACTGACACAATCCGAAAAATTCAGCAGGTAAGCAATATGCTTAAAACATCTCTTCGGTCGTCGGAGACCGTAGGACGAGCTTCGGTTCAGGAAAATCCAAGGACTCCGATTGACCCTGATGATTTTTGGAGTATCCGCACGATTCGATAGTGGCTGCTACCCCATCAGTACCTGGTCACGATGCTCCTGGTGGTATTCCGATCGAATTGCGCCAGGTCCTAAATACGCCAGCTGTACCCCGCACTACAAGCCCAATTACGGAATGGCGAAGATTAAGGCACGAATATCCTTACGTGGCTGAGATAGCCTTAAAGTATCTTTCAATGGTAGCAACATTCGTCCCTTCGGAGCGCCTGTTTTCCAGGGCAGGAAGCACTGTCACAAAGCAGCCCAATGGTTTACTTGGCAAACGCGGATCAAAATTGTTGTTCCTTGGATCGCTGAGTGAAAATACCTGGTTAAAAGAAACCAATACTCGATAAATTCTATGATCTCTTCTACTAGTATGAACGATAACGTTTAATGCCTTGATGCTGTGATATGCTAGTATAAATAGAAATGTAAAGATGATGTTAATTTTCTGAGTGTAGTTTCAAGAACAAAAAAAACGATCAACTCAGGATCTATGATATTTTATAAAAATTGTTTATTGTCGAAATATTTATTATACTATAGTATTTATTGCGTTTCATCTGTGACCTGCGTATCTATACGCTTTTACTGAAAAAGACAGACCATTAAAAAAAGAAACATAAAAGTGCAATAAAAATAATCATTGCAGTAATGACGTTTTGTTTTTAATGTGCCTAACCCAGAAATTTATCGTAATGTTTGACCCCCTCACCGATCATCGTTTTTCTCCCTATCTACTATAGTAGGTATGCTTATAGAAAATATAATTTCCATAAGAAAGTGTGACGCTCACACAAAACCAACGAAGTCACTAGTGCTAATGGCCTAAATTGCATTTATTTGTGATTTTATACAATCATTAAGTATTTAATTTTTTGTTTTGTTTTTCGATACGATATATAGTGATATCGATATTGTTTCACCAATTTATCGGAATATTGTATCGATAGCTTCGTGATATATCGATATCAAAATATCGATAAATTGGCATTCGATGCCCATCCCCACTCTTAGCCCGGGATTTCTGTTGGGAGACCGAAGTTGTTCGCGTGCTTTGTTGACTTATTGGGTTTAGACCCTGGACGATCGTGATCAATCTGCGACAAGACGAAAGCGATTGCCGATGTCTCCAAGGGTGGTTGCCGGCGCTGTCGTCAGACGATCCGTCGTTCTCGCAATGACTCTACGTTAGCCAATTCTTATCAGTCCACCATGAGACGAAAGCGGTTACCGATGTCTCCAAAGGAGGTCGCCGGCGCTGTCGTGGAGTGATAGGTTGATCTGAACACAATACGATTTTAAAAGCTTTAATGCTATCTAGAGAAATGAGACGAAAGCGGTCACCGAGGTCTCCCAGGGTAGTTGCCGGCGCTCCCATAATGAGGGGAAAACGGAAACGAAAGCGGTCGCTAAGGTCTCCCAAAGCAGTTGCCGGCGCTCGTTTTTTGAGGAGAGGGTAACTGAAACGAAAGCTGTCGCCAATGTGTCCAAAGACAGTCGCCACCGCTGGTGTTCGAAAAGCTGTATGGAAAAGAAAATATTAAATTAATCCGCTCCTAACAGAAGAGCAAGAGTTGAAATTGCAAGGTGGTATCTTCCTGATGATCCACCTTGTTGATCGCCCCGATGGAATCCGGGCGGAGAACTCGTCCTTGTCTCTTCTTACCGACGGGACTCTGTCTACTAAAGCCGATCTTTAGTAGAAATCAAAGAATTTTATTTTTGGGAGAGACGTTCCTTTCGACTTGAGGAATCCTTGAGTCGAAGGTTCAAAGTGTTCTTCGAGGTCCGTTCGGGCAGAAGTTTTCCCGAATTAATTTATCTCGTACCAAGTTCACGTGCTTATCGCCGTGCATGGATTAGAGCGACGTCTAGCCGGAGAGCGGTCTGGCCAAGAGTAATTTCTCGCCGCTCCGTGCGGCTTTTATACCGTCTTGCCGGGTGCACACGGCCCTACTCGGTCGATAGCGTGGGAATCGGGTCGACGGTATCGGGATCGAACTACGGGTCGGTAATAAAGGGATTGAGCTTTTGAGTCGGTAGGGCAGAGATCGTAGCGCCCTTACTGGGCTCGAGCATACCGTCTCAATACTGTCTGACCCTGGGGCTGCATTGGGAAAACACATTTTCCCATTGCTGTCTGCAGTTCTTCTGTCTATAATTCTGAATGTATGAAGAGACTTTGTATGGAATGTATCAGGATAATTGTGCTTAAAATTTGATTTGGTGGACAGATGGTGGGAATTAAATTCCGCATTTCCTCAATGGTGATTGTATTGGTCAGATGGTTTGCCTTGTTATACAGATTCCTGTAAAAAAACTTTTTAATTTTGGACTAAAGTCAGAAGAAACCCTACAATCGATATTTTATATATTTTAGTGAAATGAATCCATTATTATTTTTTGGTTTTTTATTTTAAGTTTTTTTACTACAGCATCTAATTTTTCACATTTATGAAATTTTTATGGCGTGGAAATTAGCAATGTTGCTGCAACGAATTCGTTGGCACCTGTCAATGTTTTAAAGTCGTTGTCACCCATGAGCGAATTACAAATTGGCTATGTCTTGGCGCAGTACTGTTGCCAACATTGCGGTTAGTTCTGAGCAGGTACAGAAACATCCCTGCCTTAATGCTGGCCCGACTATGGAATGATCATATTGGTCAATAGTTCAATAGCCAGTATCGGCCCAACGTTATCAAACGACGTTGACCCAATGTTGGCTGCCGATGTCGGCAACGTTGAACAAAAATTATTAATAAGCAATAAAGAAATATATTTATGAATCTGCGCGACTCCTAAATACTTTTTTATTATTCTACAATTGCTTTTGATCTTCATACATTGGAATCATTCGAATACATTTTTAGTCGGTAATGGGGACTCGAACCCGTGGCCCCGGGACTACTAGTCGACGCTCTTACACTCTTGGCTATGTTCATCTTGAAGACATTTTTTCGAATCTTATATATAAGCAGCACGTCTACTGCACATCTATATAATACACTTCAAAAAAAATTTGCTTGAAAATTAATGAACCGGTACTGGAAGTTTTTATGCACAAACCGTTTTGTAACTTTGAAGTACCTATACGTCGCAATTTTCAAGTGAGGGTTTATGAAAAAGAAAGCCGGCGTCGGAAATATTACAATACCTTCGTTCTTGAAATTTAAGAAACTATTGCCGAGTTTTTGTGAATGCGGTTCTTGAAATTTCAACTAAGGTCTGGACGTTTTTGTGCACTGCAAAAGAGGTAAAATCAAACAAAATTTGTTTGAATTAACTGTAACTAAATGAAACAACCTTTGTTCGAAACAAATATTTAGTCATACAAAGAAAAAAAAGTTTGGCCCAACTCAATCTGGAGTTGGGTCCTGGCACTGTTATTTACGTTATTTGTTACTAATTCATTTCATACATGGTTTATATCGGGTTTTTTATGTTCAATTGATGTCAGTGCATCGCTACTTATCAATATAACACAATTTTTATAAAGTAAAATTCTATATACCCTAGGGGGGCTCGAACCCCGAAAATAACGCATCCTGACCTAGTACCTTACCACTACGCTACAATCGCTTATTGATATGTATGATCTTGAATCAGATATATAAGTTATTCTTCGTCATTAACGTGGACTCAACTTCCATGATTAGACATTGAAATATCGAAATAACTTGAAAGTTGTTTATTGTGGGCATAATATTTGTGAATGACTAAATTGACGTCTTGCTGAATTGATAAAATCATTTTCAAGATGACAAATGTTCGTATATATACGAACACATCGAATCATATTTTTTTCAAATTGGACAAATATACGCTCAAGTCGAAATAATATACCTTCTATATGGTGGAATTATATACTACTGAATCGAAAAAAAAGTTCATTTAATGCAGTTTTGGTTCACTTTGAACCAACGTTATAATCGCAGTAACTGCTATACGCAATTGACACAACCCCACTAGTTTTATTGTTTCTACAACGTTTCAGTTTATATAAATGCGCCTGGATTGATTCAAACTAATTTTCCGTGATCGCCGCTATGAGGTTGAAATTATCAAACCTTTTTTCGGTGTGCATAAGCCGTTTCTTAAATTTCTTTTCTCGATTACTTTTTTTTAAAGAGAATTCTTTTGATAAATATACTTTCTGAACCAGAAAACACATTTTAAGGACTTGACGTATCATTTTTACTTTTTTGAAAAACCGTGTTTTGTGTTTGATTTCAAGATACCGGTACTCGAAATCACTACGCAGAAATTCATTTTTCAAATACAAGTATTGAAATTTACAATCGAGCATTTGATTCTACGGATTTTCTGTGATTTTCCAGCACCACGGTCGAAGAAATCTAAAAAGAGGATGCGCTTGATTTTTCAAACTCCTTTAATTGAAGTTCACGCCACGATGAGAACGTAAATTCTATAAACTTTTATTTAAATTTTAATAATGGTACAGCAATATCCAAAAAAGTTCTTTAAATTAAAAAAAAAAGTTCTTTAAACATAGTTTTAAGGAACAAGTTCTGTAACTTTAATGAAAACATAATTAATTTTAATGTACGGGACATGAACTTTACTGAAGATTTGTTCCAGAACCGAATCTGCAGTGTAGGGTACATTAATTGTCCTTTAATATATCGAGTTTGTGAATTTCAAATTCTTCGGTACATTAAATTTACATTCTTTTTTTACAGTGTATAACTTACTAATCGCTTTAAATTATTAAAGTTTTATTGTTTAATTTTTTTTATTCACACTTTAATTAATAATATTGACAAAACTTAGGCTCTCAGCACAACAGTACTGTAGATAATAACTATAATAAAAGAATTTGTTATAGTAAAAGAGCATTCAGCAGTCGTGCAAATTGAAATAAAATTTCGTTGTTTACGAATATTCTGTGTTGAACATTGGGTGAACATCGCTAGCGGGTGCCGGCCCAAAGTCGTTCGTCGTTGTGGGCGAAAGTCCACTTTGTTCACCAATAAAATAACTATAGTATCATCGCAAGACGTGCTCTCCACTCAGACGACTGTGGGCTGTGCGTCGGTCACATTCTTCAGCCAATACGAATCTTTAGTGTCGTTGCAGTGTAACGCCAGTACTCTTCCGCATGACGGACTGGTACTGACGAAATTTTTTCGGTCATACTAAGACGAGACTCGGCTCAGTCTATGCCCGACACTCATACGACTGTCGGTTAAGTACTATTTATGTTATGTCGTAAGTACTGGTCGCTAGAGCTGGGCCCGCATGAAGCCATTGGTCAGTCAGTGCGGTAACGGTACTACTGGACAACGCTTGGTAACCAACCTTGTTTTAGTACTGGACCATGTTAGTAACTCTGGCAGTATACCCCGATACGCACATGGGCAATAGGACTCATTTTCCGTACACTTAAACCATCTTTTCATGGCAATGAAACCATAATAATCTGGATTCCGCGTCCCGACGAATATCAGTGATAATGATCATTTTTTTCTAAACGTTCCATGTAGGATAAAGTTAACGAAATGTCATAGGGATAATAAAATATCATTAATAAAACATCACGAAAGCTCAACTGGCCGGTAATTACTTTCCTGTACGCAGCAGGTGTTCTTGGAGACTGATTTTTTTTTCTATTTCCACAATGTATAAAGAGGAGCCCACAATTTTTTTGAACGCCTTTGAACCTGCGGAAAGAATTTTTGATCCCGAAAATCTGGCTCAACTGATGGGAAATATTTTTTTCTGAACGCACTAGGTCTCCTTGGAGAATGATTTTTAGAACGCGTTTGAACCGCTGGAAAGAATTTTCGATTCCGAAAATCTGGTTCACCTGACGAGAATTATTTTTTTCTGAACGCACCAGGTCTCCTTGAAGAATGATTTTTTTCGACACTTCCAAAATATGTAAAAAGGTGTCTACAATTTTTTTTGAACGCGTTTGAACTTCCGGAACAAATTTTCGATCCCGAAAATCTGGTTTGCCTGACGGGATTTTTTTTTTAAGCACCAGTGCTCTTTAGCAAAGAATTTTTTTTCTACACTCCTAAAATATGTACTGAGATGTCCACCATTTTTTTGAACGTGTTTGTATCTCCGGAAAGAATTTTCCGTTCCCGACAAACTGAACGTTTGAACCTTCGGAAAGAAAACTCTTTCCTGAAGTTCAAACGCGTTCAAAAACATTTTGGACACCTCGTTACATATTTTGGAAGTGTAGGAAAAAAATCAGTTTCCAAGGACTCCTGGTGCGTTGAGGAAAAAAATCATTACGGGCCAATCGAGCTTTTGTAATGTTTTGTTAATGATATTTTATTGTCCCTATGACATTTCATTAATCTTATCTTACATGGAACGTTTAGAAAAAATTAACATTGTCCCTGACACTCGTCAGGATACAGAATTCAGATTATTATGTTTTCATCGCCATGAAAATATAAGTTAAGTGTAAGAAAAATGGGGCCTATCGACAACGACTTTACAACTTTGACAGGTCCCAACAAATTCGTTGCAGCAAACTTGCCAACTTCCATGTCATAGTATTTATACCTTAGATAGAAGAGATACTTGAGAGATTTATACCTGAGATAGAGGAGATGGGTTGGAGAATGATGGAGTAACAGATTTCAAATATGAACTAAAGAAGCACAAATCCATTTTCTTCAGCACAAACCGATGGAAAATAAGGAGAGCATCAGGAGAGAAACTGGCTTCAAGCAGTAACGGTCAATGGCCTTCCTTTCCCTCGATCTACCATTGGTAGGTAAAGATATAGCTGTTCGAAAATTAGGAAATTTTCGAATGTGAATCTTCAAAAACGTATCAGAAAGATTCTTCCAAATGCCTTGCTAGATTCTGTAAAAGTTTTACTTGAGATTCTCGCTCGGATATGTAGTTTTTCAAGGGAACCCGTGCAGAAATTTAGTTGGGCGGCCGAGATAAACTATAGGGCCATTACAGGCATACCCGTGGAATCAATAATAGGGAATCCAAACTCGGACCTTACAGGGCCCAATATAGGAGTCCACAATAGAATTATAAGGGATAGTCAAGGAAACCATAGAAGGGCACCCATATTGTGCCTTGCTGGGTCCTATAAAGGAAAACCAAGCTTCAATCGAACAATCTACAGAGAGGATTCCAACAGAGGCCCTATTTAGGTTTGTTGGGGATTCCATAATAGGAATTGAAAATTAGTAATTTAGAGCTGGACTCTTATTAAACATAATACATAAATTATTTATTAGGAAAAATATTAACAATGACATTTATAAATCAGAAATTGAATCAATTATTTTCACGGCATTTTTTATATTTGTATTTATTTATGACGACCCTGCGAAAAATGCAGTTAATAATTTGTTTAAACGTATACGCATTATTATGCAATTGTTGTTTAATTCGTCAAGGGTTATCGATACTGGTGACTTTTTAATATTCGGTCATACCAACTATAAAATTGTTCATTAGCGATTGTTAATTAATCGTTAATAATTAATAGTTAATTTACAATCGTTAATCTTATATCGATAAACAATTTTTCAACCTTATTTGTTCATGAATAGTGCTCAAGATCTACAAACATTTTATTCGATTGATAATTAAAATGCAACGATTGTTAATTAAATGTTATTAACAAAAGGCACAATGTCGGTAACAAAAAATTATATTAACCGTTCACGAATAAATAGTTCTATTTCAATCATTTTAATCCCATTCATATAAATGTAGCCATAGCACATTCGTTAACTTTAAATAGACAATAAAAAAAGAACTCTAATAAGATGTGAACAGCCGAGTGAGCTAAAGCGCAGAGCGCAAAGGGACCCAGGTTCGAAACCCACCATCAGCAAAATAATTTACAATGTGTTTTTTCAGGGATGTAAATTGACTACTATCTTCAATAAGTAAGAATCTCTAATGAACAATGCGCAACAATCCAAGAAAGGTCCGTAAATAAATATTTTTCAATTTAATTTATGTACTAATTTAGTAGGGGTTTAATGAGGAAGCCTCCATGGGGCCTAACAAGGAAATTTATAAAGGCCCCATACTTCAAAGTAGTGCTTCAACTTTTTCTTAACTTAACATTCAAAAAATGTATTCGAATGATTCCAATGTTTGAAGATGAAAAGCAATTGTAGAATGATAAAAAAGCATTTCGGAGTCGCGCAGATTGATAAATATATTTTTTTATTGCTCATTATTTATTTTTGTTCAACGTTGGCGACATAGGCAGCCAACACTGGGTCAACGTCGTTTGATAACGTTGGGCCGATACTGGCGATTGAACTATGGACCAATATGATCATTCCAAAGTCGGCCCAGCATTAAGGCAGGGATGTTTCTGTACCTGCTCAGAAGTGACCGCCAGTCCCGGCAATGTTGGCAACAGTACTGCGCCAAGACATAGCCAATTTGTAATTCGCTCATGGGTGTATTCGAAAAAATGAACGAATCATTTTCATAAAAAAAAAAGTTATGTTTCCGGGAGATTTGTTGAACAATTTTATTTTTCATCAATTTGTTGATAACATGTTGGAATTATAATTATGCAAAATTAATCTTTTCAGCACTTGTAATATAGTTGATTTTTTTCAAATTTTTGTACCATCGAGAAGTGTTTGCAATTCCCTCTCATTTCTCTGAAACTTATGCAAAGTGAACACTATTCACAATGACTACTTTAAGGATACTTTTTTACCCGTACATTCCAAGCCAAAAATGAGATTCAGTGCAAATTTGAACATTGTCTAATGGTATAAAAATCTGAAAAAAATCAGTTGTGTTAAAGGTTCGAAAAACACTCATTTTGAATAATAATAATAATGTCAAAAAGTTATTAAAAAATTGCAAAAAAATCATTGTTTAACAAATAATGAATAAACCTGTTTTTCCTCTTTTCAAATTAATTCATTGCTTTTCCAAAAGCCACATGAATGAAAGTTTTTAAGGCCATAGCTACGGAACTGTTTGTATGTACTGTGGAAACGTGATACGGATGTATATCAGAAATTCGTGCCTCTACATTGATTTCTCAAATTTTCTAAAAAAATATAGGTAAACAGTAAGCCGTACTGGGATTGTAAACGAAGAAAATCATGAGCGGGCGTGCGGGGGTGAGGCAATAACATTCCATGCGGACAACGCGAGGTCACCTTGAAATTTTCACTACGAGTAGAAAAGCAAATGCACGTGCGGGAATGAGGTGAGCCCTCGAAGCTTTGTGCTACGAGTTGAAAAATAAAGATACGGGGCATTCCCTGTCAGTTAAGGATATATCACACATACATTCCCAACCAAAAGTTTTATTTGATCAAAATTTCAGTACTCTGCGATATGCCAAAAATCTAAAAAAAAAAATTAGCCGTATTATTGATGTTAAGACCTAGGATTTTGCCTAATAATAATGCCAAAAAATTATTAACAATTTAGTTAGAAATTGAATTGTAAAAAAAATCAGACTACCTTTTTTTGTCTCATTTTAAATTAATTCCTTGATTTTTTAGAATTCATAGGTATTTTTTCTAAATTTACTTACGTTTCTACATTTTTTTATTATAAAAATAGTTTTTATAAAAAACTTTTTTTTATAAATAAAATTTGTTTATAATTTTTTTGTAAATTCGATAAATTGGTGTAGAGGCACGAATTTCGGATATGTACACAAAACTACAGTATACACAAAAAGTTTCGAGATGATTGTGTCATCGGTTCCGTAGTTATGGCCTTTCAACATTTTCCAAAAACGGAAAATTCAAAAATGTAAGAAAATTCGGGAAAAAATCATGTCGCTTCTAGAAAATCAGTGAATTCGTTTTAAAAGAGAAACAAAGCTTTGCTGATTATTCTTTGATAATTTAGTAAACCTTCATTTCTCTTTCGAAAAAAAAATTGTGAAAAAATTCATATGAATTCTACACAATGAAGGAATTCATTTTAAATGAGAAAATAAAAGATTTTCTGTTTTTATTTCACCGATTTATTTTTTGAATAATTTGTTAATACTAAAATAACTTTTTGGCATTATTATAATGCAAAATTAAAGGTCTTGACATTATTAATATGGCTGATTTTCTTTCAGATTTTTGGCATATTGTGAAGTACTGAAAATGGGTGTGTGATACATCCTTAAGCGACTTCATCATTTTAAGAACCACGCGAATGCAGCTTATGTGCATTTCTTCAGATTTTAAAAATCTTTCATGTGGAAATACATTTTTTTATTCGTATATTTTAAACTGACAGAGTTATATAACTCATAGACGGGGGGAGTGGGACGTAAAGCTCTGTATTTCTTTACAGATGCTTGCTTTCACCAGGTTGCTTAAATTTTTATAGTCGCCTACATTTCAATTCATTTCGGGATTCGGGTACTCGGATATGAATCCGGATCCGGCCATTCGGATATTCAGATATGAGTTCGGATCCGGATATCCGGATATTCGGATATGAGTTTGGATCCGGGTATCCGGATATTCGGATATGAGTTCAGATCCGGATATCCGGATATCCGGATATAAGTTCGGATCCGAATATCCGGATATGAGCTCGGATGCGGATATCCGGATATCCGAATCCGAAGCGTCGATTCAGTTGAATTCGGATACCCGTGCAGAAATTTAGTCAGGGGTGTTGTCTGGGCCCTTCTAGACTTCTCCGACTTTTTCCGGGGCCTAGAATGGAAAACTAACCAATGCCCGACTAGGCTTGTCACACTTTGAAGTATGGGGCCTTTATAAATTAAGCCCCTACTAAATTAGTACATAAATTAAATTGAAAAATATTTATTTACGGATCTTTCTTGGATTGTTGCGCATTGTTCATTAGAGATTCTTACTTATTGAAGATAGTAGTCAATTTAGATCGCTGAAAAAACACATTGTATTTTATTTTGCTGTTGGTGGGTTTCGAACCTGGGTCCCTTTGGTTGCCGCTCTGCGCTTTAGCTCACTCGGCTGTTCACACCTTATTAGAGTTCTTTTTTTATTGTCTATTTGAAGTTAACGAATGTGTTATGGCTACATTTATATGAATGGGACTAAAATAATTGAAATAGAACTATTTATTCGTGAACGGTTAACATAATTTTTTGTTACCGACATTGTGCCATTTGTTAATAACAGTTAATTAACAATCGTTGCATTTTAATTATCAATCGAATAAAATGTTTGTAGATCTTGTGCACTGAGCACTATTCATGAGCAAATAAGGTTGAAAAATTGTTTATCGATATATGATTAACGATGGTTAATTAACTATTAATTATTAACGATTAATTAACAATCGGTAATGAACAATTTTATAGTTGGTATAACCGAATATTAAAAAGTCACCAGTATCGATAACCCTTGACGAATTAAACAACAATTGCACAATAATGCGTATACGTTTAAACAAATTATTAACTGCATTTTTCGCAGGGTCGTCATAAATAAATACAAATATAAAAAATGCCGTGAAAATAATTGATTCAATTTCTGATTTATAAATGTCATTGTTAAAATTTTTCCTAATAAATAATTTATGTATTATGTTTGTTACGTCTCAGCGGCCTATTTAAATGTACGAGACTTGTGCTCGTTGAGTCGCGGCGAAAGAGATACTTGTCTGCAGCGATAAGCGTCCCTTTAAACGTTATCGCATGCAGCTCAGAGGTGAGAGCCGGATCGCGAGCCTCAGAGGTCGAGGAACGGGAAAGACATGTACGAAACGAGATATATGACGGGTCCGTTCTCCGTACGGAATAATTATTCTGTTCCGGTTATGATTAAAATGGTTTGCAGATTTATTGAAAGAAATGCGGATTTAACAAATGGTGACTCGAGTTACCGTGCCAAAACAATAAACAATAATACTTATTGAAATCGAGCTTATCTCGATGGTAACAGCGTTCGCGATTAACCAAATTCGTCGGTTATAAGGTAATTTTATGGTTACGAATTATCTGACTGTCGGTCGATGCCGATCAGTCCCCAAATATAAGTTTAAGTAAGTTTTATTATCTGGAGCAGACTGGTGGTAGACCAGTTCGACTGTTCCGTTCGAAGTTCCGATTAAGACTTATTAATATTGGACTGCCGATAGAAGGTCAGCCCAAGAGTTCGGAAGAGACTACTAATTTTCGTGGAGCTAACTGCCGTGAAGCGGCCAAAAATGCTGAGCTCGCACGCCACGCGCGAGCATTGAAAAAGACTAATACGTGAGAAAATAATTAAGCAAACGCTCGCGTCTGGCGCGAGCGGATATGGATTTGCAGAAATTTGATATTAGCGTCCGGTCGAGAAAGAGAAAATCGAAAGACCGGACGACAAAATTGAGTATGCATAATTCGAGCGTGAGAAAGGAAGCTGAAGTAAAATATTTTAATTCTAATTTTAGCGGAGACGAGATTCATGAGAAAATATTAATTCATGAAAATTAAATTATTGCTAATCAATAAAATAGCGTTATCCGAGGGGCAGGACGTAACAATGTTTAATAAGAGTCCAGCTCTAAATTTCCAATTTTCAATTCCTATTATGGAATCCCCAACAAACCTAAATAGGGCCTTTGTTGGAATTCTCACTGTAAATTGTTCGATTGAAGCTTGGTTTTCCTTTATAGGACCCAGCAAGGCACAATATGGGTGCCCTTCTATGGTGTCCTTCACTATCCCTTATAATTCTATTGTGGACTCCTATATCCGGCCCTGTAGGGTCCTAGTTTGGATTCCCTATTATGAATTCCACGGGTATGCCTGTAATGGCCCTATAGTTTATATCGGCCGCCCAACTAAATTTCTGCACGGGTAATTCGAATATCCGGATATCCGCGTTATTCGAATCCTATTATCAGCACTACTTCAAAGTGTGACAAGCCTAGTCGGGCATTGGTTAGTTTTTCATTCTAGGCCCCGGAAAAAGTCGGGGAAGTCTAGAAGGGACAACCCAGACAACACCCCTGACTAAATTTGTGCACGGGAAGCGTGCATGTGAAACTCATACGCAAATTCCGTTGAATGAGTGTAAAGACACACATGAAACAAATATTCTCATCATTTCGATAAGATCTTTCTACATTTTTTCGAGTAAATCATGATGAGTACACACCAGCGTGAAGTGGCAGGCATCAATCCAATTCAATCGAAATTGCAGACTTGCCAAAACAATTAGGGCCTGATTAATTGATTCGAGCTAACATTGTAAAACCGATGGGATTTTCTCGTTGCTATGGGGAAGTAGGGTACGTCGGAATTGGATGGAAACAAAAAGAATAACGGTATAGTCAGTGAAGGGAGGGATGAAAAATTCGGACGTACGTC
Organism: Stenichneumon culpator; assembly: GCA_964017025.1. Classification (NCBI taxonomy): domain Eukaryota; kingdom Metazoa; phylum Arthropoda; class Insecta; order Hymenoptera; family Ichneumonidae; genus Stenichneumon; species Stenichneumon culpator. The sequence goes on along the minus strand of OZ024773.1, from coordinate 2,329,444 downwards.
GAAGCGATGACAATGAGCATTTCGGTAGAAGCCGAACGGGTGAGCGGAACCCTATGTGCAGGAGTGCGGGTTAAGCGAGGGACGCGAGCCCTGAATTCGAACAGAACCGTCCACCGTATCTAAAAGCCACCCCGTACGCTGGTAGAGCAGACGGCCGCAACTCTACCAGGGTAAAGTCTCGAAGTCGCGTGTTCCCGTCTCGTCTCGGCTATCCTTGTTCCTCTTCATGGAGGATGGGGACGGCTCTCCTGGCACAACATAATGTGTATATTATGTTAACAAATAAGTGGTCGCTGTAATAAAAGCGGGCCATAATGTATGCGTGATGTCTCGAACAATATTCCTCCGGCTCAGTGATATAATGGTGCGTATAAATAATACTTCCCTTAGCTCGACGACTTTGCGTAGCAGTCGAGTGCTTCTGCTACCCGAGCGACGAGAGATTGGTCGTGCCAACAGTAAGGGGTGAAAGACGGCGGCACCCCCGTATTACCGCTCAAGGCACAAGCTCAGTGACAAGGGGGTGCGAGTGGGCTGGCCTAGAATTAAGTATAGTAGGGGAACTGAAATATGTACAAACTTGCAGCTTCTTGTTATGAGCGGTGATAAATTACACCGCGAAATCCATTATAAGTATGCTGCGTTATATGCGCGACTTCTGTTAGACACATAACTATACGTATACATCTAGTTACGTCGATGGCTTAATGTCATAAGGGTATATCGGCTATATATAAGCATAACCTGTTCGCCCTGTTGGCATTAGACCATTGATATCTGTACTATCTACGTAGCTCGTAAAATGGGATACGAAGTTCCATCTGACAAAACAGTGTGGTTGACGCGATGTCTTCTACCTTGTTTTTTTAACTTATAACGCTGTTATCGTGCTATGATTTTTATGAGCTTTACATTATACTTATTCCGTTTGATGGTTTATGTGATACGATAGATATACCATTTCCTTGTCATTAATTCCGTGTTCATTTTGTAACAAAACCAAATGAGAACCTCATAAATTGATCAATATTATCCTGATGGTATATAAAATAGAATTATTATTGATTGTTATTAATTTCGATCATTATTAATCCAGGAAATTACATACAACTAGCCAACCGTGGTTTTCGGCATTAGTTGTCGTAAATGTACTCTTTTTGGCCAGCCAAGGTGCTATTTGTGGCCACTAAACCCGAAACTATTTGTTACATACTGATCAGCATTTTGGTGCCTCCACGGTCAAAATTTATCTTCCTGTTACACGTTTATCAAATGCAACGTTTTGTTAGAACAGTGTCCAATTTTTAATCTTATCTTTAGGAAATGTATTCGGAATAGAGCTGTGAATGCATGCTAAAAGACTACTCGCCGGTTACTACTATTCGATATTTGCTATGACTAGATGTGTTCTCCGATGTTTAGTACGTCGAACTAATATGACACTCCGTATGCCCCTGGCATACCGTACACTAAGAAAAAAACAAAAAGGGATTGAAACGATAACATGTCACCATGACAGTCTTGCCGTCGTTGTTTCAATATCATATGGAATCGTAAGAATTGAAAGTAGAATCGGAATAACTATTTTTTTCTTTGGTTACCCACAAGCGAATCCGTCCCACATTCGTTCAATATTATTTCCCCTGCACTCACTCATAGTCTACTCCTAGTTTTACCGATACTACTTTTTTCTACGCGGGTCACTGTCGAATTAGCGAGATCATCGCAAAAAGCGTGTGGGGCATTCCATACCGATTCCACCTAGGTCTGACCCTCGACTTCTCGAGTTCCGTCGGTAATTCTGAATATTGTTATACAAACTCCAAAAATCACTCGAAATTTTATTAAGATTTGTGCTTCCTCATAGACGAAGCTTTGTGATGGTGAAAAAATTGTTTTTCAAGATTTCATTGAAAACGTGTTCGGAATGTTCCAAAACATCGAAAAATCACATTTAGAAAAAATGTCCGGGTGTGTGTGTGTGTGTGTGTGTGCGTGCGTGCGTGCGTGCGTGCGTGCGTGCGTGCGTGCGTGCGTGCGTGCGTGCGTGCGTGCGTGCGTGCGTGCGTGCGTGCGTGCGTGCGTGCGTGCGTGCGTGCGTGCGTGCGTGCGTGCGTGCGTGCGTGCGTGCGTGCGTGCGTGCGTGCGTGCGTGCGTGCGTGCGTGCGTGCGTGCGTGCGACCGATCAAGCTGAAATTTCACACACAGCATGTGTGGTTAATAGTCAATGTTTCTGCAAAATTTCATCCAAAAATGTTCAGTTGTTTTTTTGGACGCCATTTTTAATTTCTTTGAAAAAGTCTGCGCACTGTAGCGCTCGCAATTTTTTAGCCATCGGGCTAAAAACGTCTACACAGATGGAATATGATCACCCGACGATCACATTAAAATTTCAAGAAAATCGATCGACCCGTTTAAATTTTATATCATTTTGAATTTTTTGAATTTCATGAATTTTTTTTTCGAGACACATTTTTCCGTATTAAATATTAATCTACGAATAAAAAAGTGTCAGGTTCGTGATCAGCGTGAAAAAATACATAGAATACAATCCCGGAGTGACGACTAACGAGAAAGTTTATCGAGCATTTATATAGCCAAAATTACAAAAATGGGTGATTTTGCGTATTTTCAAACAGCGATTTCTTGGCTTCCCGATGAATACTCTATGATAATCCATGTATTTTTTCGCCTCGAGTACAGATTCGACAGCCATTTTGACCAAAAGCGCAAGGTTTTTGTCCGCATCAAACCTGAGTCGGCCAGCAGTTTTGTTTAAAAGTTAAATACGACGTTGATATTGAAAAAGCTGAAAATTGAAATTTTCATATCGCTTCCTCATAAAAGTTGAAAGTTGAAAGTTGAAATTTTTATATCACTTTCTCATAATGGCCCTTTATTCGCGAAGCTTCCTCTATGAGGAAGCCAAAAATAGAAGGAGCTTTCTCATAGAAGGAGCTTTGCGAATAAAAGGCCATTATGAGAAACTGATATAAAAATGTCAACTTTCAACTTCCAACTTTCAACTTTTATGAGGAAGCGATAAGAAAATTTAACTTTTCAGTTTTTTAAATTTGCATTAACCCTAGAACTCATGTATGGGGTAAAACAGTATCCCAGACGATATTCAATCTGCGTTCCTAAAGCAGAAATAGACAATATTGATTTGGGACCTCCACGATAATTTAATTTTATGATTTGCCGATGTGCGGAGGCCGCTTACTACGGGAACTCCTACAAAATTTAAACATTGTAGGTACTTAAATATGATGAAAATTTTTATAAAAAAATATAAAAATTATAAAATTATACAAATTATAAAAATTATAAAAAAATGCAATGCCGACTATATACGTCCAAATTACATAATAGTAACTTACATTCGCCAGTTCTAACAAAAAATCACTTACTTCCATAAAATACTAACGGCATCTCTTGTCTCGGGTATTTTGGGACCCCAAGCGCGCTGCGTTAGCGTCCTGTGCGACAGTCAGCGAGTAACTCAGGCAGTAGTCTCTAAAAAAATACCCCAGTCAGGACTTGCCGTTAGTGTTTTATGTAAATGAGTGATTTTTTTCGTTAGAATTTTCGAATGTAAGTTACTATTATGTCATTTGGACGTATACAGTCGGCATTTTATAATTTTTATAATTTTTATAATTTTTATAATTTTTATAATTTTTATAATTTTTATAATTTTTATAATTTTTATAATTTTTATAATTTTTATAATTTTTATAATTTTTATAATTTTTATAATTTTTATAATTTTTATAATCTTTATAATTTTTATAATTTTTATAATTTTTATAATTTTTATAATTTTTATAATTTTTATAATTTTTATAATTTTTATAATTTTTATAATTTTTATAATTTTTATAATTTTTATAATTTTTATAATTTTCATAAGTTTTATAATTTTTATAATTTTTTATCATTTTTATAATAATTATCATCATCTCTACTTACCTACAACGTTTCAAGAAACATAAATGTTAAAACCCGTGCAAAATCAATTTTGTTTACGTTTTCATTGGTTTTATCCATGTTACAAGCTTTCAACTTTTCCCTATTTTCAGATGTGCAAATAAATTGACTTTTTGAACGGAATACAATGTGATTTTTTTTGCTAATAGCCTCATGTGTCCCGTGTAAAATGGCGTTTGAGATTTGACAATGGGACCATTTTTAAAAAAAGTACAATTTTTTCACAAAAAGTGCGTTATTGCCAATTTTCATTACGTTTTGAGCTTTACGGGTAATTCACACTCCATAAACTTTAATAAAATCAAATTTGCCGCATACCATTCTCTTTCCTATGAAAAAACGAAAAGATTTATGTGCGGCAAAATCCATTTACTGACCATAGGACCCTTATACGTTGAAGAAATGCGTGGGGTACATATGTACCCTAGTCATGACGTAGAATAAATGATACATGAGTTCGGGGGTTAATTATCATTTTTCAAAGTGAACATATCATTAGCCCAAATTAAAAAATCTGAAACAGTTCTCAAAAATCCTATATTCGATATGAAATCGTTTAAGCCTAAACTCAGAATCATACGTTGCTAAATTTGATTCTAAATTTTTTTTAAGCTTTTCTTGAACGTTTGTAAATATAGAAACTGTAGTCAGTTCATTGTGGTTTATTACTGAAGTATTTGTATATATTACATAGGCTCGATAAAAACAATTATAGGTATATACGAATTTTGATTCGTTTCCTAAAAAAAATGATATCAAATCAAAATTAACATAGGGGATAAATTGAAAAATTCGAAAAAAATGACCAGTAATCCTTTATTTGATATCACTACTGATTCCGTACAAAGAAGGTACGTCTGTGAAAAAAAAAAAAATATCCAAGATTTCACTGTCAGAGTAAATTTACTGTCAGCTGAAGTTCGAATATGCGTGTTGTGACGTGACATTTTCGCATCCCGTCACCCCGCATCGTTTTTGGTCGGACAGTGGGTCGGATTTGCGACAATGCAGACTCAACTGAACACACTCCAACCGTGCACGAGATTTTCCAGGAGTGTTCAAATTGAACGTGGTAAAATTGATCATGAGCTCAATTGATCACGGCGTAACTGTACACATCGTAAACTCAACGGAGCGAAACTAAACACCGCCAAATCCGATACAGCAAACCTGAACACGCCTTTACTCAACACAGACCCAACAGAACACAGACCCAACAGGACAGCGTCTCTACACACCCTCAACTGCACACAGCGAGACTCTCCACGAGCGAACGCCAAAGGATATCGCGCGGACGAGTAAAGCTTTACCAGCCTGCCTAACGGCGCAACTGCACACACAGTTCCAACAGTACACAATTCGGGCACGATCCAACACATAGCCTAGAAAAACCAAGTAAGGCATCCGCCTTATTACCTACGCATATCATCTCACATAATAATTAAAAGTATTATCACGGCTACTGTCATTATTATTATCATACTGTCAAAATGCTGCGTCTAGCGTGATATTTTCTTCCATCGATCCACGTTCGAGTTTGAGAATACGGCAGAATTAATACTAAATAACACATAAGCGAGCGATATATTCGTAACAAATAGCAGTGGCTTTTTTAATCAAGTACTGCTTTTTTAAACATTGATTGATTTTAGTAGATTACATCTACGATAAATAGAACTTCTCTGAAAGTGCGTTTGGCCCATGCTGTAACTCGTCGACAATGTTCCGTTATACCACGTAAAAAGTTCTCCATGGCAATTCTATATTTTTTAAAAATCTATATTTTTATTGCCATTATGATTAGTACTTTTTAAAAACCCATATCTTTTTAAAAATGCATAAATTCTGACCTTGCGGTGGTCAGGTTTTGCAGATTTGCAATTCGGGTATCGTCCTCTGCTCGAATTTACGATAGGCCGCGGGTGATCGATCGATTAGCAGTTTCATAAGAATTGTCTATTTTCTATTTACCATATTTCGAGACGCGGTAGCGTCTCGAGACAAGTACATTTACCGTCGGCAAAACAGTTGGCGGGACGCGACGACGACTCCTTTACTCGAGCGGACGCGTTTTTTGCCTTTCAGGACAATAAATATCGATTTTTGCTTCCTCATAGAGGAAGCTTTTTATGTTGAAAAAAAAATTCCAGACTTTAATGAAAACGTGTTCAGAATGTTCCAAAACATCGAAAAGTCACATTTAGAAAAAAAAGTCCGGATGTATGTATGTGTGTGTGAATCACACGCGAAAAATTCCAATCGCTATATCTCGGAAATGCCTCGACCGATCAAGCTAAAATTTTGCACACAGCATGTGTGGTTAATAGTCAAAATTTCATCCAAAAATGTTCAGTTGTTTCTTTTTGTACGCCATTTTTAATTTCTTCGAAAATGTCTGTACGCACTCTAGCGCTAGCAATTTTTTAGCTATCCCGATAAAAACACATTCACAGATGGAATATGATCACCCGATGATCCCTTTAAAATTTCACGGAAATCGGTCGAACCATTTCAATTTGATGCCATTTTGAATTTTTTGAATTTCATGCAATTTTTTTTCTTTTTCCAGACGCATTTTTCCGTATTAAATATTCATCTGTGAACGAAAAAGTGTTAAATTCGTGATCAGCGTGGAAAAATACATGGAATTACAGTCCCGGAACGACAACTAGCGAAAAAGTTTATCGGGCATTTTTATAGCCAAAATTGCAATAATGAGTGATTATGGATATTCTTAAACTGCGATTTCTTTGCATTCCGATGCCATCGCGGAAAAACCTAGATGTCTATCAAGAGACGCGGCAGCGTCTCGACGCCAAGTATAAAAAAAAAAAAAATGTCGTATATCATATAACGCTACCAATCGAGAGACGCGGTAGCGTCTCGACGCCAAGTATAAAAAAAAAAAAATGTCGTATATCATATAACGCTACCAATCGAGAGACGCGGTAGCGTCTCGACGCCAAGTATTTAAAAAAAATGTCATATATTATCATATAACGCTACCAAGTGTATATACTCCAATATGCCGGAAGTAAATATTGGCACTACGTTACCTCACGAATAAATCATCGAATCGAAATCGTGATAAGATTTTTACTATAGAATGTCTATCCAAGCTTTCGAGTTCGCTTAATTCCGAACACATTCGTTCGGTAGATTCTTGTGCACGATGATCGCGATCAGGAATCGATCCAAAATGTTTCGATTGTGCGTGAACCTGAATACGGGTGTGAGGTGATAAAGTACATCGGCAACGAAGCATCGGATCGAATTTTTAAGGACACTTTTAGTATATAATTCGGACACAAGCTTTCCAATGGGCCTAATTACGATCATAATCGTCCAGCGGTTCCCGAGTTATAATGAAGTGAACATGAAATACGGGTGTGAGGAGATCGATTGTGCGTGAGTTTACGCGATAATTTTCGGACGGCTCGATTTCGGCAACGAAGACCTGGTGAGTACATATATTTTATCGTCCCATATTTTTTAAATTTATTTTGGTTGGGGCTAACCTAAAATTTTTCATTTTTTGTTATTAATATATTTTTTCTTGGCCTTAACCTCAAAAAATAAATAAATAAATAAAAGAATCAATGGGTATCTTAACCTAAAATACTCACATAGTTTGTTATGTATTTATTCTTTTTTCATTTTCTGTTTTCAGGAATACGTATTTCAGGAATACGTTCATAGGAGGAGACCGTCGAGGACGACTTCGACGAGGCGACCGTCGAGAAGGATTTCGACGAGGAGGACACCGTCGACTTTCAACGAGGAGGAGACTGTCGAGGACAATTTTGACGAGAAGGAGACTGTCGTGGACAATTTCGACGAGGAGGAAACCGTCGAGGATGATTTCAACGAGGAGTAGACCGTCGAGTTTCGACGAGGAGGATACTGTCGAGGACGATTTCGACGAGGAGGAGACCGTCGAGGAGTACTTCAACGAGGACGAGACTGTCGAGGACGACTTCGACGAGGAGACCGTCGAGAAGGATTTCGACGAGGAGGAGACCGTCGAGTTTCGACGAGGAGGGAAAACCGCCGAAGACAGTGCCCTAGGAGCGCCCATTGACACGGATCAATTGTCAGACTACGAGATGATGATAGACAGCCATCTCGTCAATCCTAGTGATTTCAACGTATCATGGGACAACATAGCGGGACTCGAATCGTTTATTCAAGAACTCAAAGAATCAGTTGTATTGCCTATTCAGAGGAAAGATCTGTTCGAAGACTCTCAGTTAACCCAGGCGCCGAAGGTTTGTTATATCTGTCATGTGCTATAGTCTATTCTATTGATGCGCATAGAAGAATGTTAAATATTGTTTTTCTTTTTTTGCATGGTGTACTGCTGCACGGACCATCTGGCTGTGGTAATACTATGATCGCCAAAGCAACAGCCAAAGAGACCAACACTCGTTTCATAAATTTAGATGTGAGCATTCTGACTGACAAATGGTATGGCGAAAGGCAGAAATTAACTGCTGCTGTATTCTCATTAGCTGTTAAACTGCAGCCCTGTATCATCTTTATAGACGAGATTGGTAGGTAGGGTAGAGCGGGGCAAAACTGGGTTTTGGGCAAAACGTCATTTTCTAATAATTTTTGGATGCCGGAATTCGCCCTATCGGATACATCAGGCTTTTCTGCCCAGTTTTGTCACCTTGTTCGGTCCAAAAATGATTAGAAAATTTAGTTTTGCCCAAAAACCCCGTTTTGCCCGGTTGCTCCATTTTGCCCCGCTCTCCCCTACAGGGGTAATAATAGAAATTGCAGTGAAAACAGTGTTTTTTAAAAAAAGAAAACTGGGCCTTGTTGAGTACTTTTAATTTTCTAGTTTGAAGCTTTAAAGTTCTCTTACTATTTTACAATTTAAGTGCGAGCTGTAAATACGTATCATAAATTGCTAATCATTATTGATCTCGTGTAAAAAAGAATCAAATAAAAGTTAGTCCAAACGAATTTGTTAATTCTACTTTCCTCCTCAAGATTAAGACTAAGAAGAAAATTGCATTTACAGGAAAAAATAGGTGAAATCAACCACAAAATACTTTTTTCAAAAAAGTAAAAATGGTACGCCAAGTACTTATAAAACGTTCAGAAAATATGTTTATGAAAAAAACCTCTTAAAAATTAAAAAATCTACCAAAACAGATGTTTATCCGAACAATAAAAAAAATATATATGTGTATCAAAATGTAAAAAAAAATCGAAAAAATCATATCAAACCAGCCAAGTAGTATTACAAAAATCTAAAAAAAAATACAAGATGTAAAAAATCTTGAAAAAAGACCTTGGCGTGCCAGTTTTTTTTTTAATATTTGAATGAACTATGTACGACAGTGATTTGAAAAAAAACTGGCACGCCAAGGTCTTTTTTCAAGATTTTTTACATCTTGTATTTTTTTTTAATTTTTGTAATACTACTTGGCTGGTTTGATTTGATTTTTTCGATTTTTTTTTTGTTTACATTTTGATACACATATATATATTTTTTTATTGTTCGGATAAACATCTGTTTTGGTAGATTTTTTAATTTTTAAGAGGTTTTTTTCATAAACATATTTTCTGAACGTTTTATAAGTATTGTGACCTACAGCAAGACATACACAAGACAATGGATATGATGGGGTTGAAAAAGCTAGATAAAGAGGTATCACTTGGATTTCTTAAGTAAAAATGGAAAGTACAAAAAAAAACAAATTCAGGAGCGCATAGTTCCATGTATTTTTTTCGCGCCAAGCGCAGATGCGAAAAGTGAAGCGTGACGATGGAGTATTTTTACGCGCTGAACCAGAATCGGCCAGCCGTTTTGCATGAAAGTTTAACAAGACGTTGATGTTGAAAAAAGTTGAAAATTGGAATTTTCATACCGCTTCCTCATAAGATGAAAATTGAAATTTTCATATCGCTTTCTCATAAGATGAAAATTGAAATTTTCATATCGCTTTCTCATAAAAGTTGGAAATTGAAATTGTCATATCGTTTTCTCATGATGTTCCTTTATTCACGAAGCTTCCTCCATGAGGAAGCCAAAAACACAGAAAATGCTTTCTCATAGAAGAAGCTTCGCGAATAAAGGAACATCATGAGAAAACGATATGACAATTTCAATTTCCGACTTTTATGAGATCAAAAATCACTGCAAAAATTACTCATTTTTGCAATTTTGGCTATAAAAATGCCCGATAAACTTTTTCGCTAGTTGTCGCTCCGGGACTGTAATTCTATGTATTTTTTCACGCGGATCACGAGTTTGAAACTTTTTTATTGATAGATGAATATTTAATACGGAAAAATGCGTCTCAAAAAAAAAAAAAAAATTGCAAGAAATTCAAAAAATTCAAAATGACATCAAGTTTAAACGATTCGACCGATTATTCCCAAATTCAATACCGATCGTTGGTCGATAACAGTCCATTTATGTGCAAGTTTTTAGCTCGATATGTCAAAAATTGTGGGCGCTAGAGTGCGCACAGACATTTTCAAAAAAACTCAAACTTTGGTTTTGCCAAAAATTGAATCGAATAATGAGGATCGACCCCTCAACATGTGTGATAAATTTCACCTCGATATCTCAAGCCGTTTTCAAATTATGAGCAGTAAATGATTTGCACACACATACATGCATACATACATACGCACACACATACATCCAGACATTTTTTCTAAATGTATTTTTTGGATGTTTGGGAACATTCTGAACACGTTTACATAAAAATCTCGAAAACTAATTTCCTCACGCAAACAAAGCTTCCTCTATGAGGAAGCAAAAATGATATTTTCATATCGCTTTCTCATAAAGTTCCTTTATTCGCAAAGCTTCTTCTATGAGGAAGCATTGTCCGTATTTTTGGTTTCCTTACAGGAAGCTTCACGAATAAAGGAACATTATGAGAAAGCGATATGAAAATTTTTATTTGCTACTTTTTTTTCTTTTTTTTACGAGTGTTTGAAATTCTTTTAAGATTGTATTAAGATTGTTTGTTTGTTATTTTTAAAGATTGTTTAAATATTGTCTTTAAATAGACTTTTTTTGGAACACATAAAAAATTTTGAGTACCTGTCGTACCATTTTTGTTTTGTTCTTTTGTTTTGGTTTCTTAAAATTACTTTTGATATAAAATAGTATAATTGATTGATAGTCCTATCATTGTTTCTCCGCTATGTATTGATTTAAGTAAAGCGGTATCGTCGCTCTGTTTTATTTAGATTTATATCGGCGGACATGGTTTGAGTGCAGACATTTCCTATTCTAAGCTGTGGCGCAGAAGCAATAGTATAACGTTTACCTGTTTTGGATGGTGACGAAAGGCACCTCCGACTTCTACAGCACTTGCTTTTAGTGCTCTGGACCTTCGAATGCAGCTGCGTGAGGATCAGGAGGTGGTTTTCATCATGGGTAGTTAAAAAAACTTATCTCTCTCGCATGATGGGTAAATACATCTTTTGATCCCAACGCAGTGCTCTGAAGTTCCAGAGCATGAGGGCATCTGTGTGTAGAGTTGGAGATGCCTTTCGCCACTGTATGCAACAAGTATATACATAAATTATAAATTTCCACTGCGAACCTTTAATTATATATTTTCTTTATATCGTTACCATCGACAGAGAGAAATGTCTCAAATAGAATGTCAGATCCGTCAGGAAAATATTTATTTCTTGGTTTGGATAGGTGAATAAGTTAATGTTTTGCTGATGGAGCGTAGATTCGATTTTAAAAACACTGAACCATCTTCCTGTTAAGTATATTCTTGTAACATTTTATATTTCAAAAGCAAAAATAAAACGAAATTAATAATTCAAAGAATATTAAATATATTCAATATTTTTAAGATACATAATATATTGTAACGGAACAGAAATATTTACGCCATAAATAATTCACGCGCCCCATTACCGACGAAACCAACCGCCGCGATGGTAAAAAGCGACATCGACGCGCCGGATACCGATCTCACGTCCCACCGGCAGCGTAGTTCCGAGAATCCCCACCACGGACAGAACCGCGGACAGAGTGTAGAGGAGGAAAGCGGCTATATAAGCCCGTGCGCGGAGCACAAGAGTACCTTTCATCTTCGTACGTTTACCGGAATACATTCCTCTGAATTCGATAAGCCTTAGTACTGTTCTGACACCTGAAGAATACTCCTTCGAGAAAGCCCATCTCCCAAATACGTAGGCCTCGATACTATTGCGACACGTACGTATCCTTGAGATACGCCAACTCAAACCACGCCTGACGGAGAAAAATAATTTTGTTGCTGCAGCTGAAGTTAGTTTGCTAGACATCTTTCTGCTGTAACAGCCATTCATTTTGCACATGCAGCAATCACTTTGCCCTGTCAGCAAATGACGATTAGTTACGGAAACGAAAAATGCAGCTTTCGGATGATTTGCTGGCCTAATAAATGATTTGTTAGTGGGATCTATTCATTTTGCTAGTGAACCGAATTGGTGATAAGGGTTTAGCACTGTCAGCAACTGAATTTTCGCTACTGTGACGACGTTCTAATTCGTCAAATTACTTGTACGCGTAATCAATCAATTGCCAACAGCCCCAAAAATGTTTACAACTTGAGCAAGCTTCAGTTTAGATTCGAAATTAGCTACCTTAAAAACCTACGAGTAACAAATTTCATGTAAATCATAGGTAAGGAAAAATATATGCTTCACCGGGTTAATAATTAATGGCCATTTAAGCAATTATCAATTATTAATTTTACGAAGAGGAAATAAAAGACATTTTTCAATAGTACAATAAAAATATACAGATGATCATGTGTTTAATAATCTCTTGAATCGCAAGTAATGTCTCATCTATAATGTCTAATGTTATTTATCGAGCATTTGAATAAAAGAAGCGTGTAGCGTCAGTAGCGTGTTAGGTTTATAGGTAAGCGTCATGGTTGGGTAGGCAGTTCGATCCCCATCCCGGGCCGTTATTCCCCCGCTGTATACGTCGTTCTAATATTTGTGGTCATACATTTTTGTTGTCCACAATATTTTTTTCTTTAATCTCTATTATCATACTGTATGTATTGTTATAGTGTATGTATTATAAATTTACCATTTTTTCATATTATAAGTATAACAGGGCCGCGTCAGGCTGAATATCAAGGCCCTATCACGTCGCCTGTTCACAGCAAGCTGTTTGCTCTGTCAGCAAACCGCAGCCTCCATAATTGCATACTACTATTGCGGGAATATCAAATCAAATGTCACAAATGATGTTTGCAATGGCAGCAGGGAATTCTGCTGTCACTATATTGGCTAACGATTTTTGCTGCAACAACCAATGTATTGCTGTTGTTACAAAAATGTTTTTCCGTACTGGCCTCGATACCGCTTCGACAGCAGTGTGTCTTGAGCTAGCCCAGCTCCCGAAATAAAAGCTTTCCTGAACTCGTGCTGTGACCCTGAGCTGTGACGCTCAGGGTCACAGCACGTGTGAACACACCACGTCGTACCAACACCTAGAATAAGCGAATGAGTATAGGCAGGATCGCGATAAATCCATTCACTAGCTACAGGCAAAGAAAATATACCACCGGACATAAGCTACAATATTTACTTTTTGAACGTATTATATCAGCACGATTACCGATAAGAATTTAGCTTCCGTAAATCTAAAATTTCAAAACTCATACAGTAGGGTAGTTAAAAAAAACACGATTTTTGTATATCGACTGTCCTCGTCCATCTATAGATACCCTAACAATAAAAAATAATTTTTGCAAAACGGAACACCGGTGCCATAAGATTTAGTACTGCCATAGATATCTAACTTTTTATGAAACCATGATTTCCGGAATTTTTTCTTTCACATTTTCTGTCTCGCTCATGACTTTCTTTGAACATTATAATATAAAAAGAGTTTTTGCAAAGCCGCAAGACATTCGGTCAATATTCAGTACTGCCGCACCGACAGTGAACAAATCGAGTTAAAAAAATGTACAATATTAAGATTAACTATATAATTGGCTGCTCATGTACCCCATTCAAGTTTATTTTCTGAAAATACTTCTCGTGAAATCCCCAGTCTGTGCGACAACATTTACTACTGCCGCATCAATTTTAACCATCCTGAAATTCTGTAACATTTTGGAAGTTTGCAAAATCAAAGACGTATGTAATATATGTGAGTTATGCTTTGTGCTCGGATATTTCTTGTTAATTTATCGCAAGAAAATTGCTTTAGCGGAATTTGCAATCAGACAAATAATATTTAGTACTGCCGCCCATAAAAAAAATCTTTTCGATATAAAGGAAAGGAGTCTATTCTACGCAGGTATATTGGGATTAAGTAGTGACCTTGTATGTGACCATCGGAGTCTAGTAACCAAAACATGCGATCGTGGAAGGTAAACACAACACTAGCTAACACTCGGACTCCGTTCGTGGCAACAGTACTCATCGCTTGCTCGGATCAGTCTTCGAACTTTGTTCGGCAGTGATTCAGTTCTGTCCGTAAGAGATTCGATTTTATAGTAAGAACTTTTTTCCTATTCTGGTCATAAGGTATATTGAAATGTTTATTGTTTTTTAAAAAACGTTGATTAATTCATTAACATTGTTTATCATTAATTTATTAATAATTAAAATCAATGTAATTTCTTGTAGTTACTTTTCAAATTTACTTTATTTTTTTATTGTTTATGTAATTGCAGAAAAGTATACGAGACAGATGCGAGATATTCCGGTTAAATATCAAACGAACATAGCGAAAACCCGTTCTTCGACTGCTATTCACCTCATTGGTCAACCGCGCCAATGTTTCGACGGGAATGTTTTGCCAATCACAGCAGATGTTTTGAGGGTACTTTTCTATCGCACCCGAATCGAGGGGGTGTCACAAAAGGATTCTTTGTAATCAGTCGTTCACGAAATCTTTGCGATTTGGCGAAAGGTCGACATTCCAGTCCGTGAGAAAAAAAATGTTGTTCGGCAGTTGATGACACTCCTGTCGACTTATAGGAATCTTGGTCGAAATACAAAACGAGGTGGTGTAATGCAGGTTGATAAAGAAGCAGAATTTGTAGTTTCAATTGGTGGCCCTTTTGACGTTGGCAAACATAATGCTCTAACGTTGATGAAAGATGATAATTGCAAAGTTTTCTCTGTGACCAACGAACGAATAGAAAATGCACTATAGCAATGCTCCAAACGATCCGTGAAACTAATGCGCGGCAACGCATTGAACAGTTTAAGTTAGACAAGGCAAGGCTTGCTAAAGGGTGGAAAAAAGAAAAAAAACGACGCAGAAGATGAAGTGATGGAGAAGTTAGTTACAACGCTGTCCCAAATGAGTTCAAGCGACGAATTGGTTTCTAGTCAATCCCTTCTCGAGAGAAATGGTTCGGCTTGTTCTGAAAAGGCTGCGTTCGAGCAGAGGGAAAAACGCACGAGGGCGAATTAAAAGAAAATCGTCGTTACAGAGACGATGACCATGGCGTTAGACCGGGCAAACGTTAGTAATGCGAAAGCCGTTCATCTGATTGCCGCAGTAGAGCGCTTGTGGCGACAAAAAATTAGATGATGTTTCTTTATCGGTCAGTACAGTGCGACGAGTGCGAAATGCGAATCGCGCCGAGCAAAGTGCAGCAGAAAAGAAATCGTTCACATGCGGAGATACTCTGGTCATTCATTTCGACGGTAAACTTCTTCCGTCACTTTCTGGAGCATCGAAGAAAGAGGATCGGATCGCTGTTGTAGTTTTTGGACTGGGCGAAGATAAGCTCTTGGGAGTACCGAGTATTGAAAGTGGCAAAGGGAGCCTCATAGCGAACGCAAATTTTGCATTGATTGAAGAATGGAATCTCCGAGACAAAATCGTTGGGATGAGTTTTGATACGACAGCAGCAAACACTGGACTGAAAAACGGCGCATGCGTCCTATTAGAGCAAAAAATGGGCAAAGGGTTGATATGGCTCGCGTGTCGACATCACGTTCTGGAAATCATATGTAAGCATTCATTTGCGGCAGTGTTTGGCGTAACGGACGGACCGAATGTATCACTGTTCAAGCGTTTCAAGGATTTCTGGCCACGTGTAACGACCGAGCCGATACTTTCGGAGGATTGGTGATGGTCGATGTTCTGACGGTTTGCCCAAGAATAAATGATAGAAAAATATGGTGACTGCCGGGATTCGAACCCGGGCTTTTCGGTTCCTAAGTAAGAGCGCTAACCACTACGCTATTGTCACCCATATTTTTCTATTATTCTCGTCGTCTACATATATGCAAACCTGGGGCCGCCACACACGCATTGACAAGAAAATATATGATCCATGTTCTGATGAGCGGTTGAATGGTGATTTGAAGGAGCTTAAAGCAAAAACCGTTCAATTCCTATTGAAATCACTAGATTCGGACGCAGGGAAACAACCGAGAGAAGATTATCGCGAGCTGCAAGAATTAGCGTTATTATTTCAGGGAGAAATAGCGCCACGCGGTGCGATGTTTCGTGCTCCAGGAGCTGTACACCACGCAAGATGGATGTCGAAGCTTTTATATGTCTTCAAAATATTTCTATTCTGAGACCAATTTGAGCTCACCAAACGCGAACAGAATAGTTGCCTCGAATTTGGACTTTTTGCTGTGTTCATTTATATCAAGTCATGGATAACCTGTCCTAACGTAGTAGACGCCCCACTCTCCAGCTTTATCAGAATCTGACCAGCTACGAAAGTACGTGCGGCGAAATATCTACTGCTGCACTCAAAGCGTTCAATCGACATCTTTGGTATCTCGGGCAAGAGCTTGCTCCTCTTAGCCTCTTTTCCGACTTAGTGTGCGATGAAACGAAAAAGAAAATCGTCTTGCGCTTAAAAGAAAATCGGGACGAAATTCGGGACTGTCATTGTCGGAAATACACCGAGAAAATAAATCTGAGCGACAAAACACTTAATCATTTCATTGGGCCCGCTTCCAACTTTATATTTGAAGTTATGGGTTTGTCGACGTCGTTCTTCAATATAAGTGTCAGCGAGTGGCAAACGGATCCATCTTACCTGAGAGCAAAGGCAGTGGTAAGAGCGTTAAGCGCTGTGAACGATCGGGCTGAAAGGGCTATTTCTCTGGCGACAGAATTTAACAATTCAAGAACGAAGAATGAAGACCAATATCAAGCCTTGCTACAAGTTGTGGAAATGCATCGCAAACGGTTCACTGACGCGAAAAAATCTACAATTGTACAGAACTTGTAAACGCCGACCAACATTTCGTTCTAAAAGTTTTACAATTAAAAAGTGGGGGATGAAAATAGTATTTACAAATGTCATTGCTTGTTTTTTGGTCGTCTAATGATTCTTTCATCATCTTCAAAGATCTCCGTAAAAATAATAACGTGCACGAATGTTATGATAATACATGTTTTGGTTTTTCAGTACTTGTAACCGTTGCGGCTGTACCAAACATTATTTTTCTGACAGCAGATTCTTCTATGTTATTTTCTTGCGATAAATTAATAAGGAATTTCCGAGCACAAAGCATAACTCATATATATTAGATACGTATTTGATTTTGCAAACTTCCAAAGTGTTACAGAACTTCAGAGTGGTTAAAATTCATGCGGCAGTAGTAAATGTTGTCGCACAAAATGAGGATTTCGCGAGAAGTATTTTCAGAAAATAAACTCAAACGGGGTACATGAGCAACCAATTATATAGTTAATCTTAATACGGTACTTTTTTTTTACTCGATTTTTTCACTGTCGGTGCGGCAGTACTAAATATTGACCGAGTGTCTTGCGGCTTTGCAAAAACTCTTTTTATATTATAATGTTCAAAGGAAGTCATGAGCGAGATAGAAAATGTGAAGAAAAAAATTCCGAAAATCATGGTTTCACAAAAAAAATAGATACTATGCGGCAGTACTAAATCTTATCGCCCCGGTGTCCGGTTTTGCAAAAATAATTTTTTATTGATAGGGTGTGTATAGATGGACTAGGACAGTCGATATACAAAAATCGTGTTTTTTCTAACTACCTTACTCAGACAGTCTTGTGATTCGTTCTTTCTCCTCTTTTCTGAAGCTTCTCTCGAGTTTAACCTAACCGAGCGGGTTAACAGTTCGGAATAAAAACTCTTTCTAGACAAGTTAGAATGGATCCCTCTTGACCTCCTTCCGTTTTTTTTTACTTTATCTTTTCTTTCTGTTTTTTTTTTACTTTATCTTTTTTTCTTCCGGTCACTGCCTTGCGGCAGAACGCATCCTTTAGCCATAAATCTAATACGTTTTCTCACCTTCAAATCAGCAGTCACAAGGAATTCGAGTCGTTCCTCCCCTCCCCTCTTCTCCTCCTGAGTTCGATGATGAAGCAAGACGGCTTCCGAACGACAGACTTACATAGAATATGATAATATTCTGCCACCAAGTTTACTTGTGTGGATATAGAACTGTGTTCGGAAGCCGTCTCTCAACTGTAGCGAAAATTATGTACGAATTGATATAATTACGATTAATTAATTTTACAATTATTCTTTACTATTAATTATTAGTATTATTATTGACTGACAATACTAATTAATGTTACATACATGAATTATTTCACTCTTTTGAAAGTTACTTTTTTTTACATTTTTTTTGTACTTGTTTTTGTTTTACAAATATTTTTTTATTAAAGACTAATGTTTTTGCAGTCGAGAGTTAAAAAAAAAACTATTAAAATTTTTTTTTATTTTATACTTTTTGAAGTCTACCGTCTATACAATTTCCTGATACAACTTTCAAAGTCTCATTTCTCTCCGATATAATTTTCTGAATCATGTATTCCTCCAACACTATTATCTATATGTCTTTCTTCTTCGATGAAATTTTTTATGTGTCGTTCCTCTCCAATGCAACATTTAAAAGGGTAACGAAGAGCAACAATATATAGAAAATTGAATCGAAGAGGAACGACACATAGGAAATAGTAACAGATAACAACGACAAATAGCAAATCGTTTAGGAGAGCAACGACACATACAAAATCTTATTGGAGAAACACAGCATTAGAGAACTGTATCTGAGAAATATAATATTTATAAAATTATATCGCTGACATATATCACTTTGCAAACATCACATTATTGGGAGTTTTTTTAAATTTTTGTAACGTGAAAACACTAAGATTATAAATAAATAAAAACTAATAATACGTTTTAAAAACACGCATAAACAACTATTATATAGTATATTGTTACGAATATAACAATAATATAATCATAAGTTTTAATTTTAATTTCATTTAATAGGGGAACGGTGCGAACCGACAGAGAGTAATACGTGTATAGAAACCGGGCACACAATTGTGACCAAATTAACCTGAAAACTGACTTGAAAAAACACTTAAGTACCATCCACGAGAGGCGAAATCGACGGGAGAAGCAGAGAACAATCAACACAAAGCCGACACCGAGGTACGACGAAAAACTCTACCAAAGTATATTACCTGTTCTGAATTTTGAGGTTAGCCTGTTGAGGGGAGGAGAGTAAAGGGGGAAGGAGACGTTCGGCGAATTCAAATGCCGAAGAGCGACACTCTGCGGGAAAAATCACCGAAACACCTGACATTACCGACACCGAGTAAGTCAATCGATGCCAAGATCGATACCCACACAGCCCCACCCTGCGGCCAAACCTCAGTACTACTCCCGGCAACTTGCATAACTCCGAAGGCAAGAGGCCGACCATCCACACACCAACGCTTACAAAGGGAAAGAAGTTCTTCAGACGGTTCGATTGTGGACTATGTAACCCAAAAAAGAAAACGTTCAAACTCAGCAGAAAATTCTCCAGAACTTAACAATAAAAAAGACCTGAAAGCTTTCAGAACCTCGATGTTAACACCACGATCGCCGCCGGGGGCCAAAAAATCGAACAGACAGAGTCCATCCTTACCGGCCGATCCTGCGGAAGTAGCGCCAAGTTCAAACATGGAGGAAATCGCTGCACAGCTAAAACAAATGAGCGAAGATAACGCAAATCGATACGCAAGTATGAGTAATTTAATCACGCAAAACAGCATAAGTCAAGAACAAAACTTTGCTGCGATTAAAGACGAATTAAAAAAAAACAAAGAAGAATTCCGAAAAGCCCACGAGAATCTGGAAGCAAGCACTTGAAGAACCGGGGAACGAAAAGCATCGCATCCTAGAAGAACGTCTGTCAAAACTGGAAGCAAATACCCCCGCGGCACTAAGTGAAACGACTCCTTCAAAATCCTATGTTGACCGAAAGCTGGAATACCTGGAAAAGAAAATCGAGCATATAGAAAAATCAGAAATTAAAAATGACATTGTAATTAAAGGCCTAAAAGTTGATCCAAAAAACGTAACGGCCTCGATAAACGGTTTTCTCGAATCCGAATTCGGAGTAACAGGTAAAATCGTCGAACTAAGACAAATACAAGCCGGAAAAAACACCTTGTATATCGTCAAACTCGACTCCTGGCAGACAAAAAACATCATACTGAAGAACAAAAAACAGCTGTCAGGAAGAGATATTTTCATCAACGGCGAACTTACATATAAAGAACGCCAAACAGGAAAACACCTTCGAGACCTGGCGAGAAAACATCGAGAGCAACAGCATCGTGTAAAAATCGCATATAATAAACTCGAAATCGATGGCGTTTGGTACCGATGGGATGAGACAGAAGGACGATTAAAAAGCCCGGAGCGACCAAAAGCGAACTCCGACCAAACAACTGCATCGACCCAAACTCAATCGACTTCAAGCGCTAACGCTTATCCAAAAAACTAAATACAAAAACGGAAATCTCACTGGTCTTCTGGAACGTCCACGGTTTCTCGAACACCTACGACAGTCTGATCCTTCGCACTGCCGACATTAGCTGCATGTACGAAACATGGCTTACGTCACCTCCAACTACAACACCACCGCATGTGAAGAACCAGAAGGGTATATGGGCAGACGCAATAAAAGAATACACCGTGGGTCGAGCAAGCGGCGGGCTAGCAGTTTCAACAACAATCAAGGCAACAGAAATAATCGACGTCTGCCCCTGGTGGATTTTCGTAAGAATATCTTTTATAAATACAAAAATAATTATCGGGACTATTTACTTTAAGCCGCATTTACAACTAGACCCCATATTAGAAATACTGCAAAATCTAGTTGACGAAATAAGAGAAAAGTATGATAATGAAGTATT